>JAVDPK010001132.1:32156-93480 GCA_034780415.1 Cichlasoma orientale
CCCCCCCCCAAAGAACGAAAAGTAATTTGAAAGAAGCAAATATCTGTAGGGGTGCGACTTCCTTTATGCAAACATTACCAACTAAAAATTTGCTTATAAGGTAACAGGTAAAGTAATACTGTATGTATTTGGTGGTATTCTGAAGAAAACTAAAGAGGGAGTAAGTAAGGCTGCCTGCCAGCTAACTATATCAGCAGTTCGTATGTTTTATTCAGCATCATAATTGCCGTGACATTTTGCTAAAACATGACTGGGAGTGATTATATTTGGATCTTCACTGGTAAGCCAAACTGCACTTTATTTACTTTATTTATTGACTTTTAAAAATAGTGTATAGGATATGCATTTGTTTTCTTTTTTTAAAACAGAATCACCGTCATATACAAGAAAAAATAATAATTTGAGTAAAAGTACAAGATTCATTCTTCTTTTAGTTTGTTCTGTGCAAACTCTTGAGGAAACATTATAGCCGCTGGCAGCAACCTGAGTAAGACTGAGGTGATTGGAGCGGCTCAGATCTGAACAATGTGCAAGTCTTGAAAAAAAAACAGTGAGATGAAAGATGCTAAACGGCTCCGCAAAGTTACTGAGTTGAGAACTTTTTGCCATGTCAAAAATGCAGATTTGAGTCATTTAAATAAAAGTTAATCAAAATGATCAATCAATGCAAGTTCAGATAAGTTCAAACTGTATTATACAGTACAGGTCAAAAGTTTTTAGAAGCATTTTTAGAAGGGAGATGATTCTTTAAATGTCTGTGTTAACAGGTATTTCTTTCTTGATGACATCTGGAGCACTGGCAGGTAAGCATTTTTTTTTCTTCCATTTAACACACTCTGTGCATTTTGACTAATAATTACTATTATAATTAAGCTTCTCCATGAATCAAAAAGATATCCCGTCTTCAGTCGGTGACAATGTGGGTTTTGGTAAGAAGGCAAGAAAGAGGTGTGACCCAAACCCATCAACTCACTTTAAAAAGTCATTTGAGTGCTTGTAATAACCGAAACAGACATATCCTTGTATGTGTAATGTGCTGAGAGTCTCCTCATCCGTACGCACTCGACACTGACTTTTGTTCTGTTCTGCTCCATCTGATCAAAATACCAATGTTACTGAGGTCCAGAAATATGTTGTGCTCGGGTTTAAACGTTTGGTGTGAGGAATCAGTGAACACGTGAGCCATCCATCTGTGCCAATTATGCACTCGTTCTGATGTCTCCCCCTCTCATTCCAAATAAATGAAGACTGTCAGCAGAAACTATCACAGACACCTGAGGCACAGATTTTAAGAATAAATTCAGTGCAATTTGTAATAAATTTCATTTTGCAAACCTTAGAAAATCATGTTTGTTGCATTCATTTTAAAACTTTTTGACTAATAACTACTGTTTTTATTTTTATTTTTCTTTAACCATTAAGGTCAACTTCTGCATAACCTGGCACTGAAACAAAACGCTGTCCAGTCTTCAACCAGTGACAATGTGGGACTTGCCAGCAAGGCAGTTGATGGCAAAAGAGATTCAAATTATCAAAGTGGGTCCTGCACGCTTACCAATTTTGAATCCAACCCGTGGTGGAGGGTAGACCTGGGAAAAATGTATACAATTGGTGCTGTAATGATAACCAATAGAGCAGAATTGGAAAACGGACTGGATGGCGCTGAAATCTGGATCGGAAATTCAACAAGGATCAATGACACTGAAAGCACGAGGTGAAACAGATCGATACACACCCGGATAAAACAATCATTATATGAGTAAGATTTAGTTCCTTACATTTCTTCTTTCATTCACAGGTGCGCAGTCATCTCTCACATTCCCAGGGGACAGACGTTTTACTTTCCATGCAGGCCTCTACAGGGACGCTACGTCACTGTGCTTCTCCCAGGAAATGGGAATGCCCTAAGTCTCTGCGAAGTTGAAGTGTACTATGGTAATCACATTTCAGTCTGATCCTGATACAGAAGTCTAATAGTTCACAAACTCTCCTGTCTGAGGCCTTTATTGTTACTTTGCTAGTGAGCAGAATGTGTCGTGACAGTCAAGTGTGGCTATCAAAATCACTGCAGAGTGTAATCTGGAGAAACTGTCATTCATATGCATTTAATGGCCAGTGCAGCAATGTCTCTTTGTGGTTTTTCTTCAAGGATACCCATTACCCAACGTGGCACTGAAGGGAGAAGCTACCCAATCATCTACACTCTCTTTTGCTACTGCGTCCAAAGCCATCGATGGTAGACGGAACTCATTCTATAGCAATGGTTTCTGTAGCCACACTGCTGAAGGTGAGACCAACCCCTGGTGGAGGGTAGACCTGCAGCAAAGCTTTAGAATCAGTGCTGTAAAAATCACCAATAGAGGAGACTGCTGTGCTGAAAGACTGGATGGAGCTGAGATCAGAATTGGGGACTCACTGAAGAACAATGGAAACAATAATCCCAGGTGATGATTAGAAATCATATCATCAGCTTTCACTGTGAAATTCATTTTAGACTCATTAGAACACCAATGTTTCAAAGTTTATGAGGTGCAAGCTGTCATGGTCCTGGACCACATGCCCATCATTTTGTGTTTTTCTTTTTAAGGTTTTGTTTTCATTATGTTTCTAAGTTTGCTCATTGTTTGGATTCTTGGTTATGAGTTCATTAGTTATCATGATTATTATTATTTTTGACTTCCTGGTTCCCTTTGTTCCTGCCTCCCCTGTGTCTCTGTATTCTAGTGTCTGTTTTGACCCCCTGTAATGTCCCTGGCCTCATGTGTTTTTGTATTGAGCTTTATTCCCAGTATTATCCCCAGTATTGTCCCGTGCCTGCTTGTTTCCTGTTTTACTTTGTCAGTCTCAGTCTCGTCTGTCTTTACTTCCTGGTCTCATCCTGATGAATTATTCCCAGCTGTGTCTCCACCTGTCACCGATCCTCTCGTTATCCTGTGTTTGTATCTAGCACAAACTTGAACCAGAGACATTAACCAACCTTGTAACAGTTTGATTCCCGCAAATAAACCAGTTATAACTTCTTTGATACATTTTGGGAGAACTTTTGAAAAACTCATACATGTTCAAAGGTCCTTCAGAATGACGAGAGAAGACTTAAAAATATAGATTATTTTCTCCATTTAACATGATGCTCACAATATCCAAGCGCTGGGCGATATAGCCTCAAAATAATATCACAATATTTTAAGAAAATTTGCCATAACAATATTTCTGACGATATAGAGAAAGACAAAAAATACTAAATGTTTTATTGATGCTTGCAGGCAGCGGTTTTTAAGTAAATAAAGGATATTTTCCATCTTTTTCCAATGAGCGCTGATGACACACTGCCTAATTTAAAGTGTGAATCTACTGAAATGAGATTATAGTGTGATAGTAGTGACACAGCATAAGTCAAATGTGAGCACAGAAGTAGCGCATGGAATGTTTTCCCTGGAAATTTAAAGTAAAAGTATATTTAAAAAACTGCTTACCCTTTTTGTAGTAACTAAAGTAACTTAACCTTGTAACTCTTCAGGAGCTGCACAATATCGTCACATAATAAAACTGAAAAATATTTTCAACCTGCGATGTTATATCTTAAGTTGAGCTTTTTAACCAGCTGCTTAAAGCCCTCCTTTTCCACTTTGTAACCACATCAGTAATTTCCATCCACCATTAGCTCTTCCTGATATTTGACGTGTTCCAGCGATGCTCACTGGAGTTATTTATTTGCATTTGGCTCTCACGTCACCAGCTGCTAGTATCTCCTCCATTATAGCCTGGTTCTACTCAATGGTGTGTTGTTTTTTTTTTGCCTCAAATGGTGAGACACTTTTTGTTTCCACTTTCAGCGGGTACAGATTGAAGTAGCTCCCCTTTTTATTAAATCCTTATCAGAGGCTAACACAGAACTCTTGCTCCCATGCCTGGGCTTGTCTCGTGCACACTAGGGAACATAAACCCATGGCATTGAGATGCAACACTTTTATTCCACTTAAAAATTTGTACCAGTACATGATGTGGCACAGCCCTTATTCTCCTCACCCATTCTGCTGTCAGGTGTGCTTCCATCTCCCATATCAAAGCGGGTAAAACCTCCACATACCAGTGTGATGGAGGCACCATGGAGGGTCGCTTTGTGAATGTGTTTCTTCCTGGAAAGAAGAAGACTCTCACCCTGTGTGAAGTGGAGGTGTATGCTGCCCATGCAGGTAGAGCTTTAAGTGACTGGATTTGATCTACTGAAACACACCTGCCCAATATTGATTCATCCATGTTTGGTTTTTTTTTTTCAACTCTTTAGTGGAACCGCTTCCAAATGTGGCCTTAAACAGGCAAACAGTGCAGTCATCAACTGGGGAACTATCTCAGGCAGCCTTGAAAGCTGTTGATGGGTGCAGAAATGGAGACATGTTTGTTGGATGTTGTACCCACACTCTGCCACAGCAGAATCCCTGGTGGAGAGTAGACTTGTTGGTTGTCCATAAGGTCGCTGCTGTCACCATCATCAACAGACAAGAGTGTTGTGCTGAAAGGCTCATTGGGGCACAGATCCTGATTGGGAACTCACTGGAGAAGAATGGCAACCGAAATCCCAGGTGAGATGTGATTTCAGACAATTGGAACATTTACCCATAATTATTTCTAAAAATAAATAAATAAATCAAAATCTGATTTAAACATCAAACAATGTTTGGACAAAGATTAGAAAAGTCAAAAAAGCATTTTGATACAGATGTTTCTATCAATCCATCAGGTGTGGCATCATCCGGTCATTAGAGGATACACCAACATACACGTTGCACTGTAATGGAATGGAAGGGCGCTACATCAACGTGTTCATACTGGGAACTCTGAATGTTCTGTCGATGTGTGAAGTGGAGGTGTTTGCTGGTATGGCCGTACGAAGTTGTTTCTAGCAGTTCTGTCACCATTGCGTGTGGTTATATTATGATTGTAAAAAAATGTCCAAATTCACAAGCAACTGAAGATTAATTTTTTTTTGCCTTTTTTTTTCTATTTTTTCTCAAATTGAAATTAATGCACTTTACTGACTTTCTAGCTTTCAGTGTTTCAATTTTTTTTTATATATATGAGAAAGCAAAATTTCAGTTTATCCAGTTAAAATGAAATCAAAACAACCAAACAGAAAACTAACATGATTCTTTCTCTCCAGCGCCAGAAGCTCTCAGTCCTTCCCCGACTCCTCCACCCCCTCCTCCCACTGTGACCTTGCTCTTGGGTGGCAGGAACGTGACGGTGGTGGGGAAGAGGCTCTGCTGGTCTGATGCTCTGATGTACTGTAGGCAATATTACTGGGACCTGCTCAGCATTCACAGCCAACAGGAGCAAAGAGAGTTGGAGCAGCTGCTGGGCTACATCCCTTTCTCCCTCACAGACTATGTGTGGCTGGGACTGCGCAGGTACTGATAGTTAAAGATAGATTTATGTCATGCTATTAATAGCAGAATGAATGAACTGGATATAATATAAATGAAATGGTGCTGTTCTCTAGTTAAAAGTAGAAAAGAAGAAAAATCTATCAAATTACTAGGATGAAATGTGAAGTGACCAGGCTCAGACTGGTCCAGATACTGAACTGTTTTCTGTATGTTTCTGACTAAATTGTTAAGAATATGACAGTGATTGTTATTTTAATCTTACTTCACATCATAAAGATAAATATGCACAATCTATCTTGTGTGAAACTCAGTATACACGGCTTCCATTATTATTAGCATTTTAAATGAGTGTAAACTGTTCAAATATGTTGCTCTGTTCATCAGATCCCTAAGAGATGATTGGTTCTGGATGTCTGGACATTCTATGGATTTCTTCAATTGGCCACAAGATTTTCTCCCTGATCGTTACTCCATTGACTGCGGAGGCATGGCCAGCGGGGAGAGCTTCCTGTGGCAGGACCAGTCCTGTGGGGAGAACCTCAACTTCATCTGTGAATCAGGTTTTGTTTACATCATATTACTGCATGTGTTCACATATTATACACTCAGGTTGCTTCTGAGCATTAATTTCTCCACCCTCTGTCCCTTTAGATGATGCGGATGGTGCACAGAGAGTGTTTTTCTACAGCACCAAGAATGCTACACATGCAGACTAAAGGTGAATAATACTGTGTACATTGGAATGTGTATTTTAAGATAGAAATAGTTTACTTTTTTTTTTTTTTTGCACTGTTTTAATGATGTAAACCAGTGGTTCCCAAAATGTGGGCTGCAGCCCCCTGGTGGGCCGCGTAGGTACTGCAGGTTGGGGGGCCGCAGTAATAACAGAATTTCAGTTTGAAATTACTCACAAGTATGCATAGTTAGATATTTATATATATGTATTTATTTACACAAAAGTGAATTAAAACTGGTAATAGGAGGTGGTTAGTTTGTGATATTACTCATTACTCTGACCTAAATTTACTGCTCTTCTATTTAAGTTTGTGTCCTGATGGCAGGTGTGTCACATATTGGGATTAGCACTCACTTTACATATGGTGGTATTAGCAATTTATAGCCAGCAGCCTGCGTTGTTTATATTTTCAAGGAAATACATCACTTTCTCTTTTCTATTTTGATGAGCGTGAAGACAGGTTTCTAGCCAGGAAAATTACACAGGCTATCGGACGACCGGGGGGAGGGGGCCGCAGTGGGATTTTCTGGTTTATAAGTGGGCCGCGGCACTTTTGACTTTGGGAACCACTGATGCAAACTATTCTATGGAAGGTTCTGTAAGACATTTCTGAATTAACACTGTAAGTCTGCGCCTCAATCACATCTTACCTACCTGATTTAAAATGCTTGAGTAGTGATATACAGAGACAGAATTACAACAATTGTGTCACTGTTCTTTATTATCTTCTGTATTATGTCAAAAAAAACATAGCAGTGAAATGCAGATTGCACTTGAAAAATACAGAACTGAAGTTTTAACTCAAATTTTATTACTTTGATGAATTTGTACAAGAGATACTTTTGCATATTTTGTAATAGACCTTAAACAGAAGAATTGAAAAATGAGTGAAAAACAAATCAATCACTCCCACCTCTGAATATTTTCTACAACAGTGTTTGTATATTTGATGAAGTCATGCAAAGTTTTATCTTCATAGTATGAATATCTTCAGAGTTACAACCTGGCTCGTAAGGTTGTGACAAAAGCTGGACCCACCGTTTGCTATCTTTAAATTATTTATTAAGCAAATGTAAACAACTGATGTTGAAACTAATGAGGTATGGAAATCAGTAGGCTCAGCGGTGTATTGTGTGCGTGTGTGTGGGGATGTATGTAAGTGCTATAAATGCGGTAAATAACAAAAAACAATATGACACAGAGCAGGTGCGCAGCAGGAGGCAGAAGAAAGTGCCTGCCTCAGATTCTGATTCACTGATGAACCCTGCCCCGCCCGCCAACGTCCTGACACGCATGAAGACTGAAACAAGGCGCAGCCGGGGGTCTTCACAGAGGGAATAGGGATAGATCAAAATTTTTGTTCTTTTCAATGAACTCTTTTTACAGCATGTTTGAACCCTCACAACTTCAAGGACTTGTTTCTTCGCCTCATGAAATTTTTAGAGTTCAAAAACACGTTTAAACTCCAACTCAGTCAGTTTTTGCACCCAGTCCGAGTGTCACAATCTAAAGCCAAAGTCTTGTTTGTTTGTTTTTTCATATTCCAGCGCAGGTTTTTCTACACCCAGCTATGAACACTAACTTAACCATGAACCAGCTTAATATTGATGATGTGGAGTAACAGGAACAAGCAACGATGTCCTGGGTGTTTTATTTATTCTCTGGTCATTCTTTCATATCTTATACTGCATGCTTTACGTGGGATGACCCACTTCTAAAAGGGCATGACACAGTTACACTGTTACATTTGAGTGCAGAGCTACAGGGCACACGTGTCTAAATGATATGTTGCATTACTTTATGGTGTGGCACGATCCTGTAGGAAAGCTAGAACTCCCAACTTTGAATAGTGTGTGTACTGAAGTACTATTGATAAGTGTGTACTATAAACTGAGTAAGGATGAACACACCCAAAAGGTATGTAGGTAGGTATCATTACTGTGGTTATTATTGTTTGTTTTATGTATAAACTGTTTATAGACAGTAATAATAAATGAACAAAGACTAAAACTAAGGCCGTTTCCTTGATATTTTTTATTTTATTTTAGCTACGTTTAGTTCGCTATATAATTTAATTTTTTTATTTATGTGATTTTTTTTTCAAAAGTCTAGTTTTTATTGATATATTTTCTTCACATTTGGTTTTCGTTTTTCGTTTAGTTGTAATTAAGTGTAAGAACTTTTTCTTTCTTGCCATGGGCTCCTTTTCCTTGATTGCAATATCACACAAAAAGCACAGGGAGGCGCTGTGGGAGTGTTTAAGATCTAAGCTTTCCCTGTTTCTTCTCTCGCTATAGCGGTCGGTTAAACGTGAAGGTTAAATTTAGTAACCAGTGTGGTGCCATTTTTGGCAAAATAAACCAACAAAAAACATACGAGAACCTGTGAATCGTCTCAAAGCTTAAACGTGATCCAAAAGGTTGCCTTGTCGCTCACCCGTTCTGCTTGTCCTCAAAGTAAAAGAAAAAAGAAAATTGCAGCATTGCAAATCATATTTAGTTAAAATATCTGTATAATAAAGAGTGGTTCATAAAAGATCAAACACTGAAACAACATTGTTAGAGGGAACTTTTAATTTCGGTGCAGCATGATTTCAGTTGTTCTAATAATTCAGTTAAAGTATCGTATGTATATAATACATGGATAATGTTTGGGGAAACAATTTATTTATTATTTATTCACTCACTTATTATATTTCGCATGTGACGCTCCATTAGAAGTCAAAGGGAGTGGCTGCAGGGTGAGATTTCTCAGCTGGGGGAAGTCTTTGCAATATTATTGAAATGCATTTTAAAGCCTATCCCACTTGCTGCAAACAACAGTTTTGGACTCTTTTTTTTTTTTTTTCCTTAAGCTTTTCTTTCGTTGCTTGTGAGTCTCCCATGCATTGTGCAAGCGCAAATCTAGACCGCACTTTCTCCCCTCTTTAATGCACTGAACATGTGCGCACATTTCTGCGGTTAATATTTGAGTATTTTCAATGACAAGCGCAAACGTTTTCGTCAAAATGTATTTCAGGCACATATTTAGTTCGCTTATCTCCCGCTGAGAATGATGAACCTTACCATAAAACATCAGATGTTATATCGCAGTTGCGGCTGGGTGGGGTAACGGGTTTCCATTGTTTATTCATTTAAGTTGCCACTGGGGGGAAAATGGAAAGTTTGAGAGGGGAGAGAGGGACTGTAGTGCTCTTGTTAGGTGAGAGGGGGAGGAGGGGAGGGAGGTCGGACTGCGTGGGACTGCCGGGCAGAAGGAGGAGAGAGGAGGGGGGAAAAAATGCAGCTCGGACATTCCCAGGCTGGGAAATACAGCGAGCGTGTGGAAGTGGAAGGGAAGAGAGGAGATCTGCTTCTTACGCGCTGAAATCTTATTAAAGGAAAGCTTTAAAGGGGGAAACGAAGATATGAAATAAAGGAGTTACAGCTTGATTATTTTTAACTGAGAGGTGGAGAAAGTTTTGCGGAGAATGCGTAGAGGAAGCGAATCCAGGAAAGGAGCTAAGGGATATGTAGGAATTCCTGACTGAAGTCATGGTAAGTCCCTTTTTTTTATGTTTGACTGGAAAATGTTGCTGCTTCTGCTCAGACTTAAACCGCGTGCCACACAAAACACTTCAAAACTCCTTCAGCGTCGCAAAGTGTTTGTGTACTAATTTCATTTTCATGCCCAAGGATATAAATGTCTAGATCCATAGTCTGTTTTAATATTTGAAGGTATGGCTTGATATAAATGCATTAAAAACAACGTGGGATCACATCTGACAAAGGTTTGCACTTGATCCGAAAAGAAGTTTAGTCAGCAGTTACAACTCTCAGCTTATAGCTCGCAAAGATCCCACTGGCTCTAAATTATAATGGCATGATTTACGATGTATGATTTTTGTGGTTGACTTGCGGAGGGAGTAAGGGACTGCCTCTAGCGTGAAAAGAGTCCTCTGTTGCATCTCCTGGGGTTTTGACTAACCATCTCCACCCACTTATCGTCTGATCAGTGACATACAGAGGCAGAGAGACTGGGAGATGGCAAACACACGCAAATATGTCTGATGATATGTTAAATCAAGAGGATACCAAATTAACAGAGAGACTGCGACTGTATTTCAACTTCTGTGAGTTGGGTGGAACAGTTTGGCAGGGAGAGGAAAAGAAAAGGCAGAAAGAAAGGGAGAGCTGTAGAGGGAAGGAAGAGAATAAAAGAGGAGGGTAGGGTTTCTTTTTTATATATATATTTTTAGGAGACTTGGAGAGCAGCGGCGGTGGTTTCGGTGATGCTGCATTTTCCACATTGGACCTGGGAGAAAAAGCTGGAGAGAGGGAAAAAGGAGGGAGGAGAGAAAAGGGGAACAAGGGATGGCATGGACCTCAGGGAAGGAAGAACATGTGCTGCGCAGTTTCATCCTCCTCAATCCCCAGTTGGGACAGTTTAAAATGGAAAACAGTAACAGATGTATGCAGAAGAACACAGAGAGTCACAGTAAAGCATTAAGCAGAGAGAAATCAAACTTCTCCCCATAGCAACAGCCTCATAGAGTTTATGCAACAGTTAACAAGCAACCCACTCAGAAGTTTGAGGAAAAACCTCACACAGGTGAATGGATTGTGCACACGCATTCACCGCACTCATTATTAGTTACTCCTTGTTAGTACTGCTCAGTTGGTGCTAGGGCGGCCAAAGTGTGCCAAGAAATATCCCACACACAATTACACCGCCAGCAGCAGCCTGAATCACCGATGTAAAGAAGCATGGAGCCGTGGTTTTTCATGGCGTTTACGCCAAATTCTGACCCTACCGTCGGAAAGTTGCAGTAGAAATCGAGACTCATCAGACCAGGCAACATTTTTCTGATCTTCTATTGTCCAGTGTTCGTGAGCCCATGTGAACTGTAGCCTCAGTTTCCTGTTCTTAGCCGACAGGCGTGGCACCCGGTGTGGTCTTCTGCTGCTGTAGCCCATCTGCTTCAAGGTTAAACACGTTGTGCATTCAAAGACGCTCTTCTGCATACATACGAAGGTTGTAACAAGTGGTCATTTGAGCGACTGTATCAGCGCAAAGCATTTTGGCCATTCTCTTCTGACCCCTGACATCAGCAAGGTATTTTTCCCCCAGAGAACAGCTGGATATTTTCTCTTTTTCAGACCATTCTCTGTAAACCTTAGAGATGGTTGTGTGGGAAAATCCCAGTAGATCAGCAGCACTCAGACAGCCTGTTTGACATTCACAATGATGCCACATTCAACGTCACTCATATCCTCTTTCTTCCACATTCTGATGTTCGGTTTAAACTTCAGCGGGTCATTTTGGCCATGACACGTCTACATGCCTAAATGCACTGCGTTGCTGCCATGTGATTGGCTGATTGGATTGACCGGCAGTTGAACAGATGCAATGAGTGTACATTCTCATTCAGTGACATCCATAGCTTTTAACAAACACAAGTGCATAGGTGTTAAAATGCATCAGCAAACACAAAATGATACACAACCTAAACACACAACAGTGCTTCCTTGCAAGTAATATGTGATACGGGATATTTCCAGCACCCTCTGCCTGGAAAACTCTGATTTTGAAGCTACTGGGATGTACTAGTCCTTGAGTTTGGGAAGGCAATCCATTAAAAAAAAAAAGTATGCGGTATTATGAAAGTTATAGCAAACCATTTTCTGTGTTTGTTTAAACATGCTTGCAGGGCAGTGAGGTGGCGATAACAGCACTAGAACGAGCCAGACAGGACAGAATCATGTTGTCAGTCACAGCAAACAAAGTTTCCTGCGATTGTCCAGAGTTTCTGACACGTAGAGCGCATGCAGACCGAGGATGGCTACTTTTCAGCTCAGCAGTTTGCTGCTTGGGGCATTTTCACCGAAGTTAACGCTGCTCTGAAGGTCTGCAGTTTTTCCAGCTCACTGTTTGCTTTTTATTAGACCTACAGCCATACTAGAATGCTCCAATAAACCTACTGCATGCTTTCTGCATCAAAGGGCACACAAAGTTTTAACTAGCTGGTAACCAAATGGCGCGTGCAGTTACATTTGAAAGAAATCAGCAAGGCTTGAAAGAAAAGAGGTAAACGAGTGCTCGTGTTGAACAATTTTCTTATTTCTCAAATGGTCCGTGATTAATATCGCAGTTTACAAAAGGACTGCCTGGAGTAGCTCTGATATATTTTTGGGATGTCACAATAACAGAAATTTGCGTTTACTACAGTATCTATCTGTAACTTAGATAGCGATCGTTAGCTCACCATGAGTTTATATTACATCCTTTATCCATTTATAATGCAATCTTGCTGACGGGTGATGCTGATATCAGTGCACTTGTTTGCTTGTTGGTGGCTGTGCCTCAGATTGGTGAACTGATCCCCAACCCCTCCTGTCTGCATATGAAAGTATCCTTGGGCAAAATACTGAGCCCTGAGTTGCCCCTGATGCATCCATCAGTGAGTGAGTGTGCTGATGAATGTTAGATAAAGTGCTTGGGCATAGATAAAGGCATGGTATGAGTACTCACATTGAGTAGAAAGGTATTATATAAGTATCAGCCAATTTACAGTAGGGGAAGTAATTATTTGATCCCCTGCTGAATTTGTAAGTTTGCTCACAAACAAATAAAATATTTAATTTTTATGGTAGTTTCATTTTAATGGAGAGAGACAGAATATCAGCCAATAATCCACACACACAAAAAAGAAAAAAACCCACACCACATAAACATCATTTCATTTGTGTGTCATTAAGTGAAATAAGTATTTGATCCCCAATCAAAACATGGCCTTTTGCATGGTGGAGAAACCCTGGTTAGCAAGCACAGTGGTAAGAGGTTTCTTGAGAAGGGGGACCTCGCAGGAGCTGCAACATAGGAATGGTTGCAATGGAAGAAACTGATTCTGTGGAGGTGTGCTTCATAAACTTAATGAGCTGAGATCAGGAGTATCTGTAATTGATTGACTGATTAATTGATTGATTGTACCCATGCCACATGGGTACACAGCCAATCTCTGGGAGAGAAAAATTCTCTCTGGGTTCTAAGGGATCAAATACTTACCTTACTCAGTGACATGCAAATCAATTTATAATGTTCATGTAATGTGTTTGTCTGGGTTTTTGGTTGATATTCTGTCTCGCCATTAAAGTGAAACTACCGTAAAAAAATAGAGACAGTTCTTTTGTTTGTAAGCGAGCAAACTTACAAACTCAGCTGGGGATCAAATAATTACTTCCCCCATTGTATTGGCATTTTATATGCTGATAGTCCAATGCAGTTAACAAAGCTGGCATCGGCTGAATAATGGGCTCATTTGTTAATGTACAATTCAGGAAATTAAGAAACAAAAGAGGGCTAATTACTTTTCTGTTCATATTTCAGTTCAATGAGTGGTCAGCTGTGACTGCCAGCAGAGATAGCTGGGGTCATAGTTCAACAAACTTTGAGTGAACCCCCGGCTCCTCGCTCAACAGACATCTCTGCAGATTTGTCAAAGTGCACCGCACATGCAAAAATGAGGAGAGGACTAAAAAGCAGCTTTTCCACAGCAGTGTGAATATGCTGTTATTCTATTAACTTATAATAAATATAAAATCATTTGTTTATGTTGTAATTAATTACACTGAAAAATGCCCAGAGTCTTTTCAGCACTTAAATAGTCTAAAACAATCCATAAGGAATCCCTGGAAGCTGAATGACCTACAGTAGGTCAGATCAGCTCTGGCTTTTCAGGCTGGTTCAAGAACGCAAATCAATGTTGGGCCTCTCCCCATTTTTTCCTCTTCATCCTCGTTTCTCTGTCTGCCTCATTTCCCCTGCTGTCATCGTCTTTCTCATTTTTTTCCTAATCATGTCGCTTTCTAGCACTCCTCCATTAACCAAACCCCTCTATTCTATCGCTCTTCCTCTCTTTCTCAGTCCTTCGTGTACATCTGGTTTCTATCATGGTTGCTGCTGCTCTTGTTTCCCATCGATCTCTCCCACCGGTCAGCCTCCTCTTTCTTTTCTCTTTTTTCTCTCTCTGTCTGAACCCCCACTCACTGCAAATCTGTCTGGTCTTCTCAATGTCTTTCTTTTGGGCTGTTTCTCAGCTCACTCAGCTACATGCTCCAAAACCACTTCTCAAGCTTTTTTTTTTTTCTCTCAGGCTTATTTTTTGAGTCCTCACTCGTTTTTCTAGACCCCTTCCTGCATATCTCTATTGTTCTCTCTTTGCCAGTCATTGGTTTGGAAGACCAGTCGACATACAGGAGAGAAAGACGGGAAGTCTGACTCAAAAGTGACATACCCTAATTTTGTACTGTGTCCACTTTTGCCACACAAATACGAGGATACGGATGCACACAGAAAAGACTGTCCTACCATGAAAATACACACACACCTTTATAAAGGACTTAACCACTCCAGACTGTGACTAAAAGAACAAAGTGAGGAAAATGTCACCTAACACTTTGCGAGCTGTAAAAGACCAGGCGTTTGTGTTTGCACTTCCTGCCCATCTAACAAGAAGATTCAGCAGATGAAAGCTGGCGGCATTAAGGCAAGTGAAAGCCTGCCGGACCAACACAAAACAAGCTTGTGTTTAGCAAAAGAGCAAAAGCTCACTGACCACTAACTAACCACTTTTTCAGGCCTCCATTTTTTCCAACTCTGCATAAGTTGTGCTGCAATACTTAAATTATTAAGACTCAATCTTTTTCAGTACTCTTACCTATAATTCCCATTTTTCAATAGTATTGTTACATATACTCACCGTCCACGTTATTAGGAACATTTGTTTAAGCTCTTTAATGCAAAAACCTAATTAGCCACTCAAATGGCAGTAACTAAGCATTTGGGAATACAGACAATGTCAAGAGAACCTGCTGAAGTTCAATCCAAGTATCAGAATGGAGGAAAAGGGTGATTTTGCGTGTGCATGGTCTGAATATTTCTGGATATTTCTAATTTTTCCACACAACCATCTCTAGGGGTTTCAGAGAATGGTCCAAAAAGAAGAAAATATCCAGTGTGCAGCAGTTCTCAGGGTGAAATTGCCTTGCTGGTGACAACGGTCAGAGGAGAATGGTCAGATTGCTTTGAAGTGATAGGAAGGCAATGTATGCAGAAGAGCATCTCTGATTTCAATATCAGTTTTTTGTCCACATCCCTGAAAATCTAGTATTCATTGAGCTCTACAATGCATAGTCATTTGATAAAACATGAAAAAACCTGACTCTCAGCAGGACTTCTGCACATACAGTACATGTTTGAATGGCATGCACAAATGATGATGATGAATTCTTACATTGAAGGTGACACATGAGTATCCTGTGACATGTGTGTTTTCATATGGGAGTGGAGGCCAATCTTTGAGCGACAAGCCCAACTACAGATGCTGCACAGGTGGAAGATGGATGCTACTATGTTGCTGGAGCTGACCTTCCTTTTTGATCTTTGATCTTCAAGATGTTTAGACATGTTCTTTGTAAATGTCTGTACCCCCTCATAGCAGGTGTTATGCCAAGTTGCATATTCTTGTGCAATCTCAGCCATCAAGAGAGCTTCAACATGCCTTCAGATTTTGCTTTAAGGTGTCTTTGTATCTTAGCCTCGGATCTCTTCCCATTTCTCAAGTGGCTAACGAAAAGTGCTTTGGGTAGTCTGCTGTCTTCCATTCCGACGAGGTGACCAGCCCAACGAAGCTCCCTTGAAGATTGGCTTTCCACACTAACGATATCACAGCATTCCAGGACCTGCCACTTGTTACCACATATTGATCTCCAACAGCATTGTTGGAACTCCGGAACTTCCGGAAGCTTAATGTGACAAAGATAACTTGTCCAGTTTTCTCATCCATACAAAAGCATTGTTAGAATCACTGCTTTGTACATGTTAACTTTAGTCTGATGTCATGCTCATCCCACAGTCACCATCTTAACATCTCAAAGGAACTACTTGCTTTAGCTATATGCTGTGTTATCTTATCATCAGTGGTTGGACATAATGCTGCCTAGATAACAGAATTTCTCAACAGACTTGTGAGGCGCATGGTTGTTAGTAACAACTGGACCTGTGTGAGTTTGATTTGGTACATTTGATGCATAACCTTCAATCTTTGGATTGATTTGATGATTGCTGTGATTGCATAATTATCAAAAGGCTATCACGATTGACAGTGTCAAACACCTTTGGAAGATCGATGAACACAATGTAAAGGTCCCTATTTTATTCTTTGCATTTTTCTTGAATCTGCCTCATGGCAAAGATCATATGAACGGTCCCTCTCCCAGCTATAAACCCACACTGTGATTCAGGATATATTGACTCAACAAAATGCTCTAGCACCTTGTTTAAAAAGATGCATGCGAGGAGCTTTCTAGCAGTGAAGAGGAGAGACTGTCCTGACCTTGTGACTGACCTTGATGACTGTCGCATGGAGTGTGATTGCTCTTGCATTTGTAACGGTGCATAGATGCTGGTCACATGGTACCCGACTGAGAGCCCAATTCAAATACTTAGCAGTCTCTGACTGACGCTCTTTGGACGAGTATCTAACTTACGAGCAATCCTGGTGCAAATGGCAAATCCGACACCTCAAATTCTTGGCTTCCCAGCAATCCTACCCTTCCAGAACATTTAACCTAATCTCCTCCAGATTGGACTCACCAGAGTGTCTAGTCTCAGTCAAGGCTGCAATGTTACTGTTGTATCTTTGCTATAAAGAAAGTTCAGCATTCAGGTCTAGAATCAGTGTCCGGAATAGTCCAGACATTCCATGTTGCAGTGTTAATCATGTGTTTCCAGATGTTTTTGACAGCATAGGTGGCATAGTGGATGACCCTTATTTCAAAGTTAGTGCCTAACTCAATTACATTTGAAGTCCCTCAAAGCAGAGGCATCCAGTTTTACATGAATGTCTCCTTTTGTCCTGGATTCCAGCAAGAAATTGCATTTACAGATTGTGTCCTTGTTGCTTTGCTTTGTGTGCATGAAAAGAAGAGTCGTTAAGTGAATTTGATGCTTTAAGGTTAAAAAAAAAGAAAAGAAAAAGAAGGAGTTAGAAGTTAACTTGACCCTTTACCAGAAAACACTCATCATTACCATGATGTTACTGGAAAATAAGTAATATTGAGTGGTTGTTTTTTTTTTTTACAAGGATTTTTCAGTTTAGTGGAAAAGCAGTGCCACTCTTTTCCTTCCTCTATTAGACATCATTTCCAGCGTACATTTTTAATAATTGTGCTTCCAGACAGAAATTCCAGTCGGTGGATGTTAACAGTGGTATATCCTGTTGAAAGCTGTCTGCTCAGGCCTGTGAACACAAAGAGATTCAATCTGGCAGAAAAAAAGGAGGAAAGGTTGCTGGTGGTATACAATTGTGCATGCCACATTCAAACTAAATATTACGACAGCCAGCACAAAGTGAGCTATAGTGAACTCAGGTCGTCCACTAGCTAAATATCAGTAAAAGAAAAAAAAAAAAAAAAAACAAGTATGCTCACAAGTTTGTTTTGTTTTTTTGTTTTTTGTTTTTAATAACGAGTATGAGTGGTACATTGCACAGTGTGATCGATTCACCTGCCAGAAGCTCCCAAAGGCCTCTATTGCACCAGATGGACTGAAATTGCTAAGTTGCTCCCGTTTGTATTAAGAGTGCTGAAAATAAAGAAGCTTTGCAAAGAAAGGACTAAGCACACTTATTACTTAATGTTTACAGTGAGTATAATGATACATAAATGTTTGTGTCTTTCAGAAAACACACCAAGATTAATTAGAGCATCAGAGATTTATGCAGCCACATTTTAGTTTTTGCTTTAATTTAGTGTTGTGTTGAATTGACTCAAGTCTAGTGGTATGTTTTAAAAGGGCTTTAGTCTAAGAGGAAGTTCTTGCTGGCTTGCCTTGCAATTCCCTTGAACCTCCTGCTGTGCTTTTGCTAGACTCAATATGTTCCGTCAGTGAGCCAGAAGGCTTTTTTACTGCTACTACACCTACTAACATGTTCTGTGACAGACCAAAGTCCACAGCTGACCATAGTGAACACAGTAATGCACCCCCTCCCTATATTATACAGTTTTATACAGATTATTTTGGCAGCAACAATACTGTACACAATTGGTTGTATCATAATAGACTTTTTGCAAATAAATAAATAAATACATGAGTTGTTGTTGTTAATAATTTATTATTTTTTTATTTTAACATTAAAAACTATACTCATGCTGCAGTTTTGTCAGCTGCATATCCATAATGCGAATCTCCCATTCCAACACATCCCAAAAGCTATGAGGTTCTGCTGTTAGCTGATAGGAGCGGCAGCCAATATGGTCTTCTGTTGCTGTTCAGAGATGCTCTTCTGCATACCTTGGTTCTAACAAGTGGTTATTTGAGTTACTGTTGCCTTCTAATCAGCCTGGCCATTCTCCCGTTCCGTCTGGCATCAACAAGGCATTTTTACCCCAAGAACTGCAGTTGCGCTGATATTTTCTTCTTTTTGAACCAATCTCTTGAGATGGTTATATGGAAAAGTTTGCAGTTTCTGAAATACTCAGACCATGCCATATTCTGAGTCACTTAAATCACATCCCCCCCCCCCATTCTGATACTTGGTTTGAGCTTTAGAACGTTGTCTTGACCATATTTATATGCCTAAATTCACTAATTTATTGCCACTGATTTGCCGATTTGATATTTGCATTAACAAATTACCTGTGTTTTGAAAAAAAGTAAAGCCTTAAACCTGCAACACAATATATACATTTTATAAATTATGGTCCCCATTAGAATCAAACAGCAGGATAAAACAGGGTATAAGTGAGGGTGGGCGTACCTCCTGACTAACAGGGCTCCATGGTGTAGTGGTGAACACATTCGGTCCCTGGTTTGAGGATGGTAGGGGACACAAACTCAGGGAGTCACAAGCTAGTGTACTCTTAGTACTGGTCCGAAGCCCAGATACTGTAAATGGGAGTGGTGTGTCAGGAAGGGCATCTGGTGTAAAATCTGTGCCAAATCAAACATGCAGATCCATTCGCTGTGACGGTCCCCTGGGAAATAAGGGAGCAGCCAAAAGTACCACACGCTATTGTATAAGCTTGCAGCATTCCTAATTTTAACAGTCGCATGCACCCCTCAATTGTCGCTTCCAGTTTCAAAACACCAAAATGCATGACATCACAGTTTACATGCATGTTTATGTACAGTCTTTATCTGCGGATTGTGGGGATGACTGCTTTCTGGTTTGCAGAGACTCTCTGCAGGGGTTCAAATCAACTCATTAAAATGAGTTTTTTAGGAAACAGAACCCAACATCTGCCCTGAGTGACCCTAAATAACTTCTGCAGAGCAGTACTCCACCCAGTTATACTGTTAATTTGTTGTGACCGTTTTACTAGCACTTTGTTTTTGATTTTCAACATTCCAGGAGTAGCGTACAGAAATCGTATTCCACAGTATTTCTTTTCCTTGCTGTTTGCAGGTAATAACATGAGCCTTTTTTCCAGACTCGGGTCGAAAACGGTTGCAAAAAAGACGTGACGTTTATTTTAATCTTTCTTAAAATGATTACACTATTTTGTCTGATTACACATTTCAGTCAAAAGTTGTGCAACATGTTAAAGAAAAACTGCAGTTCATTTCAAATGCTGTCATCCTTGTACGACTCATTCTGCCCTTTGTGGCTAACCTCAGCTCTCTTCTGAGAGAGCTGAGGTACCAAAAAAATAAATAAGGAACCAAAAAAATAAATAAAAAATATATATATTACTGAAATACAGTTCAACCTAGGTCTTCTTCCATAAAACCCCCCACAGCACCAGCAGCTCATTCCTTCCTGGCTCTCTTGCTATCCACTCCTCTCTTTTTTCCGTACACTCTGTTCTGCCTTTCTCTCCCCCTTATTTTTCCCCACTTATTGCTTTTTGACTATTCGTTTGGTTTTTGTAGATATTCAGCAGGGTATGCAGGCTGTTGAAGAGAATCCAGATGTAATTGTTGTCAGATGACATTCAGAGAGTTGGTTGGAGGTGAAACAAAGAAAGTTGGGTTTAAAAAAAAATTAGAGATGAGGCAAAAAAAAAAAAAAAGGAAGAGAAGCAGCTGGAGGATCGGGGAGGAAATGTTAAAGCAGAGAAAGAAAAAGAGAAGTTGGAAAAGAGAGGGAAAAAAGTTGAAGGTTACCATGCCAACAAAAATAAACACTGCATGTGTTGTGTGCTCTGCGCTGTCACCCTCCACCTCACTGGCCTGTCCAGTGTTATGATGTGTTTGTGTGTGAGTGTGCATGCAGCTATGTATTCGGGAGTTAACTTACTAACTCCCGAATACATAGCTAAAGTGAATTCTCTCTTGCTTTGGGGGGTTCCTATGTTTACTGGGGCTTGGAGGAAATGCTTGACGCTCTCAAAGCCATACAACAGGAAGCTCATATATTTATATATATGTGTGGGTGTCAGCAAAAACCGAGACAAGCCGGCTGTTACATACAAACAGACATTGCAGTTGATTCAGTGTCCGGTTATGGCTTAACCCTTTCTTAACCTCTATCTTTCTCAGGGTTCGGAGGCAATGGAGGACTGCGTGCAGGGGGCGCTCTCATCACTTTATCCTCCTTTTGAGAGTACAGCCCCACCCCTCCTCTCCCAGGTAGACCTCACAAGCACACACACCTTTATCCCAGTACACATATCTACACAAATATACAAAGACAATGTAGGGAAGGTGATGTAATGTAAAAGACCAGTTCCAAAAAAATTTGAGATGCTATGTAAAATGTAAATACAAACAGAGCACAGTGATGTTCAAATCTCATAAACACATATTTTATTCACAGTGGAACATAGAAAAAGTAGCCAGTGTTTAAACTGAGAGATTTTACTAATTTGTGAAAAAATATTGGCTCATTTTGAATTTGATGGCAGGGACACATCTCACAGATTGTAGAACAATTCTAGAATTATGTTCCTCAGTGCAACACGGTGGTGCCGTGGTTAGCACTGTTTCCTCGCAGCAAGAAGGACTTTGGTTTGAATCCACCTTGCCTGTTACCTTCCTGTGTGGAGTTTGTGTGGTCTCTCAGTGCTTGTGTGGGTTTTCTTCGGGTACTCCAGTTTCCTCCCACAGTCCATGGGGTTAGGTTAACTGGTGATTCTAAATTGCCCATAGGTGTGAATGTGAGTGTGAGTCATTGTCTGTCTCTCTGTGTTGGCCCTGCAACAGGCTGGTGACCTGTCTAGGGTGTAACCCGCCTCTCGCACTATGATAGCTGGGATAGGCTGCAGCCTCCATGTGACCCTGAAAAGGATAAGCAGAAGAAAATGAATGGATGTTCCTCAATGTAAAATTGTAAACATTTTGAATATCTCAACATCTGCAGTACATAACATCAAACGATTCCAAGAATCTGGAAAAAAAAATCTCTCTGTGCAAGTCTGAAAATCAATACTGGATGCTTGTGATCTTTGAGCCACCAGGCTTTATGATTTATGATTCTGTCACAGAAATCACTGCATGGGCTCAAGAACACTTCCAGACTGTATTTGAACACAGTTCACCATACCGAGTTCTATCATGCAAAGAAAAAGCCATATGTGAACATGATCCAGGGATGCCTCCATCTTTTCTCAGCCAAAGCTTAAAATGCACTGAGGAAAAGGGGAAAACTGTTCTGTGTTCAGATGAACTGATATTTAGAACACTTGCTTGTTATCAGCGCTCATCACTAATGGTATGGGGGTCCAGCAGCTGCTCTCCTTGGTTCCCAGACATTTATGGACTGCTGATAAAAGAAGAGGGGATGCTACACAGTGATGTACATGGCCCTTTCTCAACTTTTTTGACACATGTTGTGCCATCAAATCCAAAATGAGTTCATATTTTTCTTACAATGATACATTTCTCAGTTCAATTGTCAATAAAATATGGGTTTATGAGATTTGCAATTTTTTTAATTCATATTTTACACAGCATCACATTTTTAGAATTGGGTTTGTATAGATAACATGGACTATCCATCCAGTTCTCATTCCCAGAGAGTCAAATACTTCTGTTTGATTGAGGCTGCTGGCATCTCACAGACACACACATGGTGCCTTTTATGTGTGGTGCCGTGAAGCACCAGGTTTATGGCAATAGTAAGGTGAAGCTCACTTTCAACCCAATCTATATGGTTCTTTTTAAGGAACTCCTTAGGCCAGTGGTTCTCAAACTTTTTCCACCATGCCCCACTTCACCGGATGAAATCTTGTCGGTGGAAAATTTCGCTAATCGCTATACTAACATACCTGCTAACGTACCTGCTAACATAGCTGCTAACGTATGGTAACGTTATTTCCTTGTTCAGCCATGAGAATTAATCCGATGTTCAACATTTGTTCCGCATGACTTTTCTCCCAGGTTGTTCGCGCCCCAGCTGTCATGACCCTGCGCCCCACCAGTGGGATGCACCCCACAGTTTGAGAAACAGTGTGTTACGGGCACATTTAAATGCACCTGGAAAATGTAATTTTTCAGTAACCAGGGTTAATGTTACTAAGCCATTGAACCAAGTTCTTTCATGCCTAAACCTCACTGAGTAGTTTTGGTGCCTGACCAAGTAGTCCTTGGTCCCTAAAGTTTAGGCCAGGGATCCTCAAATCCAGGCTTCGAGGGCCAGTGTCCTGGAGGTTTTAGATGTGTCCCTGATTCAACACACCTGAATCAAATGGTTGAATTACCTCCTCAGTATGCAGTCAAGTTCTCCAGAGTCCTGCTAATGACTTCTATATTTGACTTAGGTGTGTTGAAGCAGAGACACATCTAAAACCTGCAGGACACCGGACCTCGAGGCCTGGATTTCAGGATCCAAGTAGACTTTAATACATTAACCTTATGGAGATGTTTTTAGTGCCTAAATCTAACCAAGTAGTCTTTGGTGCCTAAACCTTAAAGAGGAATTTTTATTACCTGAATTTGTGATTTACTCCATGCCACCCCTCTAATACTGCCACTGAGGATACATTTTGCATACATTTGCTTCACCAAAGGCAAGTAACAAACCGATAGTATTTGACACCCAAGGGTGAGAACGCAATGGCTTTGCTGAAATATAAGTTGGTGCTAGAAGAAAACACAAACAAAATCTAGTCAATTATAACCAAATTCTTTTAGACCAACCCATAGCTTAATACTAATTTGGACAAAAACAGTTCTAAGTCCTAACATTTGCTATAGGAAAGCTACACTTTCAGATTTGTTAAGTTCTAGCACCCCTAACTATCCTTAGCATTACTTTAGCTTTCAGTGCTTTGTTTCCCTAAAACCCTGTATTACTAAGGGGCGTTTTAGCTAAGGCTCGATCCACTGAGAGTTACTATTCATAACAACTTAGTAATTGGTTTGTTCCAAGTTGTCCCACAGTTTCCAATCAATTTTCTTTCTTGCCATGGGAAAAAGATGTTTGATACAAGATACAACAAGAGGGATAAAATTAAGCAGCCTTGGTGATTGTCTTTCTTTAAGTACTGATTACATCAGTAGCTGTCTGGGTTGAGGAATTTCTTCCACTCAAGGGGAAATTAAACCCTCCACAAATCCACTGGATACACTAAAAAAAAAGATAAAAATCTTTTTAAAGCAAATACCTTTTAGTGCACGAGAATATGATATTCTGAGATTGGCTTTCCTAACGATCTAAAGTACTGTATACCATATCTTTCACTCCAAGTGTTTTTACCCAGTCTTGCATTTTTTGTCCAGGTCTTCTCAGTCTTGGAGTCAACCTATCAACATGACAGTCTTCGCTATCTCCTGGACTACTTCGTACCTGCAAAGCACCTCCTGCACAAACTCCAGCAGCATGCCTGTGTGAGTTCTAAACTGCAAACACACTGTGAATGGGGACACACACATAGATGAATAATTAGAAACAGAATCAGCTGTCACCCATGCAAGAAGTATAGTGTGAGAAATCTATCAGCTGCTAGCTTCTTGATTCTGTGAAAATGGCCCTTGGGTCATTTTTCATGTATGTCTGGCAGAAGTAACTAAGTCATTGCAGCAAACAATTCAAGTCATTCAAGCTTTAGGTCAGTCAAGTCGAGCTTAAAGTCTTTTGGAAAATCAGAGTCAGATTAGTCAAGTCTCAGGACCAAAAGGTAAGTCAATTCAGCCAAATCCTAGATTATATTTCAAGTTGTGAAGGTCGAAATCAAGTGTCACCTTTAGTTTTTATTATGAGGTAAGTTAAAGTAAACTGAGCAATATCTTATGTCACATTTAGCGCTGCAGAATAGGCCCAAACCTTTTAGGAGAGTAAAAGTACAGTAAACACAGACGTCTCCAAATCTCTTAGACCGAAGTTCTAAAGGGCAGGTAAATGTGAGTAAATAACTTCTATTTGCAATCACGCAGAGCAAACATGCTAAGAAAAAAAATGAATCACGTGAAATATTCTGTTGTCTGCTTTTCAGTTTCCTCTGTTATCAGAGCTGTGTGGCATCTGTGGAGGTTTTAGCGAGTGATGCATGACCTGAACGCTTAATGTCTCAGTCTCATTTTTGAAATCAAGCATCCAAGTGATTAAAGAGTACTTTAAAGGATAGTAAAAAAGTGATGGAACCAATAGCACAAACACAGTTTGATGGAGACAGTGGAATAAGTGCTGGTAGTGATATTTGTCTGGCAGAATCGACACTAAACCCTGGTCAGGGCTTTAACATTTCTCACTAAACTGCTTCAAACGGTGCCTGGTCCTTTATTATACATTTGTTTATGATTATTTTGTTAATTATTTTGGGATTTTACAGAGTCAGACTTTCCAGTATAAATTGGAGTTGTATGCTCAACAGTCAGGTCCAAGGATTATGCCATGGGTTCTGCAGTATCTCAGTACCTGGGGACAGGAAGACTCCAGTTAAAGCATGTAGAATTTGATACATGTGTGACTCAATACCAGTTGTTAACTATGCTATGGAGGCTTGAGTCTCCCCGTAAGCTGTTTAGCTGGTCAGCAAAATTAGTGAAAGAGTCTGCTGAAATTTGAGATTTACAAACAAATGAGCTGGTTTTCCTGCCTTGGAAGCCCCAAAAGTGAATGAAATGCAGGGAGATATTCCATAAATAAGTAGCGTTTGTTGTGATGCTTTTAGGCTCCTACATGCACCAAAGCAAATGCATGGAAATAGTGTGATGGAGGATACACTGTCCAAACCTCAAAGAAATAAGATGCAGTGTCTATTTATTGCAAATCTCTGATGTTTAACAGAATTCCTTATATTTAGCTTTCTGACACACACGCGCGCGAAGACAAATAAGTCACAGTTTTTAGCAAAAGCTTGGTAGCTAAGAACTATCTCATATTTCCCTCAGCAGTTTTCCTAGACTTACACACACGCACGCACACACACACACACACACACACGTACAGTGTTTGTGAGCAAACTGTGTTTTCATTGTCGCTGAGTGGAGCTGCCTGGGATGGGAGTTAGACTGTGAGTCATGACAATAATGCCTTCCATATGTGAGTGTGTTACTTGCTGTGAGAGAAAGACTGAGTAACAGAGAAGCGGTGGGAGTCGAAGGAGAGAATGAACATGGCTCTCATTCACTGCGCCCGTGTGCGTGCCCGTCCAAAAAAAAGAGAAGATGCTGGAGTTTGCAGGCTACAGTAGACTGATTGAGGAATTTTTGAGTAATGGGGAGGTGGGGAAGAAGGAGCAAACACTGGGGCATATTGAGGGAGAAGAAGGGGGGGGGGGGGGCGAGGACACAGAGAGTTACAGACTGGCTCGAAACAGGCAAACTTTTTAGGAGAGGAAAAGCAGCACATGCTTTTTAATGCTAATATCCACCCTGACAGATATGAGATATTTGCTTCCCCTAAGCTTGCCACAATGAGAGAACAGGCACGAAAAGAGACAGAAGGGAGGCTTAAGGGGAAGAAATTGAATAAAGGACAGAGAGGTAGAAAAACGGGGAAGATGGAGGAGAGGCTGAGGAAGGAATTTAATTTGATCACGTCTCGTGAGTCTGGAGGGCATAGAGAGAGGAGGGAGCAGCCCTGTGTCAGTCGATTAGACGTGACTGGGAACAGCAGAGAGAGGTTCTGGATGAGTTTTAAACTTCAGTCTTTGAGAAAGGGGATATAGATTAGACACACCGCTGATTAAGGTGGGAATAGTGCTTGGATTAATGTGTATTACCTAAATAGATCAGATGATTAATAGTGCAGAGGATACCACAAGAGGCCCACATTCCTCAGCCTGAATTCACAGAGTTCCTGGTTAAATGCTTTTACTATTCATTGCAGGTTTTTCTATATTTAGGACTGATTGAAATTGATTCTGTCATTCTTACAGAGCCACCTGATGTTTTTTTCCCCCTGCTCATGAAACAGTGGAACTGTTTTAGCAGTGGCCGCCTGTTGTGAGGAGCTGGTCATCTGCATGTTTCTGTCTGACTCACACGGACTCTCTGCTTAACTAAGCGGTTTTACACTTTAGAACACACGTCATGTCTGACATTTGTATGTGGCCCTGGCTTTTGGCCAGTTCAGCTTGTGAAAAATGTTGACTCGTGTGGTATCAGTTCTAGAATTTCTGCTCATTTGAATAACTAAGCCAAACACAGCCATGCAGGCAGGCTCCAAATAGCTCATGTGGGTGTGGGTTATGAATGGGAGAGCACAATTGGGCACACACAGTGGACACTAAAGGTTCTAAAAGGCAGTCTGTGCATTATAGAGGTTCAGAGCGATGACTTGTCCAGCAAAATTTACCATTATGTGACTGAAAGTTTAATTTTCTGTTTATACCTTTAACACTCTCTCTGCTTCACTGTGTTTTCTTGTGTCAGTCTCAGTACCTGGGTTGCTTGTTCCTTCACTCTGGCTGGCCTCTCTGCCTGGGCGAAAAAGTGGTAGTCCAACTTTCCACTTTGGACTGGAGGCTTCTGCGCAGTAACGACTTCTACCTACAGGTGGTACCCTTCTCTACGCGTTGCCCAAGGCTGGCACTAAAATGTCTGGCCCCTGGGGGGCGCACTGTTCAGGAGATTTTGGTGCCCGAATCACAGCATCCCCTTGTCTTCACCACTGAGTGGCTTCACATTGTCAACAAAGAGCGAGGTCACAAGAGAGAAGGTACAGAACAGATTCCCTTTAGTTGACCATTAGAAAAGATCATTATATTAAAGCTAGGTCTGTAGTGAGCAAGAACTAAAGATTGGGAAGTGAAACAGGTGTGCTTCTTACAGAGAGAATGTTTGGACCAAGGGGTTAGGGGTCAGGAAGACGGGGGCGAGATATATGGGTGATGGCAAATAAGAACTTAACAGAACCGAAGAACTGCAACAAAACTCGTTGCTGATGTTGGTGTCTTTTTTTCATTTAGTTCAGGCTTTTTCTCATAAACCTGTTCCTTTCTCATCTTTGCACAGTTGGAGGAGGACTTGACACCTGTCTGGTCAGTACATGTGATGGTGTGGTTAGACTTCCATGGAAGGAGGTAGTCTACCCAAAATTTATCCACGACCCCTCTGAGGAACTGGGCCTAATGTCCAACCGCCTGCCTAGTGAGGGGGGTAGCAGCCTCGGAGGTTGGGGTGGCTCGTCCTCTGGGGAATTAGACTCCTGGTCCTGGGATGAAGAAGATGAGGATTTGCCACCAGATGGTTTGGACTCTAACTGTGTACTTCCTCGACGAAGGCGCAGTGAAGATGGCCTTGGGCGGACATCGAGGCAATCTCAGGTCGATGGAGATTATGTCGAGCTTTTGGAACCCAGAGGGGGTCCTGATGGAGGGGTTGATCCAAGGCAGAGGTACCAAGAGATGCACGGGATCTGTAAAACCAAGACTTTACCTCTATGCAGGAGAGGTAAGGCCATCAAGCTTCGCAAAGGAAAAGCTTGGGGATATGGGAGAACAGAGAGGTCAGGAAGCTTTCGTTCTATCCTTGGTATCAAAGGAGACGCTGTGACTGCCAAGGGTGATGCATTACCACCACGGCCTACACCAGGGGTTGCTGAACCTGACCGAGGTAGGCGATCTTACTCCTCCTCAGTCCATGACTCTGATGAAGGAGATAAAATAAACAGACAGTCTGAAGTCCTAGAAAGCCTTTGTTTTGATGGCCCGTTCAAGGAGAGGAGACCTGGAGTGGGCAGGGAGCGAGACAGCAATGGTCAAATGCAGCTCTGCAAAGATGAGCACAAAAGCAAAGACTCCAAGAGCAATAACAGCTTTGACACAAGTGAAATCCGTGAATTAACAAACCACAAAGATGGACATGTTGTAGAGGGCCACTCCGATCATGGATCTCATTCAGACTCTGTTTTTGAGGATACTGATAAACCACTGAGCGGAGACAGTGATGCTACTACCCCAACATCAGCTGCAAGACAGCCACCATTCACTGCTGCTTCAAAAAGTGGCGAGATTACGAACACTGGGTCTAAAAAGAAGAGTTTGTCAAAATTCACAGACGAAAGGGACGAAGGAAAGATGGAGGACAGAGTGTGCCCAAGAGGAAAAGAAGTTAAAACAGCAGGATTCAGAGCACCACGGTACTGAAACATTGTACTCTTTCATCTTATTTGTGTTCTTTTTTTTCACACTTTCTTATGAAAGTACAGCTTGATAACACTTGGGTGCAACTTTTTCAACGGGGTACTAGCTTTTTGAGCATTCACGCAGAAAGAAACGTGACATGTCGTAAACACGTCTGTGAGAGTATCTATTAACTTTATGCTGTACCTCATTAAGACTCTTCTCTGCTTTGTGTTTAGGAGGAAAAGGAAGGGAAAGGGGGCCAAAGGGAAAGCTAAATCTGGGGGTCGTGTAAAAGAGAAGGGCTCGAAAATGCAGGGTAAAACTCCTCAACCAAGCCCCACCTCATGCACTGCTTCAACAAAGCTGCCGATCACCGAGGAGAGCCGGTCGGAGCAAGCAGAACAGGCTGACCAATCCGATGGCGCGTCTTCTACAGCTAACAAGGCGACAGAGAACGCAGCGAAAAGCAGTGCAGGTCTGAAAAAAAAAAACATGTTTGTGCACAAACATTAAATCATACATGCTTAAATTGCCTCAGGCTAATTTGTATATTTTTCTTTCTCTCCGCAGAAGCTGAATCATCTTTGCCTGTGTGTAATGGACAGTCGAGCACATCATTTTTTAACCACTCTAATGAGGAGGCTGCATCACCTGACAAACAGAATGGTGTTGCATCAAAAAAGCCCGCCCTGCTGAGGGAACTGAATGCAGACCTTCTCCAGTCAGGGAAGCTCAAGATGACAGGCAAGCTTCTTTAGGGCTTTCAGTAGTTTAGAGATGCAACTTAGCAAGGTCAGATCAGGACGTTTTCACAAGGGGCCCTTTTAATGTGCGCACTGGACGTTTCTAGGCATTACTGTATAAAATCATGCATTACTCAGTATCAAAAGAAATGCTCTAGTTTTTCTGAGACTAAAAAAAAAGAACCAATATATTTTCAAAGCCTACAATAAATATCCATAACAGTAACAATCTTACATCATATAGAAAGCAAAAAGCAAATGGACTTGTTCTTGTAGCTTCATCGTATTAGAGTGTCCTCTTGGCTTTCCCACTCCATGTTTAACCGGATACTCACTGACCACAGGTACAGTGGACAGGCTGGGGCATGCTCTGGTTTTCACAGAGACGGACGCATCAGAAGAGGGTTTCTCTGAGGAGGAGACGGCCCGTGTCTTGGCTTGCTACCACGCAATCACTCGGTAAGTGTGTGTGTGTGTTCTTCCTTTGATTGTTTATTTTAGTCATCCCATAAGGATATGTTTCTAGATATCGCCAGAGAATTATGGCTTTTAAATACAGGGGATATTGCCAATAAATGTTGTCCTCGGTGCCCTGATTCCACCGATTCTCTGAATGTATGTTTTAAAATCTTTAACTGCCTTTTTTTTCCCCCTCTCATTTTTATATTTAGGCTTGTGTGGTTTGTTTCTTGTTGTACCATCGAGACCAAGCGTGTTTAGCAGAAAGTGCTTCATAATTATGTTTGACTTGACTCACTTTTTTTTTTTTTACTTTTCCAAATACAGCATAAGGTGGTGTGAGGGAAACACAGTGTGTGCCAGAATACTGGGGAAAAACATAACAAACTGATTCAAAGTCAGTTTAGCAAACACATCTGAGCTTGCCAGTGTACCTGGCGCAATAACTGCTCGTCAGTACTCGTGGCAAGTCTGAACAAAATTTCACAACGGCTTTAGGTCAGAAGTATGTGATTGTCTGCAAATGAGCCAATAACTCCTGTTTAAGAACTGATGTTTGGTTTAACTTTATCATCCTGCGAAAATGTCTAAATTAGAGGCGATGAAAATGGCTAATATCAGCTTAAAACAAAACACTTCTTTTAACATCGCTATCCACCCTCAACAGGCCTGCAGCCAAAGAAAAGGGCTTAACTGTGTTAATGGACAGCAGACGTGCTCCACCCTCCGCTCTGTTAGCTTCTGCGCTTAAATTGTTCCAGGTGAGACAGCAAAAGAATGCCGTTTAACCATAAGTGATAAATATTTGCTTGTGTGCTTTAATTAGGCTGCAGATGTGGTAGTAGCTCGAGCACATGTGTTTTTGCGTTTGTGCCAGGTGTTGGTCCCCGGCGGTCTTGGATCTGTTCTGGTTTTGGTGGAAGAGCAGCAGGAGTCCCTTTCGCAGACCCTGGAAGGAGCAGAGGTGACCTCACACAAATCACACGTTTAGAATTCGTGCCATCGCAGCGCCGGGTGTATTGTTAAGTTCACTGTGGTTAGGTTGGTTTTATTTTCTTTTACTTGCAGGTCTGGTTGGTGAAACACCCACAGTGAGCTTATAAAAGCATGTCAAAAGATCAGTGATAAATGGTGCGAGAAAACATTAGCAGAAAGCAGGTTCCTGTAATTCTATTGCCCATTATAATGTCAACAGGAAAAAAAGTGTTCATATAGGAAATGCAAATTGTGCAAGAGGAAATAACAGTTTATAAATCGGGCTTTGTTCCTGTTCCTTGCTGCAATGTGATCAGTGTCAGATGTGCTTAAGCTGGAGTGCACATTCACATTGTGCTTGAATCTATTAAACCCAATTTCCATACGTTTGGAACATCTACAGCTTTCAGATAACTCGGTTTAACCACTAACTCAGCATATTGCTTTGCGCCGATCATCACCGATCTTTCTGACACACAGGCACAAGAAAACTGCCCGCGCCATGTGGTTTGTATTTTGAGTGGGCGATGTTCAAACTTTGCATGTTAACGGAAACCGAGCACAGAAGATTTTAACACTGCAGTAAAATTACTGCAGCATGTTGTTTTTCAGCAACTGGTTAAGTACCTGCTCAGCAAGTTAAAAAAAAAAATGCTGATTATATCAGTTCAAAGTTTCCTTTTAAGTTCTCATAATCTTTAGCCATAATTGTAAAACAGTGTCAGCATTGTTAGGTGTATACAGACAATACCTAAAAGATGGCTAAAGTAGGCTAAAAGACCTAAAAGCAATGAATCGTGCCACACTGTAAAGAAACAAAGTCAGTGACATCTATCAGTCTGATAAGGGTTACAAAGCCATTTCTAAGGCTTTGAGATTCCAGTGAACCACAGTGAGAGCCGTTATCCACACATGGACAAAACTTGGAACAGTGGTTTACCTTCCCAGGAGTGAACAGCCTGCCAAAATTACTCCTAAGAGCACATCAACGACTCATCCAGGAGATCACAAAAGAACCCAGAACAACATCTAAAGAACTGCAGAACTCACTCGCCTCAGTTAAGGTCAGAGTTCATGATTCAACAATAAGAAAGAGACTGGGCAAAAATGGCATCTATGGAAGAGTTCAAGGAGAAAACCACTGCTGACCAAAAAGAACACAAAGGCTCGTCTCACATTTGCCACAAAGCGTCCTGATGATCCCCGAGACTTTTGGGAAAATATTCTGTGGACTGACGAGAAAAAAACTGAACTTTTTGGAAGGTTTGAGTCCCGTTACATCTGGTGTAAAACACAGCATTTCATAAAGAAAACATCAGCCCAACAGTCAAACATAGTGGTGGTAGTGCGATGGTCTGGGGCTGCTTTGCTGCTTCAGCACCTGAAAAACGTGCCGTAATTGATGGAACCATAAATCCTGCTCTCTACCAGAAAATCCTGAAGGAGGATGTCCATCCATCAGTTTGTGCCCTGAAGCTCAAGAGCACTTAAAAAGTCTGGACTTAAATCAGACTCAGATGGTTTGCCATGACCATAAAACTGGCCGTTCATGCCGGAAAACTGGCATGAACGGCCAGTTTTCCAAATGGCAGAATTAAAACTATTCTGAGAAAGAAGAGTGGACGAAAATCCTTTCACAAAGACTCATTGCCAGTTATCACAAATGCTTGTTTACAGTTCTTGCTGCCAACGGTGGCACAACCAGTTATGAGGTTTAGAGGGCAATTCATTTTTCACAGCACTGTGCATGAGTGAATCACAGAGACATGGATACCCGCTAGTAATGCTAAGAACAAATAAATTAGAAAAGGTTCACTCATCTAAACTGGAGCGCAGGCTTCTTTGTGGTGGCAACAACCACCATAAATGCGGTTGAGAGGTTAAGTTCAGTGATTCCTATTAACAGAAGTGACACACAGCAGAGAGGTAGCGGCCTAGTCGGCAGCCACCTCTCACTCAGAGTGGCCACACCCCTCATAATGTTTTAAAACCCTGGAGGTTCCACTTGGTCTGTAGTTAGTAACTACTTCTGCCAACACTAACATATTCAGATAAGAGTTTATAGACTCCAGGCTTTAGTTTGATCTCATTTATTATCTTTTTTTGCCCAATTTCCTAAAAGCTTTAATTATTCTTAAACATAGATGTAGAACATCATTTCCTCTGCCCCTTGCTGTTTTATTTTGTGCATTTAATTTCTCCTCATCTCTTCTGTCCAGGTGCACATAGTGCGAGGTACAGGGGTCCTTCAGCAATACATAGACAAGCAACAGCTGCCCAAAGAAGTGGATGGGGACTTTATCCACTGCCACTCAGAGTGGCTGGCCTTCAGACTGGTGAGGAGCTGTATTTTGTCTGTTGGATATTCAGTGGCCCAGAATGGAAGTATGAAGATTTTTTTTAGACCTCAGTGTGCACTTGATCACGAAGAAACTGGGGAAAGTGATCTCTTGTGCTACAGTACAGTCAACACAAGGGAGAACAGTGACTGGAGACTGTGGAACAACCAAAATTACATTGTAACTGTGTGCAATGGACTTGCAATTTCATTGCATTTGCAAAGGTTGCTTTGAAGACAAGGACCAGGTCTTTAATCACCAGCAGTAAGCTGCAGTCTTCAAAGTGACTTTAGTGACAAATAGATGGAGTGAGTCTGCTATCAGTTTGTGCTTGAAGTCAAATTGGCAATTACATGCAATCTGTTTGTGATAATATGCTGATGAACTGTCTGAAGTCTGAAAATTGCAAATCTGTTGCTGCCTGCACACGCAGAAATCCACTAAAACCTCAGAAATTCCTCCACAAATAGGGATGTAGTGTAGTTGCTGCAGAACAGCAATTTCACTGCAAAATGACATAGATGCTTGGCAACCTTGCTTTTACATAGAAATATAACCAGAATGCAAACAACCAGTTGAGTCAAGCGCCCTATCGCAGAGACTGAGGGTGTTTCACGCCAACCTCTGAGTGACTAGCTGGTTACTGCAAGTGCAATTAAAAAAAATTCAATGCAATCACCTGGCAACCACAGATCTTCCCTAGTCACACGCAGGTTGCGGTGCTATTTTTACTCCAGTGTGAGTGAGCCGTGTCACAGCTCGGCTGTGTGGCAGGCAGAGCAGGACTCAGAGGGCAGGGAGTAAACTTAAACACAGCTTTATTGTCTGAAACTCACAGGGAAGACATACAAAATGCAAACAGGGCCGGAGCCAAAATACAAAAACTTGGAGACAGAGTAAAGGAGCACGCAGCATGAAGGAGGGCATAACAAACATAAAGAACTGAACAAAACTGAGGGCTTAAATACACACAATGTAATTGGGCAGAGAGGACGGGGAAAACAAGACACAGGTGAACAGAATCGAAATAATGAGACGGGGAAGCGAAACTGAGAGATCTGAAGAGCAGTTTTCACTCTATATAGATAATAAATATACATAAATTCGTTTTTATTAGCTGTGACAGACCGAAGGTTTTCTGGACAGAGGTTTCAGTGATAAGATTTAAAGATGAGATTATATAAGGCATTTCACATTTCTCACACAATGATCATATTTGTAGTATCTTTTTTATTATTATTAATTTATTTATAGACAGCATGGAATGAACAGTTTCCAATAAACACCTCAAAGTCCAAGTAAACTGTGAGTTTTGGTAGTTCACAGCTTGGTTGGAGTTTTGTGTACCTGCAGTGTGAAATATGACCTTTAGCAGCGGAGGGAGCAGAGTGGGAGGAAGAACATCCAGAAGGGAGGGAGGCGAGATAAGAGGATGTTGGCTGGAAAAGACTGGTTGCCTCATGGTGGTCGATTATTGCAGATGAACTAGGTGGGGAGCATAAATCAACAAAAGAAGGGGGGAAAAAAGCCCATAAGATTCTCAAGGACCCTTAATGGCTTTTGCCCCAACAGTTTATGTTGCTTTGTCTAAACAGATGAAAGTATTTTTCTGTCCTCCACACTTTTCCTGACCTTTCTCGTGGATTACAAGAAAGATTTCAGGTGTTCATGTGGATTTTAGTTTGTCTTCCCTTTACTCACTGGTTGTTAATTTTGTGCAAGCTAACCTCAAAGTTATTAATTCTTCTGCTCCCTTTTTTTGGTTTCTCTTTAGAGTCTGGAGAGTCTGACAGAGCGCTGTGAGAGCGCACTCTCGCTGCTAGGAGAAGCACTGCAGTCTATGGACACTGAGCCAATGCCAGAAAACATAAAGGTCCGTACTTTTAACACGATGCTCTTTCTGCACATTGTATTTGTGCTCAAATACCGCATTTTGACAACTTACCAGTCTCCATTTAAAAAAGACAAAAAAACAATAGTAAGCACACTGATCTTTCTCAGGCTGTTCCTCTGAGCATTGACAAACACAGACAGCTCATGGCGAGCGTCCTGGCTGACCAACGGTTAACTGAACTGCAGCAGAGGGGCGGGGCCTGGCTTGCTGGATTGACAAACAGGGCATCTGGACTGGCACAAAAGTCACCAGACTGCAGGTACCAGAAACCTAATTCATTCATCCTTTATAGGAGATTCACTGCTGTTTTGTTTTGTTTTGTTTTGTTTTGTTTTGTTTTGTTTTGTTTTGTTTTGTTTTGTTTTGTTTTGTTTTGTTTGTTTGTTTTGTGAATGTGTCAGTGGGTCATACTTTTTTATTATTAGTATTATTCCAGTGGCATCATATTAGTGTAAATCCCTGGAAAACTAACATTTCCAGTGCTTTAGTACTAATTACCAAATGCAAACATGTCAACACACTAAAAGAAGATAGTGGTTACAGTCATTTGTCATTATTAGCATCATTGCGTCAGCGCCGTCATTCTGCACATATTTACATTTTGGCTCCAACATTGACTTGAGGCGACTGTTTGTTGTGATTTGGCGCTAAATAAATAAAATTGAATTGAATTGAATGTTCAAGAAACCAGTGTGAGATGATTTGAGCTTTGTGACATGGTGTGTTATTAGAAGATGGATGTGCTGCAGTCATAAAGAGGCGCACAGTCAGCAACAATACTCGGGTAGACTGCGGTCTTTAAACCATGCTCACTTGGTGCTAAGGGGCCCAAAGTGTGCCAAAAAAAAATCCCCCACACCATTACACCAGCAGCAGCCTAAACTGTTGATACAAGGCAGGATGGAGGCGTGGTTTCACTGATTGTGAACACACCTGCTAATAATTCTGCATAGATGCTTTAATACACATTAAGCACAGGGCTTGAAGACTATATTTTAAATATATTTCTAAATATGCAGAACTTTCTTCTCTTCTCTCAGACCATGTGGGGTTTTTTTCTTGTTTGTTTTATTTTTTGATTGAAGGGTTATTTTTGTCAGGATGAGCTTTAGGTTAAAAATAATCTTCCTCGTGAAAACAGAGTTGTTTGTTTTCGGCCATGAAATGAAAACCAGCTGGGGGAAGAAAACACATCAAATAAAGGACAGAACGATGCAGCTTGTTTGTGTATGACTGCAGCTTAAAGATGGTCTGAAGACATTTGTAGCTCTTCTGTTCTTACTTTGTGATGGGTTTTGGTTTAAGCTGTACAATATAATACAAGATTTGTTGTTTTTTGGAGGTTTGTTTTGTTTTTGTTTTTAGTTTTTTTTTTTAATCAGACTTTCTTTTCGAATTAGAACATTTCTTTCAGCCACAATGTTAATTTTGTTGGCATGAAGTTGAATTTAAATGAATAGAAAAAAGAAAACAATTTGTTTTGGGGTTTTTTTTCTTCTCAGGGCTGCTCTTGCTGCAACCTCCAAACTGTATGACAGCGTGGACGATGCGCTGCATCGGCTTGTCCGAGTGTCCAACCAAAGAGGTCGTGACCTGGAGGCTCTGGGACGTCTTGCGGGGTTGGCGGACAAACTGGAAAAGGTATCTGAGGAAAGATGAGCGTGCATTTCTTTACAGCTTCACACACGCGTACAGTTTTTTTAGTGCTTACTTTTTACCTCTGCCGACCCAGGAGTGGCATAAATAAGCTTATTATCATCAGTAGTTAAATTGAAAGTTGGTGTCTTTTAAAGTTTTTGGTGTCCAGGATTACATCACTGTTTCAAATGTACTTTTCTAGTATTCACATTGAGACGTTAAACTACAAGATTTACTTTAATTTTATTTTATTTTTTTAACACTTCTTCTCAGAATTACATCAGCCTGCTCCTTGGTCACGCTGCCACTCCAGTGCACTTACACTCTGTAATCTGCATATTTCTTTTTGCTTCATGTAAAATTCTTCACTCATCTTCAGGGTTTTCCCCTCTTTTCCACCCTTATGTGTAGTAAAATGCCTCACGTCCTCCGCCCCTCCCCCCCCCCCCCCCCCCTGTCGCCCTTTAATCCACAGTGTGATAAAGAGATTGAGCGAGTTCAGTCGCAGCTGGAGGACTACAAGGACCCTCCCCTCTCGCTCAGCAGACTCTCACTCAAACAGCAGAAGTTCAAGACATTCAGAGAAATGGCGAATGTGAGTGATGCAAACATGTGGGTCTCCTGTGTTATACAGCGCTGTGAAGATTGTTTTGTGTATTTGTCACACTTACATGATTCATCAGACATATTTTAATAGTCGACAAAGATAATACAAGTAAATAAAAAATGCTGTTTTTAAATGATGAGTTCATTATTAGGGGAAAAAGGTTCTCCAAACCCACCTGGCCCTGTGTGTAACCCTTTCCACACTGATAGATGTCAGAGACTTTGTTTCGCAGTTGTTTCTTTAGAGCGTGGCCACGATGTGCTGCTTTCTGAGATCTTTTAGTCTGCTTGACTTTGTCAGACAGGATCTATTAAAATGATTTCTTGATTCAACAGGTCTGGCAGTAATTAGGCCTGAGTGTGGCTCCTGAAACTGAAAAATATGTGGTTAATCACAGTTAATTCATGATTTACAAGGGGGGCAATTACTGTTTCACACAGGGCCAGGTAGGTTTGAAAAGATGACTTTAACCCGACTGGGTTTAAAAACACGTACACACGTTGGGTAATGCACTGTTTCTTTTCCGCGGTGCTCATAGCTGTGTCTAAATCTGAGCTCTCGATGCTCTTTGTGCCCTAGCTGTTGGGACTCACTGCAGTGTCTAATATGGAGTTTTGTTTAACTGATCTTCTAAAAAGGTCAGTTGTGTTTTATTCACAAACAGAACGGTTAAATATAACTTCCACACACACTGTCTCGTGTACCGTTTTGGTCCGACTGACCTTCACCAGGTGAAAAGGCGGCGTGCACATAGTCGCACAAGTTGAACTAGTTATTCATGAAAAGATCCTGTTGAGTTGGAGGCTCGTGTTTTATTCACACCGCAAAAACAATTAAAAAATATATACACACTAATATTGTTTTTGTTTGTTTGTTTTCTTAATTTTCCATGTCTGGCATAAACTGCAGATATCAGTGGTTTGATTTTTTTTTTAAATCTTCTGTATTACAAAGCCAAGCATACTTACAGTCCACTTTTTTTTTTTATTATCTCAATCATATGAAATTTTACCAAACCAACCTGATTTTCACTCTTGTCTTTAGTGGAGTCTGACAGCTGATATTATCGTCCAATATTAGCCATTTGCTAATCTATTGGTATCTGAGTTTATAGCGGTCAATAAATGAATATTAAAACGTAAATAATAGATGGGAGAAACACCCTTCAACCATGTACTGAGTGTTGATGTTGCATAGTTTGCCCATAAGAGGGCACTCTGCAACTTCCCTGTTAGAAACACAGCTATGTGACGAGCTAGTAGCACAAAAACCCGCTGATCCGAGCAGTCGGGCAGAGTGTGAATGAGTAAATAAATAACTACACATCAGTCAAATCTTTATTTCAAACATATAAGTAAGTGTTTTATATACACATAAAAAAACAACAAATATTAGCTTTTAGTTTTATTTTGACTCTACAGTACATGGAAGCACTTTAATATCTCACCAAAACAAAATGCATCTCTCACATCAACTCTGGGTTAAGAAATTTTATTAGTCATACTTAAAGATACACGTGTTACTGTGAATCACTCACAGAAGGATCTGAGAAGTCAGTAACTGAAAGTATAAACTGTGGATAGATGTGCTCTGAGCTCACGGTGCTGTTCGGTGGCATATTTGTGTCATTCTTGCGAAAACAGGCTAATGAAAAGTTTTCCCAGCACATTCCCAAGAGATGCAGTCAGTATTTTTCCATCCGTGATTTCCCAAGTGTGCCTTATCAATCTTCTACAGTAAATAGTTCTTGACAGCGGATTTTCCCACATCTTTCAGGAGTTGCACAGTGAGACGCTGTCAGTGCTCAGTGATTTGGAGGGTTGGTGTGAACTGGACTGGGCAGGCCTGAGCGAGGTCCAGATCCGACTCCCTCCAGTCAGGGAGAAGCTAAGGGATATGTCCCACTGTCTGTCTGACTGCTGGACCACTCTGGACAACACACAGAGGTTGTTGTCCACTCTGACTGAGGTAACACCACCACACACACACAGGAAGTTATGAACATACCGTCATGGTTCCAAAGTGTTCTAAAGCAGTCAATGCTTTTTTCCTATCCCCTGCACAGGCCACCCAGTGGTGCGATGCAGTCTACTCCACTTCCTCCTCACCCTCTCCCCCTTCTTCTACCTGCCCCCTCGCCTCCCTCCCTCCAATCCCCCCGTCCCGTTTTCAGGATGCACGTTCTTTAGCTATAGAGCTGGGTGGTGGGGCACTCCTGGATCTCTGGACCCAGACAGTTGAGCGCTACCAACGAACCGTAGCGCAGGTCAAACCTCGATTCCTCCAGTCTGACAGGGCACAAAATCAGGGACATGGGAGATCCAAAACACCCTCTGCCAGCAGCCTGTGGGACCTGATGGGCCCTGAGGGAGAGGGTGACTCCTGGGGGCTGGGAGCTGGGGGAGGGGAAGGGGGAATGCAGTCTTGGGGATCCCTGGCCTCGCTGTTCAGGCCGCAGACCTGCTCCACACTGAAGATAGGAGAGGAGAAAGGGAATAAGAAAGAGGCAACAGCAGGAGGAAGTGGTGCTGGAGCAGGTGGGGCTGGAGGAGGGAAGTTCCTGCAGAACCTTCTGAATCCTGCAAAGAAGAGTGTGAGTTTATTTTCTATTATACTGTCAATATTCCCATTAATGCCAAATTACTACAGATGTTTTGTTGTTTTTGCTTTAAAAAAAATTTTAAAAACTGAAACACATTCAGAGTTATCAGTATGGCTTTTTATATCCTTTTTGGTTATTAGTTATTTAATTATAATGGCTAAAATAATCTGTTTTATCTGAACACCTTTGCTCCCAACGACTTACCTTCCCCTCACCTTCAAAGAGCCTCTTAGTGTCTGTCAGCTGGGGCAGAGCCAAGGGGTGATCATAGGTGGCCCCAGCCAGCACAGGTTAAAGTCTGGCCATCTCTGACCACCCACACAACTAATGGTAAAGCCTGTAGGGATTATGCAAATATTACAGCTGATACGCGCACTACCGTTGCACAATTTGTGTATAGCTGTTGCTCCCACGTGGGCAAATTTTAACAGGGCAACCATCTGTTAAAGTTGCTGCTGTTATCAGTTAAGTGTTGCATAATTATATTTATCATATAGTGACTCTGATGAAATGAGGTGCAGCTGACCTACAGTGCAGTAATGTTGTAACTGAATTTTAATGACCAATTCATTTACTTTACAGCCCACAGAGGCTCCTCTTCCTTCCAAGCCGCCTCGGAAGCGTCACCCAAGCTTTGACCTCCAGGCTCTCCTGGCCCCCCGTAGAGGTACTGCCACCCCCAAACCCACGGAGTCCCCAGTGGCTGGGGCAACCCGTAACTCCCCCATGTCCTGGCTGGGACGACGGGCATTAGCTGACCCAGTCATCACTACTAGCATGGCAGCAGCTATCCCAGGATGGGGCAGTGGCGGGAGTGGCGGAGGTGGAGGGGTGTTGATCCGAGGAGTGGAGGTCAGCAGCAAGGAGGTGGTGGACCACACGGGGTCACCGCGGCAGCATGTTCTGCTGGGCAGGACTGACAGGGAGACGGGGACGGATAGGGCGGGTTCAACTGCTCAGAGGTGCGTTTGTGTTCATTTTTATATGTAATGTTTTTGTAAAATATCTGCATTTTTCTGTGTATTGAACTTTGCTTGTGAGAAAATAAGAAAGAGGAAGTTAAAAATAGCTTGGAGCTCCAAAACAAGTCAAACATAATAAATTACACCAAGAATGGAACAGACTGAGATGAAAGAGAAAGTGATACATAGTTTTAAGGATAATTTAAGTACAACTGAAGGCTCTTTTACACTGATTTTATCAGTCAGGATGCAATCTTAGATATTTTTTTCATTACTAGGCCTTTGATCTGAATCCATTGCTATCTTCTCTCTTACTTCCTCTCACCTCCCACTTGTCCACCTCCTTCCATGTTTGTTTCTCCTTTGCAAATGTACTCATGCATCTTCTGCTATCTGCTTCTTTCCTCCCTCTCCCATGCTTTACCCCCACCCCCCACTGCAGTAAGCTGTACCTGCTCTGGTGTAGGATGCTGAGTTCAGAGAGGCAGTACGTGACTGTGCTAAAGGGGGTAGAAGAGACATACCTCCCGTTACTGGAGCTCTCAGACACTCCAGCTTCCATCAAAGGGAAGGCAGATTTGCTCTTTCCCAACTGGGCCAGCCTCACCATCTTTCACTCGCAGAACCTACTCCCTGCCATGGAGGGCGCTCTTGTGCAAAGCTTGTTGCAACAGGACTGCTTCAGCAAATTTGTAAGTTTGTCTATCACTCATCCAGTTCAGGATCGGGGTGGGAGACTGGAGTCTGTCCCAGCTTACCAGAAGTCAAAATGAATTCATGACACTAATCCTAAAAGGCAATACAGTGGGCTCTGATGTAGTTAATATAACTTTTAGTCTCGATTTAGACAGATAACACCTTGACAAAAAGTTGATTTTATTTCAGTTGAGCTGTTGTTAAAAATTCAGAACATATCAGCAGGTTATGAAAATAGAAAATGCACTTTTAGTTAACATGGTAATGAAGCACCTGTCCTTGGTCTTTAGAGAATTCAAACAGCTCCTATTGTGTCTTCCACTCGGATACAAACCTGAAGAAATCCCAGTAATTCATGGCAGGCAGTAGATGAGATTTTTCATTGAAATGACTTTTATATAAACCTTTGACAGGTTGCTTCATATGCTGATGTATAAGAATGTGACAGATTAGTTAGAAGTATGTATAATTTTCTTTGAAATTTGCTTTAAATCACTCATTGTGTGATTGCTGAGCAAACTTTAACTCCCTCCGTGCTCTTTCATTTCTCTCTGCCGCGTCCTTCTCGCCTGTCATCAACAGCGGGACCAGTTTCTGCAGTATTCCCAGTACATTAGGACCAAACCAGATCTGGATTCCCCACCGGTCACACAAGCCGCTGACTTTTTTAAGGTAAGACTCACTGTGTGAGCTGCACTCCTTTACTGTAGTTTAACCAGTTCATTCCACTGAACATAATTTCAAAGAGAGAAACTGTACTTTTACTAATGAGCCCTGATTCTAATATGAGTGTTAGGATCATAAATTTTTTATTTGGTTATTTTCTTTTTTTAGAAAATTTGTTACACAGTGTGAGAACATTATTATGAGTAATTTTTGAGCACATCACAGGCTCGAGCCAATTAAAGCTGCTTTATTTGTCAGTGGCGGCAATTATAAACGAGCTGTATACAGTAAAGTTAATTACAAGTTTAATGCACACTAGAAAAGCCAATTAAAGGCGGATTATAGAGAAAGTCATTTGAGCTCCCAAGCTACAATTAACAAAAACTAATACATCGACAGCATCGTGAGATCATTATGAGAACTTTATACAAGGAGATCAAAGTGCTTAAAACCTCCGAGGCGACGCTCAAGTTGAGCAGTTTCAAAAGGGAGCACTTCTAATGAGTCACCACCAGGAGGCAGCATGTGCTCAGGTCACATTGAGCAGCAGCTGTGGAGCAGCTTGATAACAGGGACCGTGGCTGCAGATAGGTTTATGGCTATCATGATGGCAAAAGGCATTAAACTGGTGTTCAAGCTGAAGGATGATGGTGATTATTTTGTGAACAGTGGTGATTATGGTTGTGGTTATGGCACAAGTAGCCGCTTCTTCACGGTTTCTGTGATCAGTGGATCAAAATCAAGTGGAAGAAACGTACTGAAGCATCAAGAATGACTTGGAGCTGCTAAAACCACAGGCAGCTTAGCCTGATGTAGCATGTTTGAGAGCTGATGCTATGCAAAAACCAGATTTCATGAATTGTGGTGGACAGATTGAGCATGGGCAAAAGAGGAACCCATACATTTATGATGTAGGTCCTGATCATTTGCTTTAAAACAGCGGGATAGGGCATGTACCTTTGTAAGGGATGAGGAGCAAAAACTGGTTACAACTTGTCCAATCCATCGGGCCCTCGTGCCTCTAAACGTATCAGCTCAGATTTACTATCTTTTTCTGTCAGGTGCATATTGGAGATAATAAAATTCAAACAGTCAGTAAAAGTCTAGATATTAAAAGTGCCACTGGTGCTGAAAACTTGTGTGAGCTTTATTTATTATTTTTTTTTCACCAAAAATTAGCTTAGGAAGCAATCAGTGAATCAATTAAGAGTTGGACATAAAACCAGAATTAAAAATTGTGGAGATATCAAGAAAATGTATAAAATCTCTAGACCTTTGAAGGTGCCAAGCTGTCATTCTAGTTATGTATGCAAATCTTCACAAAATACATTAAAAAAAAAAACCTGCTGTTGTGATGCCATGGCAGAGCATCTGTTGTCCGAAAGACCATCCACAGTTTACACTCCTCCTACAGTATCGGTCACAATTTAATCAAACTTGCACTCAATGATCACTAAAGGGTCTTCACCCAAACTGTCCTCGAGCTCAGTGTCACAGCTGTCCTTTTCCAGGCAAATCCCTGTGACTCATGATGGATTACAAGCTGGAGGAGCTACTGTGTCACTGAAGTTCTGGTTTATAGGCATATATATATATATATATATATATATATATATATATATATATATATATATTAGGATTTGAGGCCTAAGACACAAGCTGATCTCTGATATAGTGTACTTTATATGATTGGTATTGAAAAAGACAAAATATGTTTCTCACTGAAAATCCCACTCTTGTCATCTTTATTTTTGTGTGGGAAATTCCACATGTTCTAAAAATGAAATCCTGTTGCAGTATCAGAATAAAAAAAAAAACTGTTAATTTTCGGTACGCAAAGTAAAAAAGTGTTTTGATACTTCAGAGCATTCTCTAGCTTTTCTCCTCTCTGTGTAGTGAATGATGGATATGACCGCGTCAGGAGAATTAGGTCAGAACATTGTCTGGAGTGACTCTTTGTAACATGAAGGACGCAACAGGAAACAACCCACTCTAGCTGTACTCAGAAAATGCTCCGTTTAGTTGAGGTGGCGGTGCAGCCTGGGTAGAATGGGCAGGAGGCAGGATGCATGACATCCATGCGTGATGTCTAGCAAGTGCTGTGCATGCATGAAAACACAACTTCTCATTGTATATTTGTGCAATTTCTATTGTGATTTTACTGTAATCTGTAATCATATTCAGGTAACAGTTGAATTACACGGCCCAACACCGAACACACCCTATAGCACATTATTTAATACATTTCTGTGGACACTTCCCTCATATGGAGGTTGTTATTTTGCTGAGCATGATGGGGGGGGGGGGGGGACACGACACCAGCAAATTTTGTATCATTACCTTTTTATTTTTCCTTCTCTTTCCCCGCCCAGTCCAAACTTCCCCAAGCCTCCCCCCTCTCCCCTCTGGCCTTCCCTCACTGTCTTCAGGCTCCCATTCAGAGGCTGGAGCAGTACTGTGAGGCCCTAGAGGAGCTGGGGGGCATAAATCCCGCCTCTGACTCCGCCCTCTCCATCCTGAGACACGCCCAGCGGCACGGCGAGGACCTCAGGGCCAGTGACCTCATCGTCGGATGTCCGGTGAGAACGCGTGTCCCAGTTTGTGACTGTGCAACTGTCAAGTCCCACTTTCTTTTCTTAGAGGGAAAGAAACTAAAATCTCGTTGAGGAGGTCAGGCCAGAGGAAGTGATGAAAATGTTTTTACTTATTTATCTTTTACCTCATTTTATAGAAAAAAGAAATGTATTCATTCTCCACATAAACACTAGAAACAGTTTGCATTAGCCGTGTTTTAAAAGCACATTAAAAGAATCACGGAGATACATAAATAGAAGCTCATTTGCATTTTCTTACTACTACAAGATGTTAAGAGGTTTGTTCATAAAAGAAAAAAAAAACTACAGTCTGCAGCGTTTATTTATAGAAAGAAAAAGGACGTAAACTTGAGATGCTGACGGTTGAATCCGTCAGAATCACTTGGGCTAAATGAAGATCTCCAGTTAGTTATATTTGGTGTTATGGCTCTGCTCTGGGACCTCTCATCCCTTCCATCTGTATACACAGAGATCATAAGGTGTAGGAGCAGCAGCAGCATATCTGGTACAGAGCAGAGTGTGCAATAGTTACAACAGACACGACGCTGATGGAGTCAAACGCAGAATGAGAAGGAGGAATTGGTTGTATTGGTTGGGGTCTAGTATAGGCCTGGGCCGAGCCATCAGCTGATGTGGTTTGGCACTAAAATCAGCTGTTACCTTCTGGTCTCAGTGCGGGCTGAGACTGACTGTGCGACCACCCTGAACTATGACAATCTGAAGTTAAAACAGTAATTAATTTTTTTTTTCCATCTTTCTTCTTGCTTCTCCTGAAAGAGCACAAGTGGTGGAAAGTGGCAACATAAGGACAGTAAGTGGGAGGAAAGATTGTGTTCTCCCAGACAGACCACTGGGAATAAAAATTTAGAAAAGCAACTCTAAGATTTCTCAGGAAGTCAGAAAACACCAACATCCTCGCGCCCTACTCCACTGTACTCTGACACAGCAGTATCATTTAGAGGTATTCGTGACAAATGCTCGACTCCCACACACATACACAAGCACGCACACGCGCGTGCATGCGCGCTCGCTCGCACACACACACACACACAGACCTCTCATCTCTCCCCCTTTTGAGCGAGGGGAAAGATTACGGCAGCACAAACACTCCCATTGAGCTACTTCAAAATTGCGCTGCAACAGCTCTCCAAGTAAAAACGATTGTAAGTGCAGGTGTGTGTGTGTGTTTGGGTGGGTGTAGATGTGGGTGTTCATAAAGTGTGTGTGAAGCATCACTTCTGTCGTGACCCACTCATTTCTAGAGGTTTAAAAATAAGAATCTACTGCATGTCAGTGGCTGCTTGTAAAATTTCCGACCTTTTAAAGTTATTGTTCCTGTGGTTACAGCTGAGAAATCGTTAACTTGTTGCCTTGTTTGCTGCTCTTTTGTGTTTCTGCCCATGTAGTGTTGAGAATTATGTAATTTTTTTTTTGGCTATTATGAGCGTCTGTGTGCCTTTGGCTTCTAACAGCATCTCAAAGTCGCAACCCTGTAATTGACATGAACAATAAAGTCACTTTTTTTTTTTCAAAAGATGTGATTCAGCTGGCCAATTAGAGTAAAGAGCCAACAGAAAGAAGCATCCATGTGAAGAATATGTCACCATGCAAGGCACTGTAATAATAATGCTCCTTTGTCCCTTTCTGTTGAATAGAGAATAAAGCTTTTCAGTCTTTGTAGTCAAAATGTCTTGCAACTCCAAACAGAAAATTAGAGTAGGTGCAGGAGGGAGGGTTTCAGACTTTGTAATGTGAGGACCGTTTAATTTGTAACTCTTCGTTTTTGTGCTGCACAAGAGCAAAATCAACCGTGTGTTTCTCCTTTCAGCAAGCGAGGAGAAAAAAAAGCTGCAAAAAAAGCTCTGAGAATATTTCACTTGTTACTGTTGCTCAAAAAGCATATTGTTTCGTGGACCCTTAGATCCTGTGATCTTTATTTTTTTAGCCATCTGTTTTGAGAAAATTAATGAGCCAACTGAAACAGGACTGGAAGCTGCCAAAGGAAAGAGGATTTTAAAGATCAGGTCTAAATTTCCTCTTAAGATCAAAATTAAGATGGTATCTTTTGCCAAAGGTCGGTCCTGGGCCGAAGGCCAAGAAAAGTGTGTCCTAATGTGTTTGTTTGTGTTGATTTCAGATCCATGTGACGGAGCGAGGCGAGCTGGTGCGGCAGGGTGAGCTGACGGTGTGCGGGGGAACTCGGAGGAAGCGAGCGGGCGTGAGGAACGTTTTCCTTTATCAGCACGTCGTAATCTTCACCAAACAGAAGAGTCCCAGCCCGGGACGCACCGCCTACAGTTACAAACACAGCATCAAGGTGCACAGCTGGCACAAGCACGCACACACACACGCACGCACGCACACACACACGCACGCACGCACACACACACACACAAAGCTGCTCTCTTTCAATTTTCTTTTTCACCATCTCAAGCGCTTTGTGTTTGCAGAGTTATCTGTAAAATCTGCTTTTTGTATTGATTCAGTTGAAAGCCAAGTAAATTTGAGGCACTTACACTCACACACACACACACACACACACAAACTCCACACTTTCTAGACATCACGTGATGGACATTCATGTGCAAACACAAATGACAGATGCAGACTGATTGCGCATAAAACTTTCTTTAACCTATTAAATTCCTTATGCAAAGCCTGTGCGATATCCAGATGTGCTCGTGTGAAAATCGAATTCTCCGGTGAATTCATGCGTCCTGCCTTTAACCTCACATCAAATGTAATTTCCAGCAGTGGGAATGTGTCTGAAGCGGACTATCTGATGATTATTCTTTTTGTTTGTGTGCAAAAAAACAAAAACAAAAACTTGTTGGAAAAAAAACAACTCTTGTTGATTTTTACGCGTCTTCATTCAGACAAGTGAGATGGGTCTGACTCAGAGTGTCGGCGAAGAGGGGGTGAAGTTCGAGGTGTGGGTCCGACAGGCTCCGAGGACCAGAGACTGCATCACCCTGCAAGCACGTGACAGGGAAGACCGAGAGGCCTGGACTCATGATGTTGCCCATCTGCTGTGGACGCATGCTATCAACAACACAGGTACAAATGACCTTAACTACTGAGCATCAGCTCAGTATTCCTTAAACAACTTAATATCCACGTAAAACTTTTTGGAGTTTGGAGCTCCATTTGTTCAAGTATGAAGGGGAATTGTGCTCATTTTAAATTTAATGTGAATCTTTGGCAAGAACGGTCAATGTTTGTGTTGCATAGTGTATAGTGTAGCCTCCATAGCAGGAATAAAATATACATTTGTCACACTTACATGTTTCAGATCATCAAACTAATATATATTTTAATGTTAGACAAAGATAACCTTAATATATACAAAATGCCGTTTTTAAATGACAAAAGCTATCCAAATCTACCGGCCTTGTATAAAAAAGTCATGGCCCCCTTGTTAAATCATGAATTAACTGTGATTAGCCACATTTTTTGGCAGGCTGAGTTCCATTTCACTAGTCACACCCAGGCCTGATTGCTGCAAGACCTGTTGGATCAAGGAATCACTTAAATAGAACCTGCCTGACAAAGTGAAGTACAGTAAAATATCTCAAAAAGCAGCACAACATGCCACAATCTAAAGAAAGTCAGTGACATCTATCAGTCTGGGAAGGGTTATAAAGATATTTCTAAGGCTTTGGGACTCCAGTGAACCACAGTGAGAGCCATTATCCACACATGGAGAAAAGTTGGAACAGTGGTGAACCTTCCCGGGAGTGGCCGGCCTACCGAAATTACTCCAAGAGCGCATCGACGACTCATCCAGGAGGTCACAAACGGACCCAGAACAACATCTAACATCTAGAACACCACTGGGAGGAATTAGAGCGGAGACTGTGAGCCAGACCTCACAAATGTGCTTCTGGAAGAATGGTCAAAAATTCCCATAAATACACTCCTAAACCTTCCCAGAAGAGCTGAAGCTTTTACAGCTGCAAAAGGTTGGCCGACATCATATTAAACCCTATGGATTAAGACTGGGATGTCACTCAGGTTCATATGTGTGTGAAGACAGACGAGCGAATACTTTTGGCAATATAGTGTATCTGCAGGGAGGTGTTTTCATACAGAGAATGTAAAAATATCCCCACCGGCCCAGTTTGTTCCTTGATTTTCCAAAAAACAGGGAAGTGTCGGCTGTTATGCGTCTCCCTTTACCCATCAAGCCTTGCATCTCAGCATTGCTTCCTGCCATCGGCTCAGATTACAGTTTCACCCTGGATAAGTTGCTCTACATCTTCCTTAAAGAAAGGGCTGGTACACTTTCAGGTGTGGTTACCTGCCGTTCAAATGGCATTGTTTTCATAAGCACAATATTCTGAGCTGCGCCTATTTAATGCTGTAAAATAAAACTGATGATATTCTATAAATGTGCTTTAGATGAGGTAAATATTAAATTACTTTTCCTCCTTTGCCCTCCCAGAGTTGTGCTTGAAGGAGTCCCTCTGTATGGGAGTTTCCAGTAAGCTTCTGCTGGATGCAACAGGAAGTCCGGTCTCAGAGCTGGACTCCATCTACAGTCTCACTGACAGAAGTAAGTTTAAGAATGCATCTGCATATGTTGTGGTGCATTAGACCAAAAAAAAAAATGTGCATCAAGAATTTGGAATGATAACGTAAAGTAGTTTGATTTCCTAACGGAATTCTGCCCTTTGTTGCGAAACTGAACTTATCTACAGCAGGATCTCTAACATTAAAAACTGAACATGTGATCTATGAGTGAGGTGCGCTGCGTAGCGTCAGCCACTCTGCTCCACGTCTCACCTCACAGATAAAGAAAGTTGAAACCATTTTTCAGTATAAACCGTGTCCTCGGGAATTCGCCCAGTTTTATGCGACCATATTGGATTACTGGATTGTTCGAATTTTCTTTCTGAGCTGTAAGTGATGTGGCCCTGAGATTACACATAGGAAAGAAAACGGGTCCTGGGTGTAGCTCCCCATGTGACAAGGTAATAATACAGTACACGTTTTTTTTTTCCTTTCTTTCTTTCTTTCTTTTTTTTATTCCAATCTTGCGCCCCTGGGCTTCTCTATGAATTTTTGATATTTGTCTCACACTGAGAAATTTTGAAGAGCAGTGACATGCCTGCAGAGAATATATGGCACAGTCGAAAAGCTCAACTGTGGAAACACATTTTACTTCTGCTATGATCAAATCCCATCACAACCTTCACTGCTGTGTCTGCCTTAAACTGTTTTCAAAGAAGACACGCAACAGTGACACAAACTGTCTTACTTACATAAACAAAATGTGCAGCCTAGCGCTCACACGGGCGCATTATTGAAACGGCTACGGCAGATTGATATAGTCTTTCTTGTATTTGTCCTGATTATATATTGAGATGGGCAAAAATCCAGTTCATTGTGCCACTAAGGCTTAGGAACAACAAAAATGTGAAGGTGCTCAATTACAAGCAAAAGTCCCAGATTCGTTTTTCTTTCTTAGAAGTGATGAACTGATCTCTAGCAGAGCACCTCTGAATGCACAAAATGTGGAACCTTGAAGCAGATGGGGTACAGCAATAGAAGACCACACCGGTCCCACTCCTGTCAGCTAAGAACACGAAACAAGAAGCTACAATTTGCATGAACGCACCAAAACTGGACACAGAAGACAGGAAAAATGCTGCCTGGTCTGATGAGTCTTCATTTCTGCTGCAACATTCAGATGGTAGGGTCAGAATTTGGCATGAATAACATGGATCCATGCTGCCTGGTGTCAATAGTTCAAGCGATGGTGGTGGTGGTGTAATGGTGTGGGGGATATTGGCACACTTTGGGCCTCTTAGTACCAATGAGCATTTTTTAAACACCACAGCGTACCTGAGTATTGCTGCTGACCTCGTCCATCCCTTTATGACCACAGTGTACCCATCTTCTGACGGCCACTTCCAGCAGGATAAAGCACCGTGTCACAAAGCTCAGTTCATCTCAAACTGTTTTTTTTTTTTGGACATGACAATGAGTTCACTGCGCTCAAATGGCCTCCGCAATCACCAGATCTCAATCCAACAGACCAATAGGGATGTGGCGGAACAGGAGAGTCTTATCATGTATGTGCAGCCAGCACATCTGCAGCAACTGTGTGATGCTGTTGTGTCAACGTGGACCAAAATGACTGAGGAGTGTTTCCAGCTCCTTGTTGAATTAAGGCAGTTCTGAAGGCAAAAAGGGGCACAATGTTCAATTATCAAATGTTCAATTTACAGAATCCTAAGTGCATGAAGGACGAACAGAGACAGTGGATGCAGACGGTGTAGTTAGCAACAGGCTCGTAGCACGCTGCTGAATGCACATCCCAAACTGGATGCTGCTAAATTATATTTCATTCCAAAGTGGATTTTTGTGCATACACAAACTCGCATATAAAACATTCAAATCACAACACGTAATCTAAAGAGCAATCCTTCAGATTCCAGGCCCGTTAGTGTCTCCAAGAGCCGTTGTTGTCTCAGAGCCAAAGTGATTTCCCATTCATGGCCCAGTGTAATGCACATACTGCTCACCAGGTGTCTCATTGAGTACAGCAGTTCAGGATTTCAATGCATGAATTGTCCTCTGGGACAGAACACAGTGTTAGAAATTCATTGAACAGGATGGGGAAAATGCCATCTCACTCTGACTCCTCTCTCTTTGTTTCCTACATACATGCTCTCCATCTATTTTTAATTTCAGGAAGGATTTTGAAGCCGTAAACGTGCGTGGGGTTAATCGCAAATACTCCATGCGTGTACATGTTGCTTCAATGCAGGAATCTATTATTATTATGTTGTGCTACAGCTAGCAAATTAGCTTGTTTTAACTGCGTCTGTCTCTGTCACACACTCTGTTCCTTTCAGTCCACAGTAGTTGTTCAGACTCCTCTTCTGTCGGGAGTCAGAAGGAGGGGGGCTCTCCAGCGTCTGGGAGGGACCCCAGGAGAAGCTCTGGATCAACAAGCTGCTCGCAGGTGGGCTAAAAGTATACATGTGTAAGGCGCCCCAAAAGATAACACGTTATCCCCCAAGGTGAATGAAAGCGGTTTTTATTTGCAGAAATTACTCAACACTTCGCCAGTGTTTTAATATAGATGTGAAGTGAGAAATTTGGTCTTCTGTTCGCTGGAAAAGAGAGAGCCTCTTTTTCACTGTCAGAAGGTTTTCTAGAACCTTTTTAGGAATGGGAGCTATGCTGACAGCTCAGGGTTTAGTTTGCAGTGCTAAATATGGTTAAAAGCAACCCTTTAAACTCCTACAAACATGACTTTGTCATTAGTAACAAGATGTTAGCCATAAACACCCACATGGTGCTATTTCTCTTTCGCTTATTTCCTTTAATCTGTGGACTACTGCTGGCTTAAGACATACAAATTACTCCGGCGCAAAGATTTTTATTTCCAAGTATTTTTACTTTAAATTCTTTTGCAGACAGTACAGAAGTGTAGAGGGAATGATGTGCAGTGAGAGACTGTATTCAAAAGATGCACATGGCCGCCTGGTCTGCATTCTCTCTCTAATCGTAAGCAGGGACGAGTCCTGGTTTTAAAAATAACTCTTGACTGTATGAGTGCGTAGAAACATGAGAAAATGGCCCTACTTGTCTTTTGTTTTGTGACCTCTGTCACCATTCTCCTGATGAGTCTGCGTTCTGAATGGCTAGCTTCCGGCCTTATTTAACTTATTAAATCGTGATGTTCATCATGAGTTCTAAATTGAAGTAAAATAGATGATAAACCCGGGTATGACTACTTGTGATTGACAAGCCACTACAGTATGATTGTGCAGTGTGCCTCAGTTTCTTTGTGAGATCTGTCTCTTGCTTGTGACATGTGTTTTCAAAAGAAAAAACATGATGATGATGATGTTTTGCTAAAGGCTTTAAAATCATAGTCTATAAACAAGTGGATATATATATAGTCTGTGCATGCACCGAAGCAGCTGCACTCAACCTGGAGATGGTAAAATCGTACGATTAGTGTCTTAGACCTCAGACGCCTGAATCCTCATCTGTGGTTCTGTATATTTCCATGCTGAAGAATTCACAAATGTCTTGAGCCACCCCTCGATTCTTTATATTTTGCTTCCAAGGAGTCAGACTTTCTTTTTTAAAGTGATGTTGAGCAATAGTTCTCCAGGCTTTCTGATGGTCTTTCAGCGTTTTTCACTCATTTTCAGTCCAGTCCTTGTACCTGACCATTTACAGAGGAATGTGTTGATTGATTTATTAATTTTGGTACGCTATTTAACAGTGACCCATGAATTATTCAAGCATAAAAAGGGCACCTAACTCAAGGGCTGAACCAGTGTTGTGTCTACACATAACAGATGACTTAGCAAAGAGCCCATTTTAAATAGTATCTTTAGGCGCTTTGTTACTAGCAGTCTGTCACAAAAACGCATAATTTGTTCCCATTTCTTTAGAAGAGTCTATGACAAATGCAGAAGATAACACACTCTGACAGGCATAAAATTGTATTTTTGCACCAACAATGTGAATCCCAAAGAGCTGTTAGCTGAAGACTTGACATATGAGGAAACTGGACAAATGTAGAGGTCAACAGAAGAAGTTTAAGGCCTTAAAAACTTTCTACAGCAGATGAAAAGTATCTGAAAGTCTTTAAGAAACAGGAGAAACTCCAGCAAAGACCTGACACAGGACCTGATAGATGCATGTGCCCTTCAGTTTATCCAGCTACTGTTAACTGAAGCCTCATCAGAAACGGTCTCAGTGGAAGCGTGGCTGTCAGGAAGCCGTTCTTATGGAAGGGAAACAGGGAGAAAAGGCTGAGCTATGCCAAACTACACAAGAACTGGACTGAAAATCAGTGGCAACAGCTCTGATGGAGTGATGATTTTACATTTTTGGGACAATCATCATCAGCGTGTACAGGGGAGGTTAGGAGTCTGCAGCCATCTGTAAACACGGTGGAGGCTCTGTCATGGTTTGGGCTGCGTTGCAGCCAGTGATCTTGGAGATCTTGTCAGAATTCACTGAATTATGAATGTAGAAAAGTACCATCGGATTTTGATCCACGATGCAATACCATCTGAAAAGGACCTCAACATTATTGAAGCAGCGTGGGATCATTTTTAGAGAGAACAGAACAAAAGGCAGAAACATCCAAAGAAGAGCTTTGAATGTCTGGAGAACTATTCCTGAAGACTACTTCAAGAAAATACAGGAAAGCTGCCTGAGAGAGTTCAGACTGTGCTCAATAATAAAGGGGGTCACGCCAAATGTTGACTTTCAAGCTCGTTAGAATTACACAAACTCTGTTTTTGCCTTATATTCTAAACTGTACTTGCACTTATTTCATATTTTCCTAGCAAAATATACTTTTGCACAGTACTTTATGTATTTTGGATGAAACTGTCAGTATGTAACATTGTGGTGATATTGTGAAGAAAGTAATACAGTTACGCTGAGCTGATTTGTATTAACAAAGGCATCCTTTAAACAGTAAAAGCATTTCTATATGTTTGTAAAGTGAAAACACTGTGCATGCATATAGCTGTAAGCAAACAGCAATACCTGCCTGCCATCTCCATGGTAGAGTTTAAATGAATTTGCTCAGTGCGCACACACACACACACACACACACACACACACACACACGCACACACATTCTCGCAATCTCCTTATCTAGCAAACAGAATATGACAGATTAGCAAACAGACAGCGCTGGGAACAGATTGACAGACAGACGGACACACGCAGCCCAAACAGATAGGGCAAACACGCAGACAGCGATATGCACATATTCAACAACAGAGGGAGGATTTGCCGCTTGTGCACGACTGCGCGCACATTTTGGCGTGCACGCACGCTTAAGCGCAGAATGTAAAAGTGTGACTGTTTCTTCCTCCTCAGAGTCAGTCTCCCTCTACAGCTGTGTGACTGTCATCTCAATAAGAGTAAGTTTACTCTGTTTATCACATGTTTCTTTCATGTTTTTTTTTCTCACTCTGCTGGTGCTCTCTCTCTCTCTCTCTCTCTCTGCTGCTCATGTCGCTGCATCCCCACATTGCTCACTTTTTTTACTCCTTCTTTATTCTGAGGATTTAAACATGGATTTGTGTCATTCATAATATTTTCTTTTCTTTTTTCGTTTCTTCTTCTCTTTCTGACCCTTCAATCAGAAACTGGACCTTGGACTTTTTTTTGAAGCTTTCAAACATCTCCGTTTCACCTCTGGGCGAACCAAACTGGACTTTGAGGAGGATGAAGACAAAAGAGGGACCCCCTCCTCGGCCACCCACCCTTTTGAACTTCTCCCACATGCTTTCTCCCCTTCCCCTCTTCCCTGTTCATCGCTTTAAAATAAATAAAATGCCAGCAGATTAAGCGGGGCAGCACAGCACTGCTTTTCTCCATTTTAAAACCTCCCAGCTCTGATATGACCCCCCACCAAAGAAAATCTGCATCCAAAAAGGATCAAAACTGTCCTGTTTAAATCATGACAAGCACCAGCGGGGCTCTCTGCGCTCCGCCATTTTGGATCTGCCAGTCTCAGTTGCTGGCAGAGTCATTGACACCAAAGGCACTTCAGCCACACAGTGTGGCCATTGTCTGCCCCACGGCTCCCCACTAGGCCAAACCACTTGGTCTGAACCACTGACTGCCTAGGCTGGCTGACTGTACGCATCACATGCTCCAGCATCTGATAATAAACAGGAAGTAATATGCAGGGCGTAAATCCACCGTTGGATTGCAGATTTAGAATGTATTATGTTCTTTATCATTTTCATAACGCAGGATGGAGTACTGTACGCTTTTTTTCCCCCCCTGCCTGTGTAAAAATGCGCAGCATAGCCTAGGTGCGATTGCATCTATGTAAATTAAGCAAGGGTGGTGCAAGCATACACACACGCTCACATTCACACACACAATGTCCCTCAACACATGCAGTCACTCTTATTGTTATAAGACAGTGGAGCACTGTTCACATTCTCATGCCCGCACACTCGCTGTGACCAGTTTAGAGCCTGGTACAGTGGCTACATCAACGACAGGCAAGGTTACATCTGAAACACATGCCGTAAGCTTTGCCTTGATGAAGAACAGGAAGGATTTACAGCATCATATATGACTGCTATAGTGTTTGTTCAAGCTAACGTGTTTTTATTAACAGTGACCGTGATTTAAAGGCAAAATGGTATTTAGTCGTCTTTACAGTGTAACTTATATCAGCAACATTTTGGTGCCTTAAAATGTTCTCCAATGTACTGAAGAACATTTTAACATAAGATGCCATATTCTTAATGCCAAAGGTATAAGATGGGTGGCTGTGCAATGATGATTTCTGTAGATTTAGCATAGGCCTTCCTCATTGAAATGCTGTCTCCATAAAATGGAGAAAGGTGGGTCTGTTCATTGGGCTACTTTGTGGTTTTACTGCTTTTGTTCTTGTGGCCAGAAGATACAAACTACATTTAATTCTTTTAAAATAAGTCATTTAATCTAATCTCTTAGTTTTTGTTGCTTAAAGAATATCTCAAAACTATTGTTTTCAGGGTTTTTTTTTTCTATGTTCAAGATTACAGTTGGGAAAATCTTGCTAAACTTGGTTGACATGGGATTCCCTGGGAGTGTATTTATGTTCCCAGGGTTCTATGTTTGGCAATTCTATATTCTTTTAGCACATGTCAGTCCTCCCCTTCTGTTTGGACTTAACCCACATCATGTTAAGGACATTTGGGATCCCATTATATGCTGGGAAGCTGATGAACAAAGAACTCTGGAAACATAGTGTGACCCTGTTTTCTTCATCCTAAATTTTAAAGGCATATTGTCTACAGTAAGACTGGAAATGGGAGAACAATCTAGACGCAATGTGCCTAAAAACACTGACAGCACAGCTAAGCTTTATTTTGTATATGTTCATGCAGGAATTGCCTAAACTGAGAAGTCATGTTTCCAATTTTATACTTTTGAGTTAGAATATGGAAGTTACAAAGAAGACATGCTGTATTTTCTTGTTAAGGGTATTAAAATATGTTCCATTATAATGCCAACAACAACAACAATGCTTTACCTGACCTTTTATAAGGGTTACTGCTAATAAGTAACTTTTCTGTCTAATTTGGGTCACTATGTGGGCAGCAAGATGTTAGCTGATAGGAGGCAAAAATGCAAGTTATGAAACTGCACCATTAATCAAACCGTTCCTACCATCAACCAAATATTTTCCTTTATCAGCCATGTTTTACTTCTGATTTCTAAAGTTCTTTTTTCCCCTGCTGTTAGCTCAGTAACTGCTAAAATAAAAAATTTAAGCCGTTTTAGTACTGAGGTGGTGCTGTTAAGGTTAATTTGTTGCTGTCCTTGCTAGTTATGCATTTTGAGAATTCGCCAGCTGGTTGAAAGTGTTCTTTTCTGTACAGCAAAAGTACGGTCGGGTGATTAGCTTAGCTTAGCATAAAGATTGTAAATAAAGGGAAACAGCTAGCATAGCTTTGTCTGCAGGTGCAACTATTGCTAAAGGTACGCTTCAGACACCCTGGTGCCGAATGTGGTTACACCTGGCTTCGATTGCTTGGTTATACAGTGCTTGACAAATGCATTAAACCACCTGTCATAAAAACAGGAAAATACTTTAGAAATCTGTCAAATTTGTTTAAAAGTAGAAATATATATTGTTATTTAGGAGTCAAATAACAAACTGAATTCATATTTTTATACCCAATTTTGAGACGGCACACTGGGCCGCTCTAAGAAGTCAGAAATTAATCAAGCATAGCATCCGACCACCACTAAAATGAAAATTTCCCTTCAGAAATGCAAGTAAATGACTATAATTTGGCATCTTAATAAAAAAAAAAAATGTTTTATTATTTTTTCTGCGTTTTTTGGTAAAACAGTAAATTTGAAAATTCATGGATAACAACAATAATTATATTTTAGCACCAAAAAATTTTTTTGATTACTGGTGGATTAACCATAGGGCAGCTGTGGCATAAACCTCACATTGGGTGGTATATATTTTTATTTATTTCACCTTTTTTTTTTTAACATCATAGCACTGTAGAACTATGGTTTTACTTTCCAACTTCACAGAAGTTGTGCATAGATGCAGCCGTCTGTCACAGCTGCCGTCCCGGGTGGTGGCAAATTGCATCATAACATCTTTGAACCATTAACTGCCATTGAACATTGATAAAATAAGAACAATACCTTTAACCAACTAGTATTTCTGGTGCAGCAACATCTAGTCAGCTAGTTTTGCAGATTCCTGGTATTTAACATATATGCATGAGAAATAAAGTTAATCATCTTATCTAATTTGCAGCATGAAGTTTCTTCTCAAAACTACCACAACAAGAGATAAAACTAACTTCGACTTCCTGTACTGTAATGTCATTTGGAGGCAGTATTAATGTATAGTGGTGACATGTTGCTAGTGGGCCCATGAACAGAAATGCTGTCACAGAGCTGACTTCTGTTCTCACACTCTGAACATGAAATAAATTATAAGGAAACAGCCAAAAAGATGCAGAAGATACGCAGAACTCGACATTTTATCTCGTGATGTGGTCCCCAAAAGGTGTCAGGATTTCACAGTGTTGTTCATATTTTGTGGCAACAAGTATACAGGGCAGTAAAACCAGTAAGCATGCACTCAGTGGTTTGATTGGTTAGCATGTGTATCAAACAATACTGTGCTTAAGGTACAATATGAAACCGGCAGGTATCGAAAGCCGGCAGCAGTGGGAGGTCAAGCTCATGTCTGCAGACAGCGGCAGCGGCGGTTTGTCGCTGTTATCAGATTTAGCACGTTTCATATCTGCATCCAAATTCAAAAATTGCAAATGGCTATTGAGCTGTTTCTGAATCAATATGTAATTTGTTGGCACGGAGAAGTCTGTACACTTCGTAGCCTTTAGCTGTTTGGTACATTGCATTATATTGGAAGCAATGTAATGAACACCATCTTTCATTCCTGCTGCAGCATAAATTGTCATATGCAGAATCTCTCACTTTTGTATGTCATTTGGAGGTGGTATTAATGTATAGAAACTTTTCTCTTTTTCTTTTTGTATGGAACACTTTTCCTGATGTTTACATTTTTGGAAGCAATGTGGAATGTTTGACATGCATGTTATGCTTACTTGAGGTTTGTTTGTTATGTTTTTTTGGTTACTTTTACTTTACTGTGTTGAAATAAAACTGGATTAAAGTTCCAAGCCTCACAGAAAGGATTTGAGGAGCTGGGTGGGTGGTTGTGCTTGAACCCTGTTGCAGGTCTAACCTCAAAATGAGGCCTGTAACCTTGTAACCTCAAACTTGCTGTAATGAGTGTGGGGTCTCCTCTGAAAGCCAGCTGTGCTGCTGCCTCACAAAACCCCGAATGATTAGATAACTACAGTGCAGCGCCATATCAAATAGTTCCAGGGATCAAATTCTCTAAAGGAGGCAGGGCAGTTTGAGAGCATGAGTGTGTGTCCATCTGTGCATGCGAGAGACATAGAGAGAGGAATGAGAGATAAAGGCTGGGTAAAGGAGAAGGGGGGTGGGGGGTGGGAGCGACAGGAAGGGGCAGAACTGAGAGAGAGAGAGAAAGGGATCGACAGAGGAGAAGGACAGGAGACAGTAGGTGGGAATGATGGGAAATGAGCGAGGGCGAAGGGGCAGACAGACAGAGAGGCACAGTCAAGGGGAGAGCAGGAGCACGAGTGTGGAAAGCAGGCAGGGGGAAAAAAAAGAGGAAGAATAGAGAGGGGGGCTTATAGAAAGAGGGAGACACAAAGTAGAGTTAGAACTTTTTTTTTTCCTAATGTAGAGAACTAAGAGTGAGGGCCGAGAGAGCTGCAGAGAGGATGAAGGAGAGAGAGTGAGCGGGGTAAAAAGGGGGGATGTTGACAAAGCAGCGAGACTGTGGCGAACAAAGAGAACGTGAAGAGAATGAGTCGGGGGAAACATCAAAGGGATTTTTCAGGCCCGGTTACCGGGACAACAGACATTTGCATGCGATTAGCTTTTTACATCATATTAAGAAGGGTTAGGGTGAGGGAGGGAGGAGGGGAGAGGGTGATGGAGGGTGGGGGGGGGGGACTATAGATCATACACACACACACACACACTGTATGAGATAGTGTGAGGGGAAAAAAGAAAGGGAAAAAAAAAAAAAGGACGTTGGTCATCTCACGCGGATAAACTGACTTATAGGCAGCCAGCCAAGCGTTTCTTTTGTAAATGAGAGTGCATGTTGGGGGGAGATACAGTAATATGCCAGCGCAGACATTTTGGCAAAGGGAGGTCAGAGCAAGCAGTTTGTCTACATATGTATATATATATATATATATATATATATATATATATATAATTTTAAATTTCTTTTGATTTTTGTGCTTTGAGTAGAAGTTTGACACTGGTGATTTAAAGTACAGAGGAGGAAACTTTAAAACAGAAACCTGAGGTTGTGGCATGAAATTCCACCATTCCCCCTCCACACACACACACACACACACACTCTGTTCTTCAACTAACAAAACGTCACAGTAACGAATATGACAACATGTTGCTTTTGTCCAAGCCAAAAAAAAAGCACAAATCTTCAGTTTTTCTGGTTTTCCTCAAGTGTTTTTAAACGTGTGCGCCTATTTCTGAAGTTAAGCAACGCACCTTAAAACCCACCAGGTGAGGAGGAAAAAAAAGAGCGTGCTCACGAAAAGGTGACATTTAGGATATAAGGGGTCTTCGTAGCGCGGCGACGATAAGTAAAAAAAATGCATAAATATTTGTTAAAATAAGCACAAAATGTCTTAAAATCACAAGTCAACACCTCCTAAACACGTGCGGGCTTTTGTGCATTATATTTACACACGCTGTCTAGACACAGGTACGCAGTAAACTGCCTATAAACACGTGGGCATCATCATATATTTGTCACAAAACACTTTGTTTGCACACATACGCTGCATACATCACTCTGCCAAAAAAAGAAAAAAAAAAACACACCTCACACAACCTTCCCTGCAATCATAAAAGCCATTAAACATGTTTCTATGGGCACACACCCTCCGGCATTTTACACATGTAATATTATCCCACCATATCTCTCCTCCACCTCCCTCCTTCACTCCTTCCGTCCCTCCCTTGCTCCTGTCTCTCCATCAACCCCCATGCCCTACCCCTCCCTCTCTCTTCTCCATCTCCATCCTTTTCTCTCTCCTTTTTTATCCATCCATCTTCCTCCCTCCCTCTTAATCTCCTCCTCTCCCTCCTTATATCCCCCCTTTCTTTTTTCTTTTCATTCCCTCCCTCCCTTTTTTTTCTTTCTCTGTGGCCTGCTCTGCTCTCTCTGAGTGTGTGTGCGTGTGTGTGTGTGTGTGTGTGTGTGTGTGTGATGCTTCAGTGCCCTCAGTATTGTGGCTGCATTGTGCCAGTAGGCGTCGCCGCGACAGACGTTGTCACGGCAGCATTGTGATGGGGGGGTGATGGTGTGTGTGTGTGTGTGTGTGTGTGTGTTGGGGGGGGGGGGGTATTACAGTATCAATACCCTGACACTGCGACAAAAAGGACAGCAGCCGGAGCCAC
>JAVDPK010001132.1:93529-106294 GCA_034780415.1 Cichlasoma orientale
TGGTTTTGTCCCTCCCTCCCTTCTTCCCCGTGACCCCCCCTCCCCCATCTCCCACCTCTGTCTCCTCCACCAACCTCCAAATCAATTCCTTCTCCCCTCCTTTCAATTGATTTGCCAACATATCTCACTGAATATGTACATATTGATCCCCTTCCTCCTCCTCCTCCTCCTCATCTCAGCCTCATCCCTCGCTCTTTTCCCTTTCTTTCCTTGTTTTGTTTTTTACTCAAACATCTATCAGATTTCATCCCCGCCATCTACGCGCCCCCCATTCCCCTCCACCCTCGCCACCTTATCTCACTCCATCTCTCTCCTCCTTTTGCTCTCTCTCCCCCCCTCTTTCCCTCTCTCTCACACACACATACTTTCCTCAGCTTTCAGTTCATCTGCGCTATTCTTTACCTCTCTCTCTGTGCCATCTCTTCTGCCCCCCCCCAACTCTTTCCATAGCACCTCCCTCCTCGTCTCCCTCCCTTACGGCTGTTTCTTTTTTTTGTTGTTGTTGTTTTGTTTTGTTTTTGCATGTGTGTGTATGTGTGTGTGCGTGTGTGTGTGTGTGCATCTCTGTCTCACTCACTCTCTGCATATTAATTGGTGCATTTCTGCTGCGGCGGAGAAAACAATCAAAGCGTCAGGGGCGGGTGATGATGCCATTGTGGCAGCCGCAAACACATACACATATGTACCGAGTGCATACACACAAACACAAACAGACAGAGAAAGGGGGAGACGCGCACGCACAGACACACAAATACACACACAAGGCCAACATGCACGGAGTACAGTTGCAGGAACATCAGCAGACAGAGCTTATATGCACTTGTATACACATATATAACCTGCTGACGTGCAAAGCGTGCACATGCACACACTCGTATACACACAGTGATTTACTATGTGCACACACTGAGGCAAGCATGCACTGCACATATGCCACAGACTTTTAGTCAGTCACTCTCAGATACACAATAGCGGGCTTACAATGGCTGATCCAGGAGATATGTTCTGCGTCAGCAAAGACATTTGAATTTCCCTGCCAACATTTACCTTCAGAGCACAACACATTTAAAATGTTAAAACCAAGGACTGTAGCCGAGAAACATCCACACTTATGATTTCTGCTGCATGTCATGCAGAAAGTGGAAACAGAGGTTACATCTAAATGCTTTTTTTTTTTTTTTTTAATGCTGCAGCCCTTTTGTTGAAAAGAAGAAAAATAAAAGCAGCTAAAATGTAAAGACGAATGCTTACCAGACTGGCTTTTTGTTTTTGTGATATATTTTGTATTTGACTCTGGAGCTCTCTTTGAGAGCTCGTGGAAGAGGCGCGTGGGCTTTGCCACTCCACATGCACCCTGGCCCACATACGGTAGATTTGACTCTGGTTTATTTTTTTTGTTGTTGTTGTTGTCATTTGCCCTTTAACTGTACGCTCTCTTAGACACGGCGCAGCCTGCTCGGAGAACTGAACACGAGAGCATACTGCAGGAAAAAAAACAAAGTCCACGTTTAAGTCAGCTTTTCAAGAGCTTAAAATGCAGATCAAGCCGGAGCAGATAAAGCTGAGGGCAAGGATCTCCTGAACATATCTGACCTAAATCAAGACCCGTCCAATAACTTCCTCTTTCTAAGGTAGCAATAATAGGATCTTGCTGTCAGTGAAAGTTGAAATGGCTGTGTAGCTCATGGTATACAGCACACTTTCCATCCCATATACTGGCTGAGAGTGCAATGAATAGATTTTTTTTAAAGCACAGAATCCAGAGACTGCAGCTAATTTAAAAGTGGTCATTTGTGATAAACCCACAAAGAAACAGCCTTACTTTTAAAGTCCCCTCGATTCCAAATGATGTCTCGCTTTTTTGTTATTTCACTTTGATGTTTGACTGTGTGGAATGATGTAGAGCTTTGTGCACAGTTTGACACATTTATCTGCTGAAGGGGAAAAGTTTCTCTTTGCTTCAGTTCAACACAAACAGGATTTGGTGACATCACAAGATTGGAAACCAAATGCGGCTTACAGTGTGATGTTTAGACCGGAAACCTCCAGTCAAAACACACAGCGAATGTGGCATCCTGTGAAGCTGGAGACGCACGTTTATGTTGAGCAGATAATGAGCTTCAAATAATCTTTAAGTGGTATTTTTATATTTATGGACAGAAACACAAGTGCTTCAACACAGCGAATAAATAGACTTAAATTCATCAGGTGGAAAAGGTGTATCTGTTGTATGTGTATCACCTAAATATGTTTAACTATTTCAGTCTCTGTAGACTCCCAGTGCTTTAAATCGGGAGGTCTCAAACTTTTGATGAGTGCCTGCAAACATTTAGTGTTGGCTTCTATTTAGTAACCCGGCTGTATTGGACAATGTTAAGAAGGTTTAAGAAAGAGAAAAGTTAAATCCTAAAGAGAAATGCTCCCTCGGTCACATTCAGTGCTGCTACTTTGCAGCGTGACATAATGCGGCAGCACCGGATGAATGAAATGTATAGAAGGGCATTCTTTCGAGGGCTGCGCGAATTGTTAACAGAGGCCACCAGCGGCCTGCTGCACTTTGAGGACTCTGGGTTTAAGTGAAGCTGGAACAAAACCTGCTTGCTCTATATCACTGGATATCAAAAGATTATCAGCCCCGATTCCGATGGACAGAATGGAAAACTGTGCATGGCTGTACTGCTTCTTTAAATGTTTTTAAAGGGATCCAAACAATTACCTTTTCATCATTATGGAAATGAAGCCTTAAAGAGCTCACTAAATGGTTGTCTGTGTCTCCCAGTGTTGAGCCTACACCCCTATAAAGTCATAAAGGTCAGTGTTGTAGGTTGAATTGAATAAAACCTCAGTTAAATAATAAATAAATGAGCTTCCTTTGTTGCGTGACTAAGGCTCCTTTGTGTTGTTTTATCACTTCTTTGTGTTGAGTTATTCATTGGTAATGTGGCCACCATAAGCTCAGTGTCAATGCCAGTGTTCCCTAAACACCGTCACAGATGACAGCAGTTGCTGCTCTTTACTGACGCCTTCAGAACTTGAATTTTTCCAATTAAAGCACTTATTTATGCAACACAAACCTACACTTACTAACCTAATATAAATACTCTTCATTGTGTGGAAGAAAATGTGCAATACATCAATTTCTGGAAGCTAGTAATAGACTTTAAGAGGTGCATGCAGTCGTGGTCAGACGTTTACATACATCCACTCATCGTGAATCATCGGCGTGAATGTCACAGCAATTTTAGGCTTCTGATGATTTCTTTGAATTGTTCTTTTTCCAGGGTGGAATGACTGTATGTGGGGGTGGCTGTGGGCTCAGGTGGTAGAGCAAGTTGTCTACCATTTGGAAGGTTGGTGGTTCAATTCCCGGCTGCTTCAGTTTGCATGCCAAAGTATCCTTGGGCAAGATACTGAACCCTGAGTTGCTCCTGATGTGTTCATCAGTGTAAACGTTAGATAGAAAGCACTTAGAAGAGGGTAGTGACCAAGAAAGAATCCTCTGCTCCAACACTGACGCCTTCAAGCTCAACTGAAATTTGCAGCTGCCCACATGGACAAGCCAAAGGCCTTCAGGAGATAAGTTTGACAATGAGACAAAGATTAAGCTTTTTGGCCTCAGTGAAAAAGGTATGTTTGGAGGAGTAAAGGTGAGGCATCGTGCTCTGGGGCTGTTTTGCTGCCAGTGGTACAGGTACAGGATGGAATAATGAAGAAGGACTACCTCCAAATTCTTCAACTTCACCTCAAAGCAACAGCTAGATGGTTGAAACTTAACCAGCAGGACAATGATCCCAAACACGCACCAAAACTGGTTTGGGAACGGATAAAGCAGGCTAACATTAAGCTTCTTGGGCAGCTGCAATTTTCAGTTAAGCTTGAAGGTGCCAAGTTGGACTCTTTCTTGGTCGGCACCCTCTCAGTCCATGGCAATGACAAACTCACTTCACTATGGACATTGTCACTGGTGTTCCAGCAGTTTCCAGTTCATGACAGGCTTGAGCCTTGGTGGTTCCTGGGTTGTTCCTGAACATCCTAACCAATTTCCTCTCATCTGAGGGTGACAGTTTGGATCGTCTTCCAGACCTTGGCAAAGTAGTGACACATCTGAATAACTTGTACTCAGGTACAGTTTGAACTGATGATCCTGGAATCTGCAGTTTAAAAATGGCTCCAAGAGACCTTTCCAACTTGTGTAAATCTACACTTCTCCTTCTTAGAGTTTCACTGAGTTCCTTGGACTTTCCCGTTGTTCTGAGTGTTGGTCAACTCACCGAGTGCTGTCAAACAAATGCTTTTTATGTTGGCAAAGAGACACTACCAGTTATAATCAATCATAATCACTTACGATAAGTTTATAGGGCCTTGGCCTTGTCAGATTAAAGGACACTGTAGAACCTACAGCACAACTTCTTTAAATATTTAAATTGTGTGTTTGTAAATATATATTTGACCCTGTATATATACTTTTGACCCTATGTGGATCAGAGAAAATCCAGAATAAATGAAAACTTGTGCCCCCAATTCTTGTTTTTTAAAGTTCAATTCAATTTTATTCATATATCGCCAAATCACAAGGTGCTTTATATTATAAGGCAAATCTCCTACCATAATACAAGTCATTAGAGAAGTATGCTGTACAATCGTTCCACGCTGGACAAAAAACAGTTCAGAGAAATCATTAAAAGCCCAAAAAATATTATGACATTGATGCCGGTGAGGAGTGCATGTAAACTTCTGACCACAGCTGTACCTGGGGTTGGGGGGAGTTGGTGGGGGATGTCGCAGTACACGGTTTGGACTTCTGCACCTGCTGCATCTTAGGTATTAGTAACTTACAGAAGTGGATAAAGCAGTGAACAGTAGTGTGTATTGAATAGCTGAGCTCAACCACATTCAGAAGCACATTCAAAGATAGATAATTATTCAAAATTGTTATTTTTCCTTTGATGTTTTAGTTGAATTTGCTAGAACTACTCTGCCTGATCTTAAGTTCAGTTTTGACTACATGTTTTTTTATTTTTTTAAAACTCATTCTGTATTTTTACCATGACTTTCCCATTGCTTCTATACTTTTGTTTGGGACCCCTTGGAAACCCCCTGGGTGACTCCTATTGGTCACCTAGCCTTATCCTGGGACCCCCCCCCCCCTCCACACACACGCATTAAAATATGTGCACTTTGTTTCTTCCCGTCCTCATCGCGGCCATGTGCTTCCGGGGTGGCTCACCACAACATTTTAGCTGCCTCTTGCGTCTGTCATCACTTTTATCTCACTTCTCTTGGTGTGAAACTTTCTTCTTCTTCGTCTCTTTCCACCCCAAAAAATGTCTCGAAACTGTCAGCTACCCGCCACCCCAGATGCCATATTTAGGATACAAATGTGAAGAGATGACAGCGTTGTAAAATGGTGCCCGTGCTGAGATTATAATTAACATTTCCAACCTACATCACTCTCCCTCCCACTTCTCCTATGCTTTACCCCCCCTCCCCTCCTATTCATTCACTCCTGTGTAATAAATGGGCAAAAATGCAAGAAGAAAGGAGAGAAGGGGAGAAGGAAAAGAAAGGGAGATGGAGGAGGAGGAGGAGGAGAAGGAGGAGGAGAGAGTGTGTGAGAGAGAGGGAGAGAAGAGGGTGACCAAACGGAGGGAGGAGGGAGGGGGAAACGGCGTATGCTTGTATACAACCCTGATTTCCATTTTTTTCCCAACTCGTAATGTATTTAATTCAAGTGAAACGTAATCATGACGTGTCGTGTCATTAATCTCCTCGCCGCCTCTCCCGTAAGTACACTGAGTCTTTACTTTCAACATATATCCTATATCTTCATTTATCTTCTTACATTTTATCTATCACTATGTTTACATATGTACACTTTTATGCGCGGTGGCATGAAACACCGGCGACGAAACATTTCCAAAATTGTTTAATTTACTGCGACTGTTGTTGCCTTTTTTTCCACGGGCAACAGACGGGATAATGGCCAACATAGTTGTTGATGTGTTTTATTTCACTCGGCTCTTTTTTTTTTTTTTTTTGGCAGCTTTGGCTGTGTATGTGTGCGCGCGTGCTTGCCTGTGAGTGATTGGCATGAAGCATGTATGTATGTATGCATGCATGTATGTATGTATGTATGTAACCGCGCGCTCCGGGCCACTTTACGTGTGTGTCATGTATGTAAGCCGGTGTATGTGCGTGCGTGGCCGACAAGCATGTAGCCTTCGGAGCTCCGCTTATAAGCCGTGACATGACAAAAAAAAGAAAGAAAAAGAAAAAAAAGCGGAGAAATGCACTGCTTTCCCTCATAATTGAGGAAATACTCGGTGTAACAGTTAAACCAAGTCGACTCGAACAGTCAGCACGAAATTAAATACGACTTAAAAATGCTCGCAAGTGCACGAAAAGTCACTCAAAGGTGTATTTTTTTAAAATCAACACAACTTCAGCCAAGTTGTTTTTGTAAGACAGCACTTATTTTTATCCGCGCTGGCAGTTTTGTGATTTGGCAGCTCTTCTTTGACCTCTCCGAAAAATAACGACGTCTGCTCTTTTTTATTTATTTTATTCTGATTTTCTTAAAAAATGTTTTCATTTTTCATTCTTTCGTTTTTTCCAAAATAGAAGAGGCAAGTTCTCGGTGCGTAACGGAGGATTTCGATAAGCCGCGGACATATTGTCCAAGCGTAAAAGTGGATTTTTGCATGTTAGCAAGTTGATTTACAAAGCGTAATTTGTAGGTAGATGCGATTAGCTTGACTAATTCTTTTGTTGGACACACATTAGGCATTGTGTGGTGCGTTGTTTCCGAGATAAGCACCGCCACTTTTCATGTGGGATACGCGCAAAAACGCACCGACAGACTCTTTAACAGTGCTTTATAAACGTTATACTTTTCGCCTCCTTTTACTACAGTGTTTACTACAACCCGTTTAGTTGTCCTAACGTTACCTCGGCGCTCAGAAAGTAGCATAGCAAGTGTGGCATGCAGCGTTGGGGCCGTGTGCGTGCGAAACGCGTTACCAAATTGTGTTCAGTAAAGATAAGTTACCGGTTTTCATCAAAAAATGTGCGGTTTTGGACATGATGTCGCTTTCTGGGGTGGGGGGGCTGATGTCGGTGGGAGATTGGCAGAGAGGGATTCAAGATGAAATCCATGATGGCACTTTTTTCCTCCCGTCCTCTCCCTGCTCGCTCACTCGTCTTTTCCCCTCCCTTAATCTTTTGTATAGAAAATTTAAGAACAAAATGGAGCAGGGGAGAGAGCGATAGATAGGCTGACATGACACACACACGCCACCCTCCGACTTCTCCAACTAGCCTGCATACCCCTGTTTATGATTTTTAATCGCTTTTTTCTTTTTTTTCTTTTTTTTTTGTATTTGGAAGCGGGATTGTGCGCGGACACCATCTGCGGGCAGGGTTAATCTCATTTTAGTGGGGGGTGTTTATTAGTGCATTGTTTGTTGATGGTTATTTATTTCATTAATGTGCCTCTAATTGAGATGGCCGCGAGAGAGACGAGGGGGAAAGCGCGTACTGAAAATGGTTGCACGTTATTGACGCACATCACAGGGGCGAGGAGGAAATTCCTCTTGAGATAAAGCGCAGACGTGTCATCTGGGTTGACCAAAGACACTCCCGTCGCCTTTTCTATATCCAATGGAATATGTTTAGGGATCCTGAAATGCCCTATTTTTCAAATCTACCCAAAATGTCACACTCTTGAGAGCCTGTGCACAGTGGAAGTAGGTTGACATTACTCGCCTGTCCTAAAATCAGGGATGTTTTGGAGGGTCCTTAAACTGTGTTTGGCATTTTTTTTTAAAAGATTTATGCATATTAGTAATCCTCCTGGGGGGAACAAAAGGGAAAAAAATAAAGAAAGCTGATATAATTAGAAAAGAAACAATTTCACTCCAAATCCGTGTTTTTCTTTGGATCGTCGCCTGCAAGAGCGACTTTTGGCAAAAAGACGCCACTTTTCCTTATCCAGGCTCGATCAAAACTAATGGCACAAGCGTTTTTGTTATTACTTTGTTGGAAATCCCCCCCGCCTCTCTACAGGTTGTTTGCCTTTAGATATAAGGTGATGATTTCATGTTAAACCCTTGCAGATACTCATCAGCAGCCAGCTGTACTAATGAATATAAAACACTGGCCCAATGTTAAAAAGGCTCTAATGGTTTTGCTTCATTCAAACCTCTGTCTGCTTGTTGTGTTCAAGTAGTATCCACCTCCTCCTCCACCTCCTCTGCCACCCTCAATGCCGCCTACTTCCCATCTTTGTACATACTGTACTGTACTTGAAGGGGCACATCCACCCCATCCAGGTGGCTCTTGGGAAAGAGATTGTATGTGAGGGAGAATGAGAGAGAGGGAGAGAGAGTAAAAGGGAAAGAAGTGTAGCACCAATCAAGGCTTCTGATTGATATAATTGGGTCATTAGTGCGCTGCGGGAGAGGCACCTGCTTGCCCTCAGTTAGGGAGAATCTACTGCATTGTGACATTTTGAGACTGTTGAGAGTTCTGCAGGCTGCTCGGGATTAGAGTGTATTTAGAGCATTAGGGTCTTACTTAAATAGTCTGCCACTTTTGTCACTCACATTGAGTTTGGAAGACCAGTTTTTAAATCAGCGTTCGCAGCAGAGGCAGACAGGTAGACGGTAAGGCCTTCTTAGCAAAGCAGGCCGAGCAAGTCGGAGCAGCAGCAGGGAGGCCCGCTCCTGAGATTTTAAACTGAAAAAAGAAAAAAAAAAAAATCAAACCATTTGGAAAGCAACTGAACGTAACTTTCCGTAACCAGCACATCCCTGCGCATTGCAGCCAGGTGTGTGATGTTCTGAAAGCAAGCCGTATTTGAACTCCTCCCTCAAGTTTGTTTTTAGTTACCATGCAACTAATTTTGCTGCATTTCGTTTGACCTAACGAGTGCAAGACAGCAGATGCCTTCCAGGAAAAAAACTGTCTCAAAGTGTGAACTGTTCTGCCCATCATTCCTTTCACTGAGCGGCCTTTAGCCTTCAATATAGTCTCAAAACATTCTGTAGCATCAAGGCACTTTATATTGAAAGGTAAAGACCCTACGATAGAGAAGGAACCCCAACAGTCCCCAGTGACCAAGTACTTGGCAGCAGGAGGGACGAAGAACTCAAAAGCAGACATCATAAAAGTAGTTCTTTGAGTGCGTCCTCACCTTTCAGCTCAAATCCCCTGAAAACAAAACAAAACAAAAAGTTACATTCCAACCCATACAGTCAGGGTGCCCTTGAGTGCAACTGGATGAAATACACCGGGACACACTGACGTACTGACACTTTCCATTTTTGTGTCTTTGTAGTATTTAGTGTAACTTAGTGTGTTTCAAGTAAGATGTTACTAAGAAAGAGAACGCATACTCTGCAAATTTCCCCAGGGTGAAGAACGAATCAAGCCATTACTATTATACAGTTACTATTTTTTCCCATAGTAAGGCTCTTCTAGGTGTCTGATATACAGTACATAAATCCTCCAGGGAGGTCACAGTGAACATCCCTGAGGGTTGCAAGTAGTGGGTGTGCTGCTTAAGGACACTAAAGATGGGAGAGGGGTGGGGGGTGTCAGTCATGGAAGGAAGTTTTTTTGAACCTTTCCCAAAGAAAATGTTTGGATATCACTTTGAGAAGAGGCACATTTTGAATGACAGTTTCCAGTGCAAGGAAGAGAAATCGTCAGTCAGAAGTTTCACCTGTGGGATTCTCTTGCAACTGAGCCTCGGCATGCACAGATAAGCCTTTTAGGAAGAACACATACAACCACACGCATGCTCCAACCAATTCTTCTTTTAAGGCTTCAGTGTTGTAATCCCAAGTCAGACAAGTCAGTCAGCACCCCCACTCATTGGTTCAGACACGGCACGGCCTGCATGACTCGGAGCGAGGCTCTTGTGTTCTCTGCCTGGATGCTGTGATGTTTCCAGCGTTCAGATTCGCCCGCTCAGATCTGGCACTGCGACGTTGCTTCCCAGTTCGGCTGCTCCACAACTGCGAATGAGTGTCAGCTCGTGCTCTCTCGCTGGAGGAGGAATTCATTCAGAAAGAGAAGAACCAGAAGCTTGAGAGGGGATGGTGCATTAGAGGAGGAGAGGTGGTAAGGTTAGACAGGAAGAAGCAATGAAAAGAAAAAAACAGAAAAGCGATACGCGTAGCAGAAGTGGAACATAAAATACATCACTGAGGCAGGAAATGCTGGCTCACTTTTTCACAAAATTTTTGCTTAGGTGGCCTAAACCAGACTTTGCACAGAGGAAGGACAGTCAAAGTTGTTATGGTTCCTTTTAACGCAACTTTTTTTTTCTTCATCTCTCTACTAAAATAGCTTTCAGAAAGGTCAGCGGCGTGTCAGATGTGAGCCATTTGATCGCCGTTTCACTTCCGTTCTCAGATCAAAATGATACACGAAAGACAGCATTTTCCTATACGAGCAATCTGCAAGACCCATCTTTAACAGTTGGCGGTGGAGACGCTGTGGGAGACGTTCACCCTTATCACTGTTGGAGCTGAAGATGAGGGAAGAGCGAGAGCGCGAGCCAGGCGAAGTTGAAGTGAAGCAGGGGTGGGGGGGTGGGGGTTCAGGGAAAGGTGAAGTAAAGGAAATGAATACCGGCTGTGGGGAAGTTCGCCACGTGACCATGCGATAAAAACCACAGGGCCAAATTATACTGTACCGCACAGGGAGCGGGCTACCCTCACTTCCTCTCTCTCATCTTCTCTTTTGCACACACTTTTTTTTCTCCTTGTGGTCAGTCTCTCGTACACCCACTTATCCCCAAAGGATACCTCACCTCGCGCAGGCTTCATCACATGAGAGTACAGCGGGGAGAACGATGCACTTGTAGGGATTCACAGAAGTACACACACACACACACTCCAAGCACAGTTTTTACTTTATGCCTTAAGGCCGTGCCTGAGACCTTGAAGATGTCTATTTTTAGGTACATGGAGGAGGACTTCATTTTCAAACAACACAAAGGTCCTTGTTGCTATAGATCATTGGTTCCTAATCTGAGAGCGAGATCCCTGAGGGGTCGCAAGAGGTCAAGATCCCTGAGGGGTCACAAGAGGTCAAGAAGAGCAGAACATACACTCAAATTTATCCTAAAACTTTTAACATTGACCTCCACGGGCCAATATGAAGGGATGAAGGGAACATTGCAACTCAGGCATAATTACACAAACTGTGACAAGGAATGCAAAGTGCTGTTTAGCTGCACAAGGATACAAATCAGTGACACGCACAAACCCTCCTGATATGCAGCCTGTGATACATTTACACACTTAATGCCAAGCTGTATAGCACTTCTATCCCCCCTACACACACACACTGCTATAAACGCTAAGTGAAAGGTGTTCACACCCTGATATATATTTACAATTACAACATGTATCTCCCTGGCATGTACAAACCTGCACTAACTGCCTTCACTATAAAACTCTGCCACTTTAGTGGATATTTACACAGTGACACCAACACCCCCATCCCACCCCCACCCCCCCAAAAAAAACAGGTCTGAACATATTGTGCACCTTTTCCCTCGGCAGGTATTTATCAGGGGTGCAATGTATGACTCAGCACTGTCTTTAAGCACGTCTTGTGATACAAGTCGAAGAGTGGTTATCAGTATTTAAACAGAGGAGTGTGGTCTAAAAAAAAGCAACACTGACCCCGATGATAAAAACTCATCTCCAGTGAAGGTAATTCAGTACCCACAAAGTTACATTTCAATTACTGTAATGTCAACATCGCGGCGATGCCTAGCATGACGACAGCACGCTTTAAAGCTGTCATCATCTTGGGAGTTACAGTGTCATTACACTCCTACTCATACGCTGCAAATTTCAGTATCAGAGAGAAAAAAAAAAGAATTAAAAAACAGTGAAAGTGCAGGAAAATCCAGTTTGTATTGAAGGGAAAGGGAAATCCATTCTGTGCTGCCTATCAGCAGTAAAGTGTAGCTCCGGGCCTGGGAAGTGGAGCTAACGCTTACGTGCCGAAAACGTGGAGCCTTTGTAAAGGCCCGCGGATGGCAGATGGAAGCCAGGTTGCACCGAGCCGCTACGTCTCACTTCATTTGTGACCTCGGCAAACCCTTTCCTGATGAGTTTAGGGTCTCAGTGGCTCGTTGCGAGTGATGATTTTGTGTTAATGTAGTAAATTATTACATTTAGAATTGAAAAGGTCAAAAAAGCAGGGCGTGATTGAATATGTGACTGCCAGCATATGGATCCGCAGTGTCTCTGAGTTTCTCGGTGAGATTCCAACCTTGTCCTGTTTCAAAATGGCAACAGCAAAAAAAAAAGCGAAACGCAAGGCTCCAAAATGGGACATGCAGCCCAATGACGTCACAGTCCATCATTTGGATACAGCTTTTGTGTGTATCTGAGGTGAATCAGAAAGTCCTTTATGTAGTCTGTAGTGTGAATCTCCTATGTGGATCACATTACCTCATATTAAATATGCATTACCATGATGTACATTTAAAATCAAATTACCCCTCCCCTTACAAAACTACCCCCCCCCCCCCACACACACACATATCACTTTCTCATACACTACTCCCATCCTTGAGTACCTACACCAATCCCTTTTATAGCTCGGTGTGCACACTGGGAATGGACTGCATTTGTTGATAATGTGAGAATGTCATCTTCAGTGCGCTTCTTAGTTAATTTACACCAAATTTTTATGTGTTTCTCCTCCACCTGATTCCAACATCCACCCCCCCCCCCC
>JAVDPK010001132.1:106394-137304 GCA_034780415.1 Cichlasoma orientale
ACTTTGGAAAGTTCTTGATCATTGTTATTTTGAATGTTTCTTTTGATCCTTTCTTCTTCTAGTATTCAAATAACACATGTGTGTTCTATACATTTTGAACAATGACTGGAATCTATCCAAATTTTCTTTATTAGCATGACAGGGCCGGTGGTTGGCGACAGCCACCGTCACGGTGGAACAATGCATTGTGATGGTGATATTCATATGATAATGCCATCAGACTTAATACTGCTGCAGATACATTGAGATAGCCAGTCTCGCTCTCTCTCTTTTTTTTTTATTCCTTCGCCCTTTCTGCACCTCCTCTCCCTCTCTGTCTGCATGTATATTTCTGTGTTGACTTTCAAAATGGTTTTTAAATGTTGCTCTCTCTTCATGTTATGCCCCAGCCTGCCACTCCACTGCTCTGATTTCTCTGCTATTCTCTGTTCTAGCATGTCACTCGCTTTTTTCTTTTAGTTTTTTTTTTTCTTTACTTTTACCCTCAGCACCGTGTTGGCAATCATATTAAATCGTTTTCATTCACATGGCTTCTGAGACGGTTAGTTTTTTTTTTGGTTTTTTTAAAACGCTGCCCAGTTTGTAACTGCGCTGTATATTTGTCTGTGTATCCCTCTTTCTTTCTCTCTGTCTGCCTCCTTTCTCATTTTTTTGCTCTTCGCCATGTTGGCAGGGCCCAATCTACCAGCTGATATCAGCATTCCTTGGCACTCTGCCAACTGGCAACACTGCAGGAGAGAAAAAAAGAGAGAGAGCGAGAGGGGGAGAGAATGAAAGAAAATTAGTGAATAATAGACGGAGGGAGGGAGGGAGCGAGAGAATGAGAGGGGGATGGGAGAAGTATGAATCAGGGAGAGAAAGAAAGAGAGAAGGGAAAGGAATACGGGGAGAGAAAGAACAATAATGGTGGATTAAGAAAGGACTCTGTCTGTGTGTATGTGTGTGTGTAAGAGTGTGTGTGTTTATGTGATTGATATGGTGTGATATCCCTGTGAGTCATAGCTGAGCTAAAATGTCAACTGGCTACATGAGACTCTCTTTGTCATCAAGGCTCAGTAACGCACACGCGCAGGCACACAAACACACACACACACACACACACACACACACACACACGCACGTGCGCACGTACACACAAATCCATATAAACACATATGCGACCATACCGCCATGTGAACGAAAATATGGGTGACACACCTGCGAGCACAGATGTTCCATTGTTTTGCCACAGTGATTTATGACCTTTTTGTTTTGTTGTGGGCGCCCGCGCCGCATCTCAACTCCGCAAAAATGATGGACAAAAAACGGCCTATGTGCATAAATTCAGTGGAAGTGATGCAAACTGCTGTGCACTCAAAATATTTGGGCGTGTGAGCGTGCCCTGCCAAAATGCTTGTGTGTTCAATGCGCAGTATCACACTTCACGTTTCAGCTGACTCTGTTATCTGGGGTGACAGTCGCAGTACAGTCGACACAACGGCAGCAGCAGAATAAGCTTACATATATAAATTACTTCAACAATTAAGCATGACTAAGCAGTGTATGGGTGAATGCCACCACACCCAAACAGCAGATTTATTGTTCTGGCTAGGTGCATGCACACCATATGTGAGTGTGTGGATGTTTGTGTGTGTGTGTGTGTGTGTGTGTGTGTGTGTATGTGTCTAGTCCTGATTTAAGCAAAAACTGCTACTGTGTGAGTGTACAGGAAGGGTGTGTGGGGAAGTCAAAACATTGCGCGCCCATCCTGTTTGGGACAGTCCGTGTCCTGTGGTGGTGCCCTTAACTCCTAAACACACATACACACATGCAGATACACATTAATGCACATTCACACTTCAGCTAATCATCCCATATGTAACAGTATGCCGGGGTGTATGGTGAACACATGCAGGAGGAAGAACAGGTGCACACCTGTTACACATTCAGTGCTTACCACCTACGCAGGCCGAGGAGTAAATGAAGATCAAATAAAGATTTCCCTGGTACTGAACATGCACATGCATTAAAATACGTTTTAACCAGTGTGTTGTAATGAGTGTGCGTTTGTTGCTTTGCTATTAGCATTTAGGATGGAATACATTCAAAGGGTGCAAATTACTTTTAATCCTATTCAACAAAACTCTGCTACCTGCAGTTCATCGCTTAATATTTCAAAAGCATTACGCTGATACTGTTATTCCTAATTTACCTAAAGTCTTTAGTTGGATATCTGCCTTAATGTGTTTAAAAAAAAACGAACAACTTCAAATGCAGTTACTGTTTGATTTTTGATTGCAAATAATATTTTGAGCTTTATGTGCTTGTTTTTGTCCCCAGACAATTACAGGAGGAGGCTGCCACAGAACTGTGTCCCCCCTCAGCAGACACACTAAAGAATGGCATAACATCACACACAATGCTGGTAATATTTTTTTGCTCTTTTCACATGTGCACATGCATGAACACAAAAAGACTCGTACCCTGGGCTTATGTGTAGTTTTAAAGATCTGGCCAAGGTTCTGCTACAAAAGATGATTATGCACAACATGCAAATTTAACCTTTTCTTGAGGTTTTTAACTTTTAACTCCTTCTAAGTCGCCGGTCCCGCTCATTATTTGTCTCTCTTCTCTGTGTTTTGTCCTGATAGAGGATGGATTCTCCACCAGAGTTTGTGTTGTCTCTTTCTTGTGAGCAGACCCAGTCACCCCCAACACTGCCATCTCTGGACCACAGCCCCCAGACCTCCTCTCCTCACACTCAGCTCTCTCTCCCTGATAGCCCTGTTGTCCTGCCGATTCACAGCCCCGAACCTTCCCCCCAGAGCCCGGACACTACGCCTTATTTCCCCCTCTCTCCATTCCCCCTCCACGAGGGTAATAACAACAATCACCATGATGCTGATGAAGAAGATGACGAGGAAGGGCTGGATGGAGTTCCCCCGTCCCCAATGCCAGCAGTGGCTTTGTTTCCAGGAGGAGGGGGGCAAGAAGCTGGATGCAGCCCTTGTTTGGACTCCTCTCCACCAGACACACCATCAGCACCATTACTTGGTTGCGGTGCTCTGGAGTTGGCCCTCTCTTCAGGACAGAGTGGAAACTGTAGTGATGAACTAGACCTCCAGCTGTTCCAGAAAGATACTGTTACCAGGGCCACACCTGGAGTTGGAGGGGCCTCTTCGGGGCCTGCACTCAGGTATCCCTGTCATGTATGTGGAAAGAGATTTAGATTCCAAAGTATTTTATCTCTTCATGCACGAGCTCACAGTCTGGATAGAGACCGGCGAGCTTCAGCTCTATACAGGACCGGGCTCCCCTCAGCTCCCCTAAAGCAGCACCTCAAAATCCAGCAGAACCACAAAGACCTAATTCAGAATCACAGAAGTCACCCAAACCAGCGTTTACTGCCAGGGACTCTCATCCAGCATCTCACAGAAGAGGATGAAGTCAATGGTGAGGTCAAAGGCCTCGATGATGGACTACAGACAGACCAGAACCCCAGCTTTTTACTGGATGACAGTACACCCTTGACCCCTCCACTGACAGAGGACCCTGTGTCCGTGACCTCTCCCTATTCTTCAGCCACTGGGGAGGGTGTATCTCTTTCCAACACGCCTACATTTCGGTGCCATGCCTGCAAAGGAAAATTCCGTACAGCTTCAGAGTTGGCACGGCATGTCCGCATTCTCCACAACCCATATAAATGCACTCTTTGTCCTTTCTCCGCCAGCCAAGAAGAAAGCCTGGCATCTCACTTACAGGAGTGCCACCCTTCCCCTGATGTACCTGCTCTTCCACCAGCCTTCAGTTCAAGGCCCATTATCGCAACCCCTGACACCCCAGTACCCACGCCGACCCATACCCCAGCCCCAGTCCCAAGTAACCCTCAGCTGACATCAGTTGCTGCAGTGGGCGGGTCTTCCTCACTGCCAGCATTCCGCTGTGACACTTGTGGACAGCGATTTACGCAGTCTTGGTTCCTGAAGGGACACATGCGAAAGCACAAGGACTCCTTGGACCATAAGTGCCAGGTATGTGGCCGTGGCTTCAAGGAGCCTTGGTTCCTCAAAAACCACATGAAAGTTCATCTCAACAAGCTTGGCCTCAAGGCTGGGCTGGGCACCCCTGGGGGACCAGGAGGGGCTGAGCTGCAGTCTAAAAGCTCTCTGAACGCCCTCTACTCAAGTCTCCTCCTGACTCAGCGAGGAGGTGGTGGAAGGGGAGGACAAGGAAGATCAGACAGAGAAACTGGAGGAAGAATTGGCATGGGTTTGAGTAAGTCAGCCATCTTGGGTTATCTGGGTTTGCCCAGTGATGGCAGTGGGGCTAGCTGCATGGAGAGACTTCAAGCAGTTGCTCAAGTAGCAGAGATGGGAAATGGTGGTGGCAGTGGTACCCCAGGAGGAGCAGACTCAGGAAGAGGAGGGGGACCAACTAGAGCAGGGGGAACAGGGGAAACTACAGCAACAGTTTCAGAAGGAGGGGATCAGGCAACTTGGTGGCAGCTGGTGGCTCGCAGTCTGGCAGTAGCTCATCAACAAAGGCCTCATCAGCGAGGCCAGCAACAGGGACAACGAGGCCCAGGACGGAGTTCAGTGATCACAGAGGCCGACCAAGTCAGAGCCTACCTTGGAGGCCTAGATCCGAGAGAAGAGACTGGAGGACCAGGAGGGCCATGGGAATGCCCAGACTGTGGAAAGCTGTTCCGCAGTCTACAGCAGGTGGTAGTTCATGCTCGAGTTCACACACAGCGGCCCCAGAAAGGAGGTGGTAGCGAAGAAGAAAGCAGCAGTAGTCACAGAGGAGTGGGGCTGGGAAGAAGAGGTAGTGGTGAAGGGAGACAAGAATCTCAGCTACACAGTGGTGGAGCCCAACAAATGGAAGAACTGAGACAGGAATCAAAATTGATCAGTGGTGGATCACAACAAGTAGGAGCAGCTACAGGGTTTCACTCTGTCATCTCGAGCTTCAAAGGTATGACAAGGGTTTTTTTTTTGTTTGCCTATTTGTTTTCTTTTGGGTCGTGCTTGTTTGCGTGCATTTAATAGTGTTGTTAACCCAAGAATTTATTATTTGCATGCTTTTCTGTTGTCATTAGAACCTCAGTTGGTGCCTTTCCTTCAAGCATTTTCCACTTTATTTTTTCCACTTGCAGGAGAAAATGGGTTGACAACAGTCTCCTCCATAGCTTCAGTTCCCACCAGGGAGCGAGTGCGTGGTAGAGGGATAAAAGACTGCCCCTACTGTGGCAAAGCCTTTCGCTCTTCACATCATCTCAAAGTGCACCTCAGAGTTCACACAGGTGAGATACTGCTGCGAGTTTAACAAACCACATTTACTTTTTTTAACATTTATAAATCCACGGAAAGGTTGCATTGAGCATCCTTGCTTTTGTAGAACTACCGTTTTTTCTTTTTTCATACATTTACCCCAGAGGCCTGGCCAGCGCTAATCATAGCCCTCTACCGCAGGCTACTGAGCTGCTCCATCGGAGCAACTTGAGCTTAAGTGCCTTGCTTGAGCGTATATTAACAGTAGTTTCTGGGGAAAAAAATCAAGCCACTCCAGGGATTAAAACAGGGGAATAGCTCATTTCTTTCACTGGCCTCTAACCTCACGCCCAGTAAATGCTACAAAAGAAAATCTTTTAATGTCTTGTCCAATAATTAAACAGTAGTCCTCATGTCTCTGCTTTGTTTTGTATAACGCAAAGTTGTGCAAAATGAAAATTGTGTGGTTTTGTTTTATTAGAATCTATATTTTATGTACACTTTGTACACAGATTTAATTAATATTAATTATATCAAGATACTAAATAATAAACAAATAGAATTAATGAAAAATTGCACAAGTCAATCAGTATTTTGCATTTAATCTTTCAGATTGTGATTCTCTGTCCTTGAAAGACAAATCTATAAGTATTTTCAAAATTGATCTTAAATAATGTAGAGAGAAAACAAATTGTAACCGATCCTAAAAGGACTTAAAGATAAAAAAGATGGGAAAAAAAATCAGAGTATTGGATTTCTAATAACAAACGAATGGGACTTTAATGAAAGTTTGGATCTCTAACAGCACTCACTCATACTATTAATTAATAATCCATATTCATAAGACTTTATCAGCGTGAGTCATTGTCATTTTTCATTATTTGCCTTCAGGTGATATATTTGATCAAAATTAAAACCCATCTCTCATCTTTGAGATGCCACCTATCACTACTAACTGGAGGACTTCCCATAAAGACAGCGGCCAAAATGCACCCAGTGAAGTCTTTTTAAGAGTTGCCATAATCGTGACTTATCTATAGCTGAAAGGACTTATCTCAACGCTTTTATATTTTTCCCCAATCACGCACAGCTCATTTTCTCATACACTTCAGCTTCTGTTCCATCAAGTGATTATCACATGGTCAGTAATTAAAGCAAATTATGATAATGCTCTCTTCAGAATCTCTTTTCCCATCGAGAGATTCAGCGCGTCTTTGGCGTTTGTTTCACCAACAAAATCTAGTTGTTCCTGCATTTGCATGTGTGGCTGCACTCAGACCTGCCTTCCTCCTATGTGACCAGTCTTTTTCTCCCATGGGAATGAGATCATTTACTGTACACTTTTCATATGTTTTACGTTTCCTGATATTAATGTGCAACATCATCCCCTTTATCTTTCCCAGCTGTGTCATTTTAATGAGTAATGGAATACTGCCATCTCTCTTTAAAACATGTAACTGCATCTCTTACTCAAGACTGCTCAAATGACCTTATACTCTGTGTGTGATTTTCAAAATGCTTGCCATTTTATAATAACTGCTATAGTGTTTCAGATTATTGAAAGTACTTTCTAACTTACTTGGACAGTGATTTTATTTTTCACTTTTGTATATGAAACCAATTAGACTCTTGAAACTTGGCCAACTCAGTGAACCTTAACAAAGAGAGCGCCCATGAGATAGTCCTCAGTAAATAGGAGTGAGTGAAGCCAAATGGATTAAATAAAGATTTTTTTTACAGGTAAATTTCATTTTGGCTGTTACAAAAAAAAAGGAACAACTATATGTCAGTATCAAAATGAATCAATACAAACTTTTTTTATTTATGGGCAAAATGGGCTTTCTTGTGAAAAAAATATCACAAGGATGCAAGTATAGCTGAATCAAAACAAATACATGTATATAAAATCATGTGAAAGAGAAATTTTCCACAGGACTCTATGCAGTCCTATCAAAAGCATCTCATGACCCAATAGCTTGTAGAACCAAATTTAGCAGACATAACTTGAAGTAATCATTTGTTGTATGACTTTATCAGTCTGTACCATCATTGTGGAGAAATTTTGATCTGCACTTCTTTGATCTCCTTCAATTCTTTGAGGTTTTCGGGCTTTCATTTATGCACAGATCTCTTAAGATCCTTCCACAGTATTTCAGTCAGGTTGAGATCTGCATGTTGACTGGGCCACTGCGACACCTTGATGCTTTTCCTTTTCAGCCATTCTGTTGTAGATTTGCTGCTGTGCTTGGGATCATTGTCGTGTTGCATAACCCAGTTTCAGACAAGCTTTAGCTGTCAGACAAATGTCTTCACATTTGACTGTAGAATCAGTATACACAGGAGTTCAAGGTTGATTCAATGATCCTGTGGCTGCAAAACAAGCCTGAATCATGACCTGCCCACCACCGTGCTTGACAGCTGATATGAGGCATTTGTGCCAGTATGCTATGTCTGTGCATAATGGCCAGACAGCTACACTTTGGTCTCGTCTGTCCAAAGGACATTGTTCCAGAAGTTTTGTGGTTTATGGTTTGTTCAGATGCAGCTTTGCAAACCTAATCTGTGCTGCCATGTTCTTTTTAGAGTGAAGGGGCTTTCTCCTGGCAACCCTTCCAAACAAGCCATACTTTTTCGGTCATTTTCTAATTGTACTGTCATGATCTTTAACATTTAACATGCTAACTGAGGCCAGTAGAGTCTGAGATTCAGCTCTTAGTTTTTTGCATATTCTCTCAGCATTGCACGGTCTGACCTTGGGGTGAATTTGCTGGAATGTTCACTCCTGGGAAGACTGTGGCATTGTGTCAACACACACCTGAATGTTCCAGACCAGAAAACTGTCAAACATCTGCTTTTATAGAGGTGCTCACACTTAGCTCCTGGTTCCACTTACTATCTTAATTCCTATGGAAGCAGTAAGGCTGTACTTAGTTTTTCACAGGACTGCATAGAGTCCTGTGAAAGCTTTATTTTTCACATGACTTTGTATGTTTGTATAAGAAGCAACTGTTTTTCAGGGTCAAAGGTGACCACTATCAGGTTGCAGAGAATGAGAGTTCTCCCCCATGTAGAAATTGTCCAGTAATAACTTATGGTAACTATCTATGATCAGCTAATCTGACTGTTTAAGATTCAACTTTGGGTTTACCCTTTTGAGGTGGATTTTTGTAGCTTTACTGTTCTGTCAGTTGGTGGATGATGCACTACATGTGCAATCCAGTAAAATTCACAGTCTTTCTTAATCGTATTTTCTCTAGGTGAGAGACCCTACAAATGCCCCCACTGTGACTATGCGGGTACTCAATCTGGCTCTCTGAAGTACCACCTCCAGCGGCACCACAGGGAGCAACGCAATGCCTTATCAGCTGCCTCAAATTCCTCCTCCTCTGGTCTCACCTCCACTATCAACAGTCTCACCTCTGGAACCTCTGGATTGGCCAAGCAGCGCCGATCTCAACTCAACCACGGCCCGGTCAACCGGGTTCCAACAGACACCTCCACCTCTCGACACGGCCAGCAGTCTTGGCTCCTGGGACTTCCAGACCAGCGGGAGCATCGAAAGGCCTTAGCAGCTCTAAGGGATGTCGACTTGGAGACCCAGTACAGGTACCTGTCTGGAGTAATGGGCGCACTTTACCAAGGTGGAATGGAAGGAGGCTGGATCAGGGAGTCTCCTCCACCAAAGGCGCCTAAAGTGTCACGGCGTAAGCCCCTCACTACAAGCCGAATGATTCAGCCATCGAGTGACAAGGAAGTACCTGTGCCATCAACTCAGGAGGGTGGGTTTGAGCCGCTGGATCTGTCCCGTCGCACTTCACCTGGTCTTGGAGGGATGGAGGACGATGTAGGCATGAGTGTAAGAGAAGGGGGTGATGATGCTGTAGAGGATAGTTCAACAGGGGTCAAATTGAGCCAGTGTTTGTTTTGTCCTTTTCGAACATCATCAGCAGAGCTAATGGCCATGCATCTCCAGGTCAACCACACCAGTAAGTCCAGGCGCAAAAGAAGCTCTTCAGTTATCCTGGATGATGATGTAACCTCAAAGGCCACAAAGCCAAGGATGGGTCACTCCGACCTCGACCCGCTGACAATATGGAGGCATGTAAGTGAGGGAGAGTCCCAAGCCCCCATGGGGGAATGGTCCTCAACTCAGGCCCAGACCCTTAATGGTCTCTCTGAGCATACAGCAGAACATCTGGCTGATGCTCTTGAACACCCAAACTCCATGTCCTCAGTATCAAAGAATGTAACAGATGGTCCAGCACTCAAAGGCAAAATTGATGGAGAGAAAGAAGACCAAGAAGACGAATTTGAAGAGAATTTGGAGAACAGCAGTCTAGAGGATTCAGAAGACCAGGATCTGAGGATGTCCCTCGCTCTTTCACCAGCCCTGAGCTCTAACCACATGGCAGGGGAGGATGAAAGAGTCTTAAGAGATTAGAATGTGTTGAATGACGCCACTTAAATTGGAGTGTTGGATTCAGTTTTTTTCAACAAATTTTGACACAGAATTGAAGAAAGGGCAGAAAGTATTGCAGAGAGAGAGAAGTTGTTTATGGTTAATGGAGTTTTGCCCAGTAATACCTTCATTTCTGGGCAGTCATGAGGAGTCTTGACAGAGAGGGAAAACCACAACCGTGATGTTTCCTCTGTCATTATTTGTCTACTTGAGTTCAGACTTTGTGGTTCACCACAAAATATGGTAAAAAATCCCTGTAAAAAGAGAGAGCATGGATGCATCTTTTCAGGATTTTGTAGGCCACGTTTTCTATTTGTTTTTCAAACTTCACTGAAAGATGGGTGATTTTTACGATCATCTCCAATTTGATAATCGAAAGATCTAGGGCAAGATCCTGCATCATTCTAGAGTCATGCATTTATCCTACACTTCTAATGGACTGTAAGTCCCAGACTACTACACTGACCGTGCTGAAGCCAGCTGGGACTTGATGCTCTCCTGACTGACCATTGAACAGCTTCAGGTTCCTCCTCAAACTACAACAAAAAGACATGGAGGAAACTTTAGTCCAGAAAAGTTTCAAGCTGCAAACCTCAGCTAAGCTATTCTTTATTAATTTAAGGCATGAGGCAACTGCTGCAGGCTGCGTGCGTTCCTTCAACTAGGTATCACTGCCTTGTTTGTCAGAAAAGTGTTTCTTGATGACTGTCCTAAAGAAAAACAGAAAGTTTGTAATATTTTTGTTTGTTTGTTTTCAGTTAGTGCCTGTTCATGTATGTTGTCGAGAGACTCTCTGGTATCCCTGCCCATCGAGGCTCTGATAGATCGTTCATTTTATCTGAATATACAGTTTAAAACAATTTAAGTACAATATATTTGTTAAAAGTGGTTCTAGGGTGTTGTGAATAGTTCAGTTGTAAAAGAATTGCTACATCATAGTGTAATGTCCTTGACACAGACTGTAGCTGTTTGTGGCTCAGCTTGAAAAGAACAAAAAAAAAAAAAGTATGTGATATAATGTGAGGAAAGGTCAAAAGCTGAGCGGTTAAAAAAGGTGGTCAGAGTTCAAAATTCAGTGTTTACAATGGTAGCGGTTGTTGGTTGGGTTTGCAGATGCACCAACAGAACACAGAGCAAGAGTCTGTGTGAGGGCTGAAGGGGCGACACTCGAGCTCCCGAATACAATCAACTGACACATGGTTTTAAAGAGACTAAGACTGTGTCAAAAAAAAAAAAGGAAAATTTTAACTTTTTACAAGGTAGAGAACGATGAAGAAAGCAGTCTAGCTGCCAGGCAGGACTAAATCTAAGAAACAAACTGTACTTTTGGGTTACGGTGTGTTTTAGATGAGTAGATTCCCTCTCTTCTTCTTTTTTTTTTTTTTTTATAAGAAAAGACAATGGTAGGAGTAATTATTAAAACACTAACAAACGCATAGGCATCCCAGTAGAATATGTGTAGCTTTTGTAAAGACGAGAAAAAAAAGCCGACTTTTGTTTATTTTCATTTCAAGATGCTTACAGAAAAAGGTTATCGATATAGGTGATACTGATTATAATGTTTGTGAGCTAAGACTAGTTGGAATGTCTATACAGAGCACTGTGCAAGTTTTTTGAGTTCCCAAAGTAGTTGTTTTCATTTTGACTTTATCAATAGACCAAACGTTTTTTCAATGGCAGTTGTCACTTTTGGTTGTCATTTTTAAGTGTGTAAATGTGTGGTTTCAGTAGATTTACCCCATCGATTAACAGAATCAGTCAGTTAGGTTGTCATTGTATCAAATATCCAACCACTGAACTGGCAGTTAAAGGAAAAAAAAAAAGAAAAAAGAAAAAAAGAAACACGTTTTTTTGTGGAAACATCCAGTAAACATTTCCTTTTCCTAGTTTGAAGGTATATTTATGAATGTGAGGCATTAATATTCTCTTACACTGGTTAACAGCCTCTATTTATCTGCTAAGAGTCAAATTGATGGGGTAATTTATGATTGTGACCACGCTTTAATGTGCATTAATGTGTTTAAGTTCCCCTTTTTAGAGCACCTTATGAGTTTCGTAGTGAAAGTCCCTTAGTGGTGTCTCCTTTAACAACTACTGTCAATGCCACCGTGCCTTCTGTTTCAAGCACTTCCTGGTATATTTTGTAAAACTCACCAAAAGCACTTAGCCTATATCTACACACTCTCTTTCCTCTTTCCTATTCCCCTCCAACACATCAGCCCATTCTCTTCATCCTCTTCTCCTGTGTTCACCTCCTGATCCCTCTCTCCTGCTGTTCTTTTTTTTTTTTTTTGCCAGTTTTTTCTCCCGCTTTTCAGGCCCATTGGGCCTTAAACAAGGTCACTAGGCCTTACGTTCTAGCGTGGCTAGACTCTTAAAAGAATGGACTACCTACTCATAGACAAGTAAAAATTGTTGTAGAAGTAGGGTTAGAGAACTTTTGGTCTTAATACTAACCCTTGGTAAACCAAAGCCCAAGTCTAAGACGAATTTATGTTGTATTTAATCTCATGAGGTGCCAAAACATGTCTGATGTGACACTAAAGCAAATACACTTGAGGAAACAAAAGAATTCACCTGTTCTCTCTTTTTCCCCCCCCTTTCCCCCCCATCATGCTTGCTCTCCCTACATGTCCTGCTCTCATCTGTAAACCGTCTATCTCTAGCACCACTTGAAGGTGACGTGTACTATCTGGTATTGAGGCCTTTATTAGATTTTTATTTCAGTTTGTGTGGTGTTTGTTCAATGCCGTTGAGATGGAAAAATGCTCTTATAATGATAAGTATTATTGTTTTAGCATTATGGTTAAAAAAAAAAAATCAAGAGAAATGTGTTGTTGAATGTTGTACAGATAGCGTTAGAGATGTTGTGTTTTTTTTTTTTAAGGAGAGCACAAACCTGAGCAATGGCCCCTCCAGCTCCTCCCGCTGGCAGATGGGAATAAAATGGCCTGCCAATCATCGTAGATGTCTGATGACAAAAAGTCCCTGAGCTGTGACATATTTTCAAAAGAAACAAAAGCAGCATTCTTCTTTGAAGATTTGAATGTAAAAACGAAGGCATTAGTTCCAAATTGGTCGCACAGGAAGAAAAATCCTCCTTGCACCTGAGCCAATCGTTTTATTCTTTTGAAGGCGCAGTGTAATAGGAGTAAGACAAACACATGCATGGCTCTGTTGTGAGGCAAACCCAGGAAAACCAGGAAGAGCGTACCCGAGAACTGGCGAAATGCAGCTTTACGCTCCAAAGATGCACAGTGCAGCTAACGAGGTTTAGCAGTGGCTGTTTTCTCCACACCTTCCTACCGTTTCGCTGAGGTGCAGCGGTTTCTTGCGTGACGTCGCACGCACATTGCGTGAGAGTTTTCTGCCATATTGGATGTGATATAAACAGCAGTCACGAGAGAAAAACGTTTATTCCCAGACTGGTTGGTGGAGGTTGCAAATTGGGTGAAGATCCTGTGGTTTCTTTGGTCACTAGCAAATTGTTGTAGTTACCTGTACTTTGCAAGGAAGTTGGAGAATTGTCTGCAAAAACTCACTAACTACTTGCTGAGTGGCAGAAAAGCTTGAAAAAAGTTCAGCACAAACGGCGAATGTTTGCCTTCAAAGTAAAAGCCAACACATTTCAAAGGACGCAGCTTTTGCTTTAAAAGCAAAAGTCTCCTATTCTGGTTTGTGTTGCACTTTTCACAGTTTCACTACCATTCAGAGAGCAGCTGGCAAGTTTGTGCCTGCAAGTTAGTGTGTTTCACAGACTGCAGCAGTCTTCTAAGAATAAATGTTTTCACTAACTAGTCAGGGAATACACAGTTTTCCCTAATGAGTGGTGGTTGGCAGATGATTGCAGCCTGGTCTCTAGGCCTGTGTGACTGGGGCCTTATTCACTTGACCCTATATTGTCACACATCCAAAATGGCCGACAAGTTAAAGTCACATTAGCGGTCATATTAGTAGTGGTCACATGACTGCAATGGTATACATGGCATTTTAAATATATATTTCTATATATAAAAGCTAAGCTGCTTTTAGTAGAGGTCTGTATAGCTAGAGATGTGCCTAGTTAGTGTAAGAAATACTACTGCTGTTCAGTGAAACCAGTTAGAATTGATGCATTGACGCGTACGCTAATCTTCCTACGCTAAAACCTCCATGTTGCAAACCAGCAAGGTGGGAAGGTGGACAGGTGTCATCTTGTTTGGCAGTATTTCGATCTAGAAAATAAAAATATGGTTGTGTCTATCATTTAGATAATCACTATCAGAGCACTGCACAACCACATGTAGCACAGGCCAGGAAAGAAAGCGCCTCATGCCAGTACTGTTAATGTTAGCTGCAGGTTTTCCTACCATTACACTTCTTATTTAGTCTAAATTTAAAAGTATTGTTACTCAAATAAGAAACTTCAAGCAGCCCTGCCTTGTTCCATAGATACTGACACATCAAAATAAATACAGTCTGATATACAACTATCTTTAGGTATATTTAGGCAAAAGGTGTGCACAGTTTTTCTTAGCTGGCTCTTCTTTATCAACAGGGCTAAACTCAGAATACAAATAGGAAAGTATTTCATTGCATTTCCCCACTTTTAGAGAAATTCCCAAATAGAAATGCAGACAGAATGGGCTCACAAGCTAACAAACTATTCAAATGTTCCCAAGAAGATTGCTTGTGTTTGTCTGACTCTGAGCTAAGTAAAAAAAAAAAAAAAAAAAAAAAAACCAAAAAATTCTGCTAATTTTTGCACAATTATCAATTTGCTCCCTTGATATTTACAAATCGATGTGAAAACAGCACCTTATCTCCCCACTGTGAATCAGAATATCTCCCAGAAAGGATATGTTTGTCGCTCCAAAGGCTAGTGTTCATTTTTGTAATATGACAAATCTTTTGCGAGGTGAGGGGGACCATGCTGGGTTTGGGCTCTTGTGTAGTTGACTGCCATTGCAGTGAGGGAAAACTGACCTAACATAGTAGTGACTAATATAACTTTGTGGACAGGTAAAAAAAAATAAATAAATAAAAATAAAACACATTAGAAATAAATAAACACAAAACAAACCATGTCTCCTTTTTTTTATGCCCGTTCATTCAGGACGCAGTTGTTCTTTTAAGTTTGAAAACTCCCCATGAGGTAACTTTATTTTGTATGTTTATCAGTTGTCTGTAGAAACGTGTTTGTGATCAGAGAGTCTGAGCTGTGGGGATGCTGCAGTGCAATCCACTCCTTCAATCAGGTTGAAGGTTGGAACAGAGAAAACTTCAACTTGTTGCAAAGGGATCCCTCTTGTGGCCATGAGCAGTATTGCAGGAATTTGGAAAAATGCTTCCCTCACACTTGATAATTGTTTCTGCTTATAGGTCAAAGAGATGATTTTAAATGTAATGTTAGAAATGTATGTCCATTAATTATAAATGTATTACTGTTTTACAGCAGTAGTTTGTAAACCTTTTCGGACGAATTGTATCCATTTAAACTGAGTAGTGGCACAGGCTGTGACTAGGACAGGCAACAGTTAATTTTCCTTTCATTGCTGCTCAAGACAAAATTAAAGCAACACTTTTTAATTAGCATATAGCATCAAATAAGTTAAACCTCTGGGATATTGATCTGGTCGGTTAAGTTGCAGAGGGGGTTGTTAATCAGTTTCAGGTGTTTTGGTGTTAATGAAATTAACAGCAGGTGAACTAGAGGCACAACAATGAGACAAAACCCCAAAACAGGAATGGGTTTACAGGTGAAGGCCACTGACATGTTCCCTCCTCATCTTTTATGACTGTTTATTCACTAGTTTTGCTCTTGGCTAGGGTCAGTGTCACTACTGGTAGTATGAGGCGATACCTGGACCCTACAGAGGTTGTACAGGTAGACCAACTCCTCTAGGATGGCACATCAATGTGTGCTATTGCCAGAAGATTTGCTGCATCTCACAGGAGACAGGCGGTTACTCTAGGACGAACAGGATGAGCACTACCAGAGCCCTACAAAATGACCTCCAGCAGACCACTGGTGCAACTGCCTCTGCCTGACGTCCTCTAGTGGGCCCTATGCTCACTGTTTGGCACCATTGAGCCTGATTGGCATTTGCTGTAGAATGCCAGAGCACGCGTGACAGATGTGAAAGGGTCTGGAGAAGCCATGGCGAATGTTATGCTACCTGTAACATCATTCAGCATAATGGTGGGTCATTGGTCTGGGGAGGCACCCTATACTGGTGGAGTGGGCCCTGGGCTTCTCCTGGTGCACAACAATGTCCGGCCTCATGTGGTGATAATATGCAGACAGTTCCTTGAGAATGAAGAAATTGATACCACTGACTGGCCTCCACGCCTGACCTAAATCCAATAGAACACGTCTGGGGCATTACGTGTCAGTCCATCCAACACCACCAGGTTGCACGTCATACTGTCTAGGAGCTCAGCAATGATCTGGTCCAGATCTGGGAGGAGATCCCCCCTGGACACCATCCATCGTTTCAATAGGAGCATGATGACGTTGTCAGGGATGCGTACAAGCACAAGGTACTATTTTGAGCTACTGCAAAGAAATTTCAGCAAAATAAACTAAACTGCTGCATCATTTTTTTCACTTTGATTTTTGGTTGATCATTTTCATTTCCATCAAACGATGTGACTTCCTTTCATTGCTAACATATTACCCAGTCCATATCAGTATAGATATCCAGCATGATTTTTTTCCCCACTGAGATCTGATGAGTTTTCAAATTGGTTCTTTAATTTTTTTTTTTGAGCAGTATATATATCTTTTTCAAACTGTAACCCCATAAATGTATGATGGGACCTTCGGTCAGGTTCGTATACTGTTCTACAGTACTAAACAGTCTGGAGACTGACTTAGAAGATTTTTATTTTAATTGCGAACTGTACAGCAACCAACTGGTGGTGTTTTTTAAAAAAATATGCTGGCATGTCCTGCTGGCAAGTGAGAAATGGTGCAGTATATTCATAAAAGGACAGCAATGTAAAGTTATCTGAATATTTACAGATCAAGTATAACATAATGGCCACTGAAGTGAATAACACCAAGTATCTCTTCATCATGGCACATGTCATGGGTGGGATATATTAGGGAGCAACTGAACATTTTGTCCTTAAACAAACAAGCAACATTAAGGATTTAAGCGAGTTTGATGAGGGCCAAATTGTGAAGCTATGACTGGGTCAGAGCATCTCCAAAACTGCAGCTCTTCTGGGGTCTGCAGTGGTCAGTATCTATTAAAAGTGGTCCTTGGGTGACCAAGGCTCACTGATGTGAGGAGCAAAGGCTGGCCTGTGTTTTTCAGCCCAACAGATGAGCTACTGTAGCATAAATTGGCAAAAAAGTTCATGCTGGTTCTGAGAAAAAGGTGTCAGAATACACAGTGTATCACAATTTGTCGTGTATGGGGCTTCAGACCAGTCAGGGTGCCCATGCTGTCCCTTGTCACCCACCAAAAATGCCAACAATGGGCACGTGAACATCAGAACTGGACCACGGAGCAGTGGAAGAAGGTGGGATGGTCTGATGAGTCAAGGTTCTTTTACATCACGTGGACGGCCGGGTGTGCGTGCGTTGCTTAAACTGGGGAACACCTGACACCAGGATGCACTATGGGAATAAGGCAAGCTGGCAGAGGCAGTGTGATGCTTTGGGCAATGTTCTGCTGGGAAACTTGGGTCCTGCCATCCATGTGGATGTTACTTTGACACGTAGCACCTACCTAAGCATTGTTGCAGACCATTTACACCCTTTCATGGAAACGTATTCCCTGAAGGCCTCTTTCAGCAGGATAATGTGTCCTCCCACAAAGCAGAAATGGTTCAGGAATGATTTGAGGAGCACAACAATGAGTTTGAGGTGTTGACTTGGCCTCCAAACTCCCCAGGTCTCAATCCAGTCGAGCATGTGTGAATGTGCTGGATGAGCAAGTCCGATCCATGGAGGCCCCACCGCGCAACTTACAGGACTTAAAGGATCTGTTGCCGGCATCTTGGTGCAGATACCCCAGCACACCTTCAGGGGTCTAGTAGAGTCCATGCCTCAATGGGTCAGGGCTGTTATTGCAGAAAAAGGGGGACCGACACAATATTAAGCAGGTGGTCATAATGTTATGCTTGATTGGTGTATAAGATCTGGATTTCGCAGCTGTTTTAAGCTTATTTAATCTGTATATCTTTTTTTCTGCCACTGAAAGGAACGTGTTTTGCAATCCATAAATCAAAATTTTGAGTTATTTTTTTTATCTCTCTTTTTTTTCAGTGGCAGAAACAAGCTTCCTGTAATGTTTTCAGCTTTTTGGGTAAACTGGCTGATGGAAATCTTTTCACATCGTGCATATTCTGTTTTAGAAACAAATTTAACAACCATCAACCATTAGTGACTACACAAGATCTGGTCTGCAGTTATTTAATAGCCACCCATGCTTGTGCTGCGTTTTCCCATCATTGCATTTCAGCCCTTAATCTAGGCTACTTTTGACATTTAAGACCTACTTACAGCACTTCTAAATGTTGCGTGGGTCACATGTGGCCCAAATGTCAAGGCACTCCTGACATTTGGCCCAATAAAGGTTGACTTGTGGATGAGTTTTACTAAGCTGGACTCACCGTGAGTCAGCGGTGTCAGTCAAAGACAAGTGTGGCCCACATTTGAACTGCAGATGTGGGTCATATCTGGTGCTGACATTTTCCTCCAGTATGCAGGAGGATGTTGAAAAGACCACTGTAGCTATGTCTACGAGAACCCAGTATCCAGTATATGTTATCTAGTATGATCCGAACTTGGGAAGTTTCATTTAGTTATTTGTTTGTTTCTTAATAGCAGGCTTGAAATCCCCAGACCAGGTGCCGGCTGGGATCAAATGATATAATGAACGACAACAGCGCCATCAAGTGGAGACAATTGGCAGCGTTGAGCAGCGGGAAGCAGATTCAGGAGGAAGGGAATCTGTTTTCTGTCCTCATATTTCCTCTTCCCTCATCCCTGACTCTAACCAGTTATGTCTGCTGCTTACTCCCAAGCCTCGGGAAAAATATCTACCACTTAAAATAGCCACTGAAATCCTAAACTATATATATATATATAGTAATCTGATATAATTACATCAAATAAACTGTAAACCTCATACAATTTAAAGTTTAAGATTGTTTAAATAGAAGAAAAGTCCCTAAATGTTGTCTTCAAAATAAAAAAAGTTGTAGCTTTAAAATGTTTAAAGCTTATAAATGTAGGAATATTCAATTAACAGCATGGAAATCAGCCAGCTGGAATAAGGCAGATTATAATTTCTGCTTTTTCAACATTGAAACTCTTGAAAGGAAATCATACATTTATTCTGGCCTGAGGAAACTCGAATTCCTGAATTGTGATGACGAAAAAAAAAAGTTTAGAACAGGATGCATTTGCAGGATGGATGTGTTTAGAGGCTAAATTGGTTCGGATCTCATGGTACTTTCAAAGGACAAAAAAAGTCATAACTGTAAAACATCAATTACCACGTTTATGTGAAAGGTCTATCTAAATGCTCCAGGATTATACTTCTTATTACATACCTATTAGCCTACATCCCTGTACTAGGGCAATAGTCTGCTCCCTGGTGACTGGTTGAGACTGAGTGGGCGAGACAGAGAGAGAGCGAGAGAGAGAGAGAGAGAGAGAGCTCCTGTTGCCCATAAACCGCAGCGTTACTGGCACTAAAGCTTCCTTCCATCATCTGTACCGGAGAACTGAGCATCACTTCGCTCTGTCAGCCTTCCGCTTCACTCGGTCTCGGAGCACAGGCACCGCCACTGTTATATCTTTTATTTTTATTTTTTTCACAGTCAGTGAAACACACACTGCAGCACTCTCTTGCGCTTTTGGCTTCGGTTCTGTCTGAAGGACTGAGCACGGAGAGAAGAAAAGACCGAAGTCCACTTCTTCTTCTTCTTCTGCAGAACTCCCTCCGCGCACCTTTCCAACATGAGTGAGGTGAGTGTGTTACAACCACAAGGCGTGCTTTGTGTTGGGACTAGATCAGTTAAAAAAAAAGGAAAGGGGGAAAAAAACAAAACAATTTGGTGCATGGGCTACAAGTGCAGTTCTTGGAGTTGTTTTTTTTTTTTTTTTGCGCGCTGCAGTCCGCGCTTTCTTCCCCTCGCTGAGCCGTAATGTTCTCTCCGCGTGTCTACATCTGCACCTGCGTTGAATTAACCGTGTTACCGTACTCCTGCGAGCACGCGCAGCCAGATCCCCCTGGTGTTATTTTGCCTTGTTTATCCACGACCTTTCCGCGCGCTCACCGATACCCCACGCCGCAAAATCCCGCAACAGCAAGGTGCGGTTAAGAATCAGAACAAAATGTTTTAGCGCAGCGCTCTCCACTCCTGCTTGGCTTTGATCCCGAGACTGACAGAAGTGCTGCAATGAGAGGAGCAGCAGCAGCAGCAGCAGCAGCAGCAGCAGCAGCAGTGACACCAGCTCACATCGCCAGTGGGCACTATGGACATGTTAATAGAGCATAAGGGTTTTCCCAAATCGGGATGGCGGGGCTTGTGGGGGGTTTCATAACATCCAAATGATGACATTTAAATTCCAGCATGTGAAAGATTTGTCATTTAATTCTCTTGCATAAGAGAGTGAAAGTAACCACTCTGCGGAACATTTTTCTTAATGCTAGGGATTAGAGCTTTATTTCAGAAATTCATACAGTGCATGAAGTTACATATTTACTGCAGAACCACTCCGCGATTCATTCACAAACTTGCTGAATATGCACTGCCTTTGTCCTTGCATAATAAAGTAGTTTTCTATTATGGTTTTCTATCCGTGGAAGCATTAAAAGTATAGGCGCTTTTTGTTATGCATACCTACACTGATAAGCTTACCAGTTTTATTGCTGAGCTGCATCATTCTCCAAATGGTCTTTCCAAGACAGTGTTCAAAACGGGTCCTACTTGCAGTTGTCTGTTGAAGCGTGCGTGTCAGTGCTTCATTATTTCCAGGATATAATCCTTAAGCTTTAAGCTGCAAGTTGACTTAGAAGTAGAAAGGAATGATGTATTCCTCTTGCAGGGGCCTCTAACATTCACCCTCCTTAGACCTCATATTAATTACTTGTGCATAATCTCTCAGATATTCATCTGAGGTGGAGTCATTATGACTTCCCCTTCCATAGGCGGTGGAATGGAAATGATAATCAGGAAGATTAAAAGATAGCCATGTTACGTAACTTACTAACTTGTACAGTAGAATGTCATATCAGGAGGTGCTGAGATGGCTGCTGAATCGATCACTTCACACATGGATAAAAATAGTGTCCCTGTGGAGTGATTATTTCCTCTCTTCTGCCACGGAAGTGGAGCAGTGCTCCAGTGGGACTGCTCATTCTGTATGTGTAATGTATTTCACTCTTCAGCCCGGGGCAGATGGGATGTGTCACTGTCTTTTGATACGTAGCAGATGATGCCACTAGTGCACATGGAGGGATTTGAAATGTAAACACACAGTGATAGATAGAACATCTGCTGGTTACCTCTGCAAATCACTGCATTTCCGAAGCCTGTCTCCTGCATGTGTACAGAGCTGTGGGCTGAAGCTAGTGGAGCCATACAGGCAAAAAAACAATACAAAACAAAAAACAAAAAAACACCAGAGGTTTGCCTCTGTGAAGCCACTTAGACAAAAAAAAGTGCATTTCCTGATAGAAGTACGTAGCAGATGATGCCACTAGTACAGACAGACAGTGCCTAAAAGGCCAGAACGGATATGAAGAGTCAAGGAAAATCTGGCTATCTGGTTTCCAAGGTGATCACCTTCAATCATGAGCTAAATAAGATGAATCAACAAATTAAAAGCAAATTTAAAAAAATGGAAACATCCAACATCCAGATAATAGTGTTATTGAAGATTTATAGAGTTGCATTAAAGCCATAGACTTTTTATAAAAGATGGGCATAAAATACGGACCCCAACATCACCCACTGAATTCCCGTTTTGAGGAGTCGAAATCATTGTTGAACCAGAAATGAACGTATTTGGATGAGAGGCTGGAATGCTAAGCTATCAGCTAACGCTAACTAACTTGATTAACATGTTGCATTAATAACAGACTGATATCACTGCTAATTATGGCACATGGTTTTGGGATGGTCTATTAGTACCACCCCAAAAGATGGCACTAATGGGTCTACAAGCCACATTATTTGTCACAAAAATCACTTAAAATACTCCAAAATGCGCCATTGCTGCAGACACAGTCGAAGGGTCCGGTGATGGTAAAGCGGACGCTGTACCCACACTGGAAGCGATTTGCAGCGAGAGCAGCCAGAGACCACAGAAAGCGAATGACATTCGGCAACTCCAGTTAACTACAGTTGAAATAATTCGGGCGGGACCTGAGATGAACTTTTCTCAGCTAACAGGTGAGCAACTGAAGTGACTACCAATGAGAGTGTGGGATACTGCTGATTGGCATATGACCTGATAGTAAATACACTGCAGTTACTTAGGCAACCAGAAACCATCAGCTTCAATGAGCGATCTGCTTCCAGTGTGGACACGGCTTAAGGTGCTCATATTGGTTCACTGCTGGCAGTGCGTTGGCAGACCGTAGGCAGCTACCCGTCTACCCGCAGAGAGCATCTGCTACCAGATGGAGGCGGTGTCCAAAGTAAGTGGTGCAATAAGTCTGTCGGCTACTCTAACTTGTGCTGTTGTTGGACAGTCGGCCGGCTGCGTCACAGAGAAGAGCGAAGAGCTGAAGTGAAACTGAAAGTTGAAAACAATGAAAAGTGTCCACAGCAGCCAGTGTTCATACTGTATTTGTGATCTTTGATGATTTTTTGAGCTTCTTCCGTTCCTGGTGAACTTCACAATGGGAGAAGCATGTCCTTTCCTTGTTCCGGCCCACTTGTCAGCCAGTCAGCATTCACCGTATGCGCAGTCAGGCTACTCGCTGTTGGGTTGGTGCAGGACTGCAGGGGAGCATGTTTTGCATCGGTTGAAAACTCCTCTCCGTAGGCAAATGGTTACACAAATGGACACAACCGCGGTGGCATAAAAGAAGCACAAGTACCCTAGTTAGCACCTACCTATCACTAAGAGACCGCATGCAGCTGATACTTGTGCACTCTCCTGCATATGTGGTCTATTCCCTTCAAGCTAAAACTGGCATTTCAGAAGCAAGTCCAAACTGTCCATTTCAGATCATCCACGTTGGCCTTTAATGTTACATTTCTCACACCATCTGGATGCAGCTGCCCGAAAAGGACTTACATAGTGTTATTTCTAACCAGCCTGTAATCTCTGGCGGCCAGCCTACCTCTAACCCATTTGGACTGATACAAGTTGAACCCATGATCTCATGCATTAGGCTGCAGCCATGGTGCAATCCCAGAGGATGAGGTGCTAAGTGGGGTGTAAAAAGCATTTCTGTCTCCTTTTTTATTTCAGTTTTAAACCTCCTCTCTGACATTTGAGCATAAAAACACTGAGCGTGAAAAAAGAAAAGTGGCACACTCAAGACTAAGGCACACACGCGGTCCTGTGTAACACACATTTAATAACTGATTAACGTCTACAAGAACATCCCGCAATACATTATCTTAATATGTACTTCCTCTTATTTGAAATTAGCGGAAGAAGATGAGGGCGTGTGTGGTAACTCGTAACTTTACAGTGAATTCAGCCTGTGTGTGAGCTACACACAGTCTCATTGAAGTAATGGTGATGAGCTATCGTAGTGCACCTTCCCACTGCTTTGACAAACTGTCTCCTCCAGCTGAAATCCTGTCACCCACTGCCTCATTTCCTCTTCTTTCTCGCTCTCTTTTTATGAGCTTCTATTCAACTCTACTCTCTCTTTACCCCCCCCCCCCCTTTTTTTTTTTTTAAAGGCTTCACTGTATTCTCCTTAGCAACAGCAACTGAGCAAGGACTCGGGCAGGGTATTAACACTTGGGTGCGCACATTCGGGAGCCAACATCTGCACAGCAGGAGGCGCTGAAGAAGTCAAAAGGAGAAGCGGAGAGGGAGGAAACAGGGACGAGAGAGAAGGGACTTTTAATTTGTAGGAATATGAATGGAATACGCGGCGATTGAAATGAGTTTGGGGCTGTTATGCAATTCATGTTTGGCTCTGGTTCCACTTTTGACAGCTGTCTGCTGGATTTTCCTTTTATCCCTGCTCCCTCTCAAAAGCAGGTCGTCATTAGGAGGAAAAATACGATTTTTTTTTTTTAATACTTTTAAAAACAAGTCCCATAAGCCAAAAGTGTTCAGAGGAGCACGCAAGCATGCTCGCAAGAGAAAGGTATAGCTTTCTCATTATGCTGATAATTAACACTTGAGCACGCAGCCGCCCCCCCCCCCCTTCCCCCGCTAAAAGCCACCCTCTTCCTAGCAAGCTGGCAGGGGATAATTATCAGGGTCTGATGTGGCTCCAAGGCCAATCTGAAGCTAGTCAAGTAAATCTGAGAAAGCGCCAATCTTTGTTTCTCTTTGTCAGTGTGTCTCTCTCCATCTGTCAGTCCCTTTTCCTCACTTTCACTGCCCCCCCACCACACACACATACACACACACACACACACATACACACCATCCTCCTTCCTGCTCCCCCCCCTTCCTTCCCCTCGACTCAGATTGTGCTGCATCTGGCATGTTTGGAAATCACTGGCTTTCCCCTACTCCTTCATGGAGGTATAATCCTTTTATTTCTGTCTATAAATACATTTCTGCTGAGCTTTTAGAGGCTTTCTGCTGCCTCCTTTTCCTTCCCCTCCTCTCTGACAGCAAGTGCAGCACTAAGCCCTATCAGTGTGTATGGCTTAAGAAATGTACTCTGTGTGTTTTTTTTTCAAAGGAGACACTGTTGAGAGTTGAGCAGAGACAAGCGCAAGCTGAGAGAAGGGACCAGTAAGAGCTGTGTCCTTCTATTAAAGGAAACCTAAAAATGTGCCGCCGGTCTCCGGGTTGTTGTACCTTCTTCTTTTTTCTTCTTCTTCTTCTTCTTCTTCTTACCCAATCATCTTCCTCCTTGTCCCACGGGACTGACGCTCGAGCGATGAAGTGCAAAAATGCACGCACAGTGACAAATTACTTTGAATGGGAAGCCACGGATAGTTGTCCTTTTCAGCCACACAGGTTTGTTTGAAGTATTATTTAAATGTTTGTAGTTTGTAAAACAGTAAGACTGTTAGTATGTCTGGCATGATTTTGGGTTTACTACAATATAGAATGGCACATGTATATGAGACTTGAGTGGCAGTGAAAGGGTGGGCAGTCTTCAGTGATGTATCACGGCATCTCTCTGGGAATATAAACTGTCACCATCAGGGTGGAGGTACAGTGCAGAGTTACTGGGCCCAGAGAGCCTTGATAGCTTCCAGTACCACCCATTTCGAGTGTTATCAGTCTCCTGAAAGGTCCTTATGGTGGAATAGAAGCAACAAGCCAGATTTTTTCCAAATGAAACACAACAATAAACAATGAGAAAAACAATAAAACTCCACATTTGGAGGCTGGAGGGGTAGAGAAAGCTTAAGCTAACAGATTCATCTGTGACGTGACTTTGAGTGCTTGTGCACTGTTAGGTGGAGGTACCAAAAGTACTCAGTGGGGCTGTAACTCCCTATTTTAGAATATAAATTGCATGTTACAGTACAACGCACTTCTTCTTATGTAGAGATGAACCGACTGGCCAATTCCAGTTTCCGAGTGTGACCGGCTGAAAGCGACTTTTGTCTGCTCGAGTTTTCTTTGTAAGAATAATAACTGTCAGCCTGTGCAAGAAAAAACATCATCAATGCAAAACATTATTCGCTGTAAGTTACAGGATCTTCTTTCAGTGAAACAACTAAAAATAAAGTGCTCTGATACTTGAAAGAGGTACAAGGTACAGTACATGAGCTGCTGCACACGTCTTTACCTGCCATATTTTACCTCACCAAACAAAAACAGGTGCAACACATTTATATGAAAAAACAAATGTCAGGTGCTTACATCATTTTCCAATATGTTTATAATGTCACCACATAGCAGGACATCGGCCCTTTCCTCTTTTTTCCATAATTTTCCTCCCAACGGCTTTGATCCGTCGCTCATACCGAGGCTGCTGGATTGTGCCTGGCTCTGAGCTCTGGATAGCTTTAGCTTTAGCTGCTTTGCCTTTGTTAGCTTCTTTAAATTGCCCACGTTCAGCTGATCGAGGGTGATTTAAATGTCTCATTAGGTTTGTTGTTGCGAACGCTTTCGTGGGGGTCTCCTTGTGGTTCACTTTGGCGAACTTTGTGTCTTCGCTCACAGTGAGGAGATTCCATGCTAATGACATGTTAGCATGTGGCTGTGAATGTGCCTGTGACTAGTCGCCTGCGCCACTGTGTGCATGGTGTGCATGCATGAAACAGAACAGCTCATGATCAGACACAGGTGAGGCTAGGGTTAGGTGCACTGAAGCTCAGGTGTTTGTCGATCGGATTTGGCTGTAATTGCTGATCGTAGGTGATGTTCTGGAGCACTTGAATGTCCATCTGTAAAGGGCCATTACACCTGCTGTTGTTGTCCTTGTTGACTTTTGGTGGAGCACACCAAAAGTCATGTCACATCTGGTGGCACAGTTGCGCTTTTGTGTTGTTTTCGGCAGTTGTGTACCTCTCGCTTTTTGCTTCCTTGTAACCTCGAGCAGGTGCCGCAAGCGTATGAAGACACAAGCGTATGATTGTCTCAGTTTTTAACCATCATTTCAGTGCAGAAATTCAGCTATTCTGAGATTATGTAGAGGGAGATGCTGCAACAACCTGACAAAATGAGACTTTCTGGGGAAAACTTAAAAAAAAAAAATTGCTTCCAGTTTCTATTTGTCATATATTGTTTTGTTGTCCAACAGTCCAATGTTATTGGTTATTCTCTTTTTGCAGTCGCTTCACAGATCATCTCAATACCTTATGCAAGATTATTGAAGATATCTAATTTTATGTATTAATATCACATCTTTAGTTAATATTATTATTATTATTATTCAATATTTAATCTCATAAAAAAGCCAAATAAAAATCTATGTATCAGTAAAAAATACGGACCTCAATACTTCCTTAATCCTTCCTTTTTCTCAGTTTCATTGTTACCAGTTTTATACCTGTCCTCTCATACACCTATTATCCCCATCTACCTCCAGGAATCCCAACTATTTCTCTCGCTCACCACGCGGACCCCCACCCACTGACTTATATAAAGCCATTAACTGGCATTGTGCTATTTTTAGTGGGCAGGTACAGTGTGTTACAGCATGAGATTGTTATGACTCGAGAACAGAGGCTGAGGGTGGCTGAGCTGCAAAATTTAATGGAGAGAGGATTGGGCTCCGGTTTTAAAAATAAAAGTGGTCACAAAGTCAACAGAAACATGAGGATGAATACATTTAATGGCTTTATGCACCAAAGTCTAAAATACTCTTATTGTTTTCTTTATGTTACTATTCATTAGCCTGACAATGCTGTTTATGTTTACTTGGATGCACAGTGTTGACTTTGATGGTCAGATAGATTATATATACATACTGTAGGCACATGTATTCCAGACAAGTTAAGCTCTTAAGCTTGATTCTGTCTTTAAAGCCAAATTTAATAACACACTACGTCCATAATAAGAGCATAATCTTGTGAACCATGCACCCATTATACCTCTGTCCTGTTTGTAAGCTCTTGTGAGCGTCAGAGTCAATTACAACTCAGAGCTCAAAGCTCAGCTCCAAGTGTAGTTATATTAGGGCCTAAAGTTCATTAGAACCTACAGCCCATCAGAATCCATTAGGATCAGTAATTATAAGCTCTGAAAGCAGCGGTTTGAATAGGATGAAATCCTGGAAGCATCTGGGGATATGAGCGGCTCGGTCCACTTAATGTACAGTAAGAGCAGCTTTGAGCAGATGTTCAGCTCGTACAGTATCACACACTCAGCACCAACGCACATCTGGCCGCCCGGCCAAACACGGGCCGTTGGATGAGTGTCCTCGACGTAGAGATGGAGAGAGGAGGAGGAGGAGGAGCACACTGAGGGGGAACGCAGGGTAGAGGAGATGGAGACAACAAACGGGTGGGCGTAAAAATTGAAGGGTAGAGTGCAGAAGAGGAGAGAAGAGGAGATAAAAACAGAGAGGCGAGAGCGTGAGTTCACCCAGGCTAAAGTAAGCATATGTGAGAAGTATAAGGTGGATAAAAACAGCCCACCAAATGGCATATGTTATGTAAGAGAAGAGGGGAAAAAAAAAAAAACGAGGCAGGAACATGAGAGATGGATAGTTGGACAAAGAAAGCCCCACCTAAAGGGAGCTTCGCTTTTTTTCTTGGCACAATTAAGAAATAAATGTCACTAACAATGTCGCCTCCTGCAGATGATGCATCCTCCCTCTGGACCAAGTGGTAATGAATCCAGTATTTTGACGCATAATTATTGCATCCCTCCAAAGCTAGTTACCACTTTTATGGTGCTCATTTATCTTTGCAGCTAGTTTTCTGACAATGTTTTAATTTTATGATTATGTGGAGATAGAGCTAATATATTCTCAAGCATGAGGCTGAACTACCTCATAATCTCTTTATTATCCTGCTAGTGTTTTGTTAGAGCAAGGTTGGAGTCTCTTGTTCATCATGAAGGTATTGCTCCCAGGAATTAAAACCCTCACTACTGTCTGAAGAAATATTGGATCGTTTAATCAAATGGCTGTCTTGAGTAGACTTAAAGTCAAATCTGAATCTGATTTCTCTTCATTTTGTGCAAGATGATACTTCTGTGGAGTCCTTTGTTTGCATCTTTTGGATTTACTGGATTCATTAACATTAGTTGGCTGTTAGTAAGCCTAGACTGGTAGTTGTGGTTCTTGGCAGAGTGCTAATGTCAAGCTCAACAATATACAGAGGATTTCGCTAAAGTGATAGTGATAGTGGTGAGGAGAAGACACAAATCTTGGACACTAGCCGCACAAAGTGACTGAAAGTGAGCCTTTATTAGGCCGATGTCAAAATTTTCACCAGGATAAACTGAGACCAAAGGAAACAAAGTAAGCAAAGGTGAGTCACAGGAACACAAAGGAAGCAGCACAGCAGACAAGCTAGCAAACAGGAGAGGGAAACACTGGACTATATATATACCGAGTGATTGGAGGAACAGGGTGAGAGCAAAACATGGGAAAACTATCAGGGTGAAGCAAACAATCACAAAGGCCAGAACAAGGCAGGAATTAAAACAAAGGTTCAATTTTCTTTTGTGGAACTAGGCACAAAAGAAACCTAACGTTCAAAGTAACACAAGAAATAACCAAAAGACGATGAATACTAACACTTAAAATCTGCAATACAAGGAACCACAATTGCCTAAATGCCACAAGAAGACAGAGGGAAGCACAGAGAGAAAAACAAGAAGACAGTTACTGTAACTACTGCTATAAATAGCAGACAAGTTGTTTTTAAAATACTGTAAATCACAAAAATAAAATTATCTTTGGAAAGCAGTAAAACACTGGTGATAAACCAGAATAACAAAGAAGCATGAACAGAAACACAGGCTCATGAATGAACCAAAACCTCAACAGTATCACTAGAAATCAACTTCATTATTAGAATAATAAATCAATCAAATGTGGAATCCCAAACACCAAGCAGTAAAACAATAAAACACAAACATGAGCCCAAACTCAAATAGATTCAAAGGGGCGATTCGCTCGTCGGGCATGTCTTTGTTGCTGATGGTCACATGTGGAGATTTCAGGCTTTAGTTGCCTTGGTTACCCTCTAATGTATTCACCACCCTGTCACATGTCAATCAGTGGTATCCTTCGCTCTCTATGGTAGTCGCATCAATTGCTCTCCTCAGTGACATGAAGAGTACCCACCGTCACAAGTGGTTATTTCACTTGGCTTTCTATGTTCTCTGGTTACCACGTCACTGTGAGCGCGTCCTGTGTGGACGTCCCTTATGAATTCTAATCACAAATACCCTGGAACCATAACACAAAGGCTGTACCCGCCTCAGATGTTATTCTGTATCATTAGAATAACAAGGCTACAGCTGCAAAACTGTAATTTCAAATATTAAGGATGGCAACAAGTTTAATAAAGAAAGAAATAAAAAATTGTGTTATTTCTACCAGTAATGGTTTCTACAGATTTTAAATAGATTATGTAAATGCTGTTTACAGCCAAAAATATTAGAATTTAAGCTAATGACCTAAGCTAATTTCAGCCATGGCTGGTAAAATCAGGTGATAAGTACAATGTCAACCGTGCAGTCTGTCCATCTATTTCCATAAGCATTTATCCATTTCAGGGCAGTGGGGATGCTGGAGCCCATCCCAGCTGTCCTAGGGCGCGAGGCAGGGTACACTCCGGCAGGTCACCAATCTATCACAGAGCTAACACAGACAGACAGCAAAACAGTGATGTGCACATTCACACCTGTGGACAATTTAGAATCACCAGTTAACCTAATAATTATATCCTTGGACTGTGGGAGGAAGTACAAAGTACAAAGGCACAGGGGGAACATTCAGTCACCCACCAGAAACCTTCTTACCGTGAGGCGACAGTATTAACCACACTGCTCATGCCAAATATTAAAAATGAGCGAGCAAACAAGCAAAAGCTTCAAAATGATATCACGATATTTAAAGGAAATTTGCGATAATTATATTTATGATGTAATAACATTGAAATTGAGAGGTTTTTTTCGACCTGTGATGTTGTTTCTCGGGCCGAGCTTTTTAACCAGTTGCTTAAAGTCCGGCTTTACTACCATGTACTGTAACATCAGTAATTTCCATCCACAGTTCGCTCTTCCTGTCATATGGATTGCAGCTAGCGAGTGCTCCAATAATGCTTGCTTGAGTCATTTGTTCATGTTGTTCATCACCAGCTGCTAGCATCTCCTCCTTCATAGCCTGGTTTTACTTGGCAGCGTGCTTTTGCCTCAAGTGGTGAAATAGGTTTGTTGTTTCCACCTTCAGTGGGAAAAGTTTTCCTGCATATTTTGCAAAGTACTGTTGGAGGTTGTTGAAGTAGCTCCTGTTTTAGGTACTAAATTGTCATCAGAGGTATACACGCTACTCTTACTCTCAGACATGCTTAGGATTGTTTCATTGTATGTTAGGGAATGTAGACACTAGGCCTGTCACGATAACAAATTTTGCTAATCGATTAATTGTCTCAGAAATTATTGCGATTAACGATAATATTG
>JAVDPK010001132.1:161052-176607 GCA_034780415.1 Cichlasoma orientale
CCTTTCGGATGAGAGGTGAAACGTCTTCAAGCAACAAAAAGAAGTCCAGTCGCCTTTTTCAAGCTCCAGAGACTAAAGCAGAATTGGTTACGCAGTCGTGAATAATCTGCTGTCTTCTGTCGTATGCTGTTATTATTATACTGGAGTTTGAGTTTTGTATTTTTAATGTGTTATTTCTTGCATAGATTGTGTGTGGTATAGATTTTTATCCGTTTGTGTTTTACAATCCCAACTAGCGATGGGCATTGCAAACTAGCTTAGGCTATAAATGCATCACTCATGTGTGTGCAATGAGTCATATAACATACCTGTCCCCACCATGAGCTATTTACTTTTCTCCATCTAAAAGTCCAATCGCATTTTGTTATCTCAGAAAGAAAGCCGCTTTCTTTAGCCTACCAGTGCGGCATTTCCAAATGCATCTTATCAGAAGTGGCTGGTACAGACGGACCAGTCCTTTTACACTTGCCCTGTATTTGACAACCATTCTAATCGCTGCTGTTGTAAATACTTCTAAAGTGCATTTTAAATATTTGCCCAGTCTACTCTCATTTAGTGCTTTTCATGAGCTGAAGTTCAAAAGCTTTATTTGCACTTGAAGCAGCTTTATGATCCAGAACAAGTTGTTGCTCAAGGGGATTCTAAGTAGACCAGCAGCTGTTTATCAAAAGCCAACTTGTGCTTAAGTTTCACTCCTAATATTGTAGGCTCACCTTGCTCTGCTGATAAAGGTGTTCAGCTAGAAGATATCTGAAGCAGGACGTTATCCACATCTATCTCATACCTCCTCATCTCTATGGTAACAGAGAAGGTGGAGTACCAGTGCTGTTTGTTTTTGTCTCGCGTACACACGCTCAGATCCTACGTCTGAGGCCGTCCAACCAGTGAGACCAGTGTAAACATTTACCTTTAGTTTCTCCCACACCCTGTTTTTAGCTCCAGCCTCCCTGCGTAGGTAAAATGCTTCGGAATAAGAAGTGAAAGGCAACATGTCGGGGTGGTATTCCATAACAATCACATTAACGGTCCTGCAAGTGTATCTGTTGACCTGTGTTTACGTTTTCAAATCTTACACTGGGAAGTTTTGAATTTATTCATGCAAGAAAGAGTGATAAGCAGAATTCAGTGGGTTCAGTGCTACTCTTGGTTTCTTCTTTCAGGATATTTTTATATATATATATATATATATATATATATATAATTATCACAGTTACAAGTGTGTTTACTGTACAAACATGTGTATATGTGTCCAACTGTATGCTGCTGATAGACTTCTGAGATAAAACACAGACAATGCAGAATTTAAGACAATACATTTATTGGTTAAGTTTTCCACTGAAGTACAAAGCGTGCTCGAGTAAATGGTAGTTTCTGCTGCCTGTGACCTGGTGGAAGATGTAACCTGTTAGTCCTGTTGCACGGGTATCAGACTGACTAAGTAAACATCTGTGATTGTCTTTGTTTTGTTTTAAACTGCAGCCTTTACATGGTGATTTGTTAGAATCTTGCTGGTTTGGCTGGTTTTATTTGAGGCCTCTAACTCTGTTAATCATTAAGTGAAACAGACTTGTGGAAAAAGAGAGATACAGAAATAGATACTCTAGGCCAAAGGTGAGACAAGTGCAGCATTGAAAGGTAATACAACAAGGAAGAAAAGACGGCCTTTGGTTTAAAATGGCATGTTATCAGGACTGTAAAGAGTATAAATAGAAAGCTAATTAATGCTGGCATTAAATGAACACGTCATCAAGAATAATAAAGATAATGATTTGCGAGGGCAGGAGACACGAAAGGAAAAGTCCAGTTAGTGTCCTTAAATTTAAAAAAAAAAAACAATGGCAGAAAACTTAAAGCTTCTCAGCTTTTCCAGAGGTTTGCTCCGGGTATGTGAAAAACTGTATTTGGTGAAGATGCTTATGTAACACCTCTCTCTTATCACTGTAACTGATTAGGTAAGGTGCAATTTAGTTAGGTCAAACCCTGAACTTTGTAAAGGAACCACCAAATAAATGTGTAGAGAATAAAATCTAAATCGCAAAATAGAGTAACAGCTTTCCCTGTGTCCATATATGTCGGTGGATTGTTTAGCATGAGAGATTTGTGAGATCACAATGACAGGAGAGCCCGTGCTGTGAGGCTGCACGTGTGCAACAGTTTTTAGCCAAAGAGATTCCAGGTGGACCATTTTATCTTAAATAAATTGCGTCTCTTAATGTTTCAGTTGTTTGTTGTTACGTTAAAATATCTTATGTCTCCTCATTGGGAAGGGAAGAGTTAAAATGGAGTGGTGTCTATCAGAAAAATACACAGAAATACTTCACTGTAAGTAGTTTTGGGAGAATGTCGGTTGGGACGCTGTCCAAAGATTCCTATAGAACACAGCAGGAGGTCGTCCACTTCAAATGCAGCCTCAGTACTGAAATTGGAGGTTGGTGCCGAGGTAGAGCGTGCAGGAGACAACACACATGATGCACACTCAGTGTTTGTCTGTAGGGTCTCAGTCATCCAGGTCGTGGCAAGTCTTAAGAGCTTGAAAAAGGTGACTCTTAAGACATACAGCAGCAAATGCACTGGACCATTCACACACACACACATCTGCTCAATCCAATATAACCGGGACTCTGTAGTAAAGAGCTGGCAGGTTAAAGGCGCTCTAATATCCGACATTAAACATTTGCATTAAACATTTGCATTCTCACGTGCATTTGTGTTGGTTGATGTTTAGAAAGTTCAGGGCTGCAGAGGATGAGTGAAAATGGCTTCAGTTATGTGTGTCTATCAGAGCTGTGGTTCAAAGGTTTTTTTTTTTTGTTTTGTTTTGTTTTTTTCCCAATGCTATCTTTACTATAGATCAAGCTCCCAGATCCCGCATTCCCACAATGCAGCTTGTATATATTTGTTATAGGATGGTCTCTACCTCATAAATACCACGCAGAAGACAATAACTGTTTCCACAGGGTTATAAATATCCCAACCTGCCCTCCAAGCTCTCCTTCAGAAGGACGCATGTTACTCAGTAACTTGTAGACTCCGGGTAATCTGTAAGAACTATGTTGCTAAGAAAATATGCTCATTTCTTTTAAACCTGGTCTATGGTCTGGACTCTGAGCTTGTCTCATGTTTGCACTGCTAATACTGGGCGTCCGGTGTTCACATTCACTTCTACCTCTCACGCTCTCCTTTGCAGGCCAGTGCTCAGAAGGAGTTGGAGGACAGCTGGCAGGTGTATGCAGAACTGCAGCGTCTGGTGGAGCAGAGTCAGGCAGAGCTGGTTGACCTGATAGCCTCGAGGCAACGTGAGGCAGAACGTCACGCCCAGGAAATAGCCAGGGGTTTGGAGAACGAACTCAGCCAGCTGAGGAGGAGGAGCAATGAGTTGGAAGCCCATGCACAGACACAGGACAAAGTGCTTTTCCTTCAGGTAGAGAGAGCTGCACATGGTTCACACTGTGACACGCAGAAAGGCCCAGCTCTTGAGAAACTAGGTTCAAGTTTTGAGGAGAAAAAAAAAAATTATGTCCTAAATATAACTAGCCTTTTAAATTCATTAGTTGCTCGTCCAGCTTGGCCTACATACTGAAAACACAATTAACGTGCATTTGGGGCACAGCGCTTTATTAGCGGGCTAACGCAGAGGAGGCTTCTGTGCCACTCGCAGCAACTCCACTCACAAACATCCACTGCACCTAAACAGACTTTGTACAATTATTAATGATTTCACCAACCAAGCCCGCACAATATATGTCTTTTTGAAACATACATCTCTGTTTTCCTGTTGTGAAAACTATGCGCACTCTTTACTTTTAATTGCAAAGCCAATTATCTACCTCTGCGGCCGCACCAGCTGTGTTTGCTGGGAGATTTTGAGGCACGACATCAAAAGCCTCCACAAACAGAGGCAGCCTGTTTGGGCCGTTCCCTCTTGTGAATGGAGATATGTCTTTGAAGTTGCTACTTCAGAAGTTTTCTACATAGCATGAATGGAAGTGAAAGCATGAAGCCTCGAATACCCAAACACATCAAAGCTGAGGGGATGCAGACCAACGCATCTCTTTTGATGGACGGGAAATTTACTTACCACATCTGGAAAATAGCATCTACTGAGCGCTCTGTTCTTTTCCTTTCAGAGTGATGATGTGTCTCTGTTGTGTTTTCCCTATTACCAAAATTAAATTCACACAGAACATTCTGTTGGCATCATATTTACTGTATTTGTTTCATTGTAAACTCTGATGGACCATTCATCTTACCTCGCATGACCTCTTTATTTCACGTAGAATCTGATGTCTCTGTCACCCTCACCCGAGTCCACTGATTGGTCAGCGGTCAGCCTCAATACTGACCTTTATCTGGGAACCATCCGCTCCTCGGTCAGCAGCCTCATAGAGAAGTTCCAGGATGAGCTTAAAAGACTGTACGGGAAAGGTGAGGGCAGCTAGCCAAACTTATTACCTCATGCACCTATTATTCATCATGTCCACAAATAGAGTCAGTATATTATAGCTATTATATCTGTGAAACTGTACAGGTTTTCTAGACAAACCTATGCAATGCTACAGCACTGTAATACATATTGTGTGATATGCACTCACCAGCCACTTTATTAGGTACACCCATTCTAATATTCATTAATGCATATATTTAATCAGCCAATCATGTCAGCAACTCACTGCTGAGGTTCAAACCGTGCATCAGAGCGGGGGAAGTGACCACAGTGATGGCTGCTTCCAGCAGGATAACGCGCCGTGCCACAAAGCTCAAATCATCTCCGACTGCTTTCTTGAACATGACGATGAGTTCACTGCACCTATCAGCCTCACCAGTCACCAGATCTTAATCCAACAGAGCACCTTTGGGCTGTGGTGGGACGGGAGATTTACATCACGGATGTGCAGCTGACAAATCTGCAGCAGCTGTGCGATGCTATCATGTCAACGTGAACCACAATCTCTGAGCAATGTTTCCAGCATCTTGTTGAATCTGTCCCACGATGAATTAAAGCTGTTCTGAAGGCAAAAGACAACCCAGTAGTAGCAAGGTGTACCTAATAAAGTTCAGTGTGTATTAGTACATCACACAGGGCTAGACAAATTAAAATAAATACATCACGTTTTATGCATTAAATGCAAAGCAGAGTGTGTGCAGTCATTTGGAAACGAGCCTTTTGAAAAATGTTCAAAGCCGCCAACAGAAATTTCCATCCTACATGCGCCGCATACAGTTCAGTAGCTGTAAGGGCCCCTTTAAACTGAAAATCCAACTCCCAGCAGGCTTTGCCGGGATCCCCGTGTGGATAATGAATGCGGCGTTATCGTGCAGTCCATCCTCCCTTGTCCAATACAAACCACGCATCCCGTGCAAAATCCAAATCTGCGATATGTAGGTCACTGTACGACCACTTTGGAATAGAACAGTGAGTCATCGTTGCACCGCGCTCACACGGTCACACATGCAAGATGGTTGGACAGATGGAGATAGTGTTGATGCCGCAGATCATCCACTTGGGATCACTGGAGAGGCAGCTGACGGACAGCAGCACATGTATCAAGCATTTAGAGCTCTGCTTCAGATCCGTGTGTTTACCACCCACACGTGCCATCTGCTGTGACTTTGACTAACTCTCTCTGTCTGTGTCTCCTCTCTCTCTCTTTCAGAGCTCCGGAAGGTGCAGAACTACTCAAGTGAGTAACACCTCTCCTCTGTTAGCTGGGTGACATCCAGGTTTTGTAATTATCATTTTTCTAGGAAACACACTCGCACCAGTTGTAACTAACGTGTTAAAGGAAAGCAGGAGGGCTCTTTTGAGTAATCCTACATGACGGTCATTTCTTCTAAATGTCCACAAGATGGAACTACTTCTTCACAGCAGGGAGGGGATTGCTCCAGTGGCATGACGCACCTTTTATGACATGTTCAGGAATAGGGAGCCCATTTTTTTTTAATAACACAAACAGCAATAAATAATGCCGTAAATAATTCTCCCCATCTCATAATCGGCTCTTTCTTGTCCAGCTGAGGTGATTTTGGACCCTGCCACAGCCCAGAAGAACCTGACTGTGTCCGATGACGGTCAGCAGGTGAGGTTTGAAGAGCGCAAGTCCACCCACTCTGAGGGCCCAAGGCGCTTCAGCCCAGCCCTCTTTGTCTTGGGCCGGGAGGTGATCAGCTCCGGGCGACACTACTGGGAGGTGGACGTGTCACGCAAGACGGCCTGGACGCTCGGTGTGGCCAGCGCTTCGGCTCGACGCAAAGGTGAGATCAAGCTGAGTCCTGACAGCGGATTCTGGTGCCTGTGGCTGAAGAACGGGGAGATGAAAGCTCTGGCGTCGTCCCGCCTGACTCTAATGCTGCCTTCCCAACCCAGCAAAATTGGAATCTTCCTGGATTACGAAGGAGGCCAGATTTCTTTCTACGATGTGAAGGGTTGTATGCATCTGTACACGTTTACTGATGGCTTCAGTGAGAACCTGTGCCCGATCTTCAGCCCTTGTCTCCCCCAGGAGGGGAAAAATAACGCCCCTCTCATCATAACCCCTGTTAAACACAGCTGAGGCAGTCAGTCAGCATTAGACTATAAAATCGGTGTATATATAAAAAGAAATCTTTACTCACTTTCTCAACATGCTAGCTATTTTCTGAAGTGAAACCTTTGACTGACTACATGTATTATAATGATATCTTTACAATTTGTTTACTCAGATGTAGCCTGTTATTTCCTTTGGGCTGTTATCTGTCAAATTAAACTGTAATTACAATTATTAGAGCTATAGTATGGTGTGAAAACATGTGAAGGATTCTTACTTTTTCATGTTAGGTGATAGATGAGCTGGCAAGTTTGTTTCTGGAGATTTAGACTTTGCCTGGGGAACTAAATCAAAGTTTCTAGTACCTATACCTGTGCGTTATAAGTAAGACTGTGTTTGTTATGGGTATTACTGGAAAAACAAATATAGATATGGTGTTTTAAGGAGCCAGGGGCACGTCTCGTGGCATGGGGTGGCCAGTGCAATAATTTTACACCTTTAATTATTTTGCACAGACTAATATAAAACAGAAATGTCTGCATTTTTCAACGGAATATGTTTTAATACTGTGCATTATATGACTCGCTCTACTTACAAAATCATCCTGGAATCACCTGTGTAAGGGTCATGGAATTCTGTTTTCTATTTCTATATGGATCGAATACTTTTGTAACTTCTACCTGAACTTGTTCAATAAAGCCAATTATACACAAAATGTATCACTTCCTGTTAAAGAATGTATTCCCATCCAAATAACTTAAACTCCCAGGCAGATTCTGAGGAAGGCGTCTGCAGCTAGGATGTGTTTGTTGTTGCTCGGTATGTGACTCGGTTCTGACAAGAAATAGCAAACATGTGACATTTCACTCCTTTAATAATCGGGGAAAGCACAGCTGATATCAATGATATCTTGATATCTCAATCATATTAAATATCTCATAAACCATGACAGTAAACAAGCATACACAAAAAGCAAAAGCTCTCCTAATGGAGTCCAATGATCATTGAAGCACTTGCACTTCTCACTGCTAGGCTGTGATGACCCACATTGTTTACTGCATCCAGGTGTGCTACAGTGCCAGTCAAATATTCTACCCTGGGTTTTAACTAATTAATGATCTAAAGGAAAAAACACTTAAACGTTGTGAAAATTCTTCATAATTATTAAAAAGTGTCGTTATCGGCGATACTGGCCCTGTATTTACTTGGTATTGGTCGATACCAAATCTTGCAGTATCGCACGCCACTATTTGCAACCACAGCTGTGGCCTTCAGGCAGAATGCAGGTTCAATGCACCTGCAACCCTGAAGCTGCATCCATGTTTGTATACTGTCTGTGCTTCTAGTCTTTATGCTAAGCTAGGCTACTTCATAATGTACATTTTTTCTTACCTTTTAGCTTGAGACACTAAAGATTTTATGAAATATAAATATTTATATACAAATTTGACAAAACTATAATTATTATCATAAAAAAAATGAAACCCTCAACATGTAAGTGCTGTGTAAGTACCGTGTTCTCTGAAGGGTTAAAGCTATTCCTCCTGGAGCTTTGAGGGCCACGGCCAGGCCAGGGAGTATTTGTAGCTAGGGTAAAAGGAGAGTGAGAGAGCGGGGTATATTTTGGGTCTGAGTTGAGTGTGTGTTTGTGTGGGGGGAGGCTGGAAGGGGCAGCGGTTACAGCCTGTCTCATATGTCAGTGGACTGTGGAGTCTCCAGGCAGCTGCTCTCTGGTGAGTTTCCCAGATCTCTGCTTTTTGTCTCTCCCTTCACCTCTGCTGTGTTTTAATTTCCACAGGGTATCATCTGCTTCTCTGTGCACAGGCATATCTCTTAGGGGAGTATTGTTGTTGGATTTTTTTATTTCTTTGTTTAAATAGCATTCGGATTCTGAAGAGCTCTGACCTGTGATAAGGACTTTTTTTTTTCTGTTGCAGGCAGTTAATTATAGATTCGAATACAGTTCAAGAAAAGACTTCAACTGTAGTTATAAGTTTGTATATTTTGAGGCATTAGGTGTTCACTTAAATAAAAGAAAGATTAAAAACGTCAGCACTGGCGTGCGGTGCGCCAGTATTTTTGGAAAAATCTTAATCTGGTCTGTCATGAACGTCTAGGCCTGAAGCTGCTTGTCTTATAGGTCAAACTTGTTTACTTGCAGCTTCACAGACACACGCCAGTGTACATGCATAGATAATATTTAGCTTTAAATTCAAGTATTTTTGCAGTTAAAAAAAGAAAAGGTCAAGAGTTAAAGATTCAGCTTCATGTGATATTTCTAGTAACTATTAGCCTCTGATATAAGTTTATTGTGATTATACTGATGTTTATGTATACATTTCTTGACTGAAAATATTGCAGTACTGAAACATAGTGTCTATATTACAACATTTGGCCACAAGAGGGCAGTAAATATGTTTCAAAATATAAAGAATGATTATGAAAAACTGTCTGCTTTGTATCTGTATAAAAATTTATGAATGTAAGCGGTCACAGCTCGTATTGGTCCGTCTCAGAAAGTAAAACAAACAAACAAATAAAAACAATTAAAAAGATCTAACAACATTTCCCCAAGACTGAGAGGGGCTCATTTATGCAGAAATATTTACTTGATTATTCGTGATGCCTAATTTCAAAACATGCAATGATAAATGAGTCCCGTCTTGCTTTGCTTGGTAGAGATCTGCATGTAGATGACCCCAGTAAAGTCATGCCATCTAATCCCAGCAACCTCAATATCACAGCAGGTTTGATGCCCCATTCAAAGGCTGGTTGTTGCACTGAAAATGACCCTGCCTCTCCGCCGTGTAGGAATGGCAGCCACTGGGAACCTTTCTGAAGAGCAGGTGCACTGCTCCATCTGTCTGGACGTCTTCACCAACCCTGTGTCCATCCCCTGTGGACACAACTTCTGCCAGAGCTGCATCCTTGGATACTGGAAAACCTGCCCTTTGTATCAGTGCCCCATGTGCAAGAAGTCCTTCTACAAAAGGCCCGACATTAGCGTCAACACCGTCCTGAGGGAAATCGCAGAGCAGTTCAAGGAGATTAGGATCAAAAGCATGGAAGGAAAGGGAAGCGGGGAAGAGGGAGAAGGGAAAGAAAGGAAGTGGACAATAGAAAGGAAGAAAAAGGAGGATGAGGAGAGGCTTTTGGAGAAAGATCAGAAAGAGCAGCTTCTAGAGGAGCTGAAGATGAGACAAGAGGAGGAGAGGAGAATGAAAGAGGGGTTGAAGGAGAAGCAAGGAGAGAAGAGGCCACAGCAAGAAGACTTACCACCTTTAATCCCTCCAGTGTCCCCACCTAAAACCTCTCCTCCACTGACACACCAAGCCACAGCACAACGTCCACCACCTCCCCTGCCCCAAACATCACCGCCGCCCTCACCTCAAATCTCTGCTTCTCCACTTCCTCCAACCTTACCATCTCCTCCTTTCTCTTCACTCCCATCTACACCCTGGGAGGAAGTCCTGTGTGACGTTTGCCTCGGGGACGGTAGGCCGAAGGCGGTCAAATCCTGCCTCGTGTGTCTGACTTCCTACTGCGAGGAACATCTGAAATCGCACTCGGCCAGGTTCACTAAGCACAAGCTGATGGAGCCTGTTGCCAACATGGAGGACAGGATGTGCCCGAAGCACGAGAGGCTCCTGGAGCTGTTCTGCAAGAAGGATCAAGTGTGTGTGTGCGTCCTCTGCACTGAGACGGACCACAGGGCGCACTACACTGTCCCTGTGGAGAGAGAATGGATGGAGAAAAAGGTGAGACAGATGTGCTGCCGTCCAAATGTAGGACAGGGACCAAATGTTTATCTGTGCTAGAAAAGATTTCAAGATATTTAAGGGTCACTCCAGGTCAGTTCATCAACTACCTCCCACTGGTTCCTAAAAAAAATGAAAGTGGAAAGATTTAGTAAAGGATGAAGGTAGGGCTGTTTTTTAGCATCATTTTTTGAAGGGATATTTCAAAATTTAATTATCCACAAAGCTCCTTGACCTAGGTCAAAATATTTAGGCTAAATACCCGGCTCTGTGAACATGGACTCAGTGTTGAAGCACATAGATGCCTGAAGTCCTGGTTGCTGACAGCAGATTTGGAGGCCTGTAGAAATCACAATTTTGGAGATAGGAAACTGATATTTTGTTTACACCTTTTTGTATACAGTGCACACAGTATTATTTAAGACAGTCCAAATCAGGTGAATGGTGTCACAGATAAAATCTCATACTTACATACAGAGCACTAAATGGTCCATCCAGACTATTTATCTCAACTTCTTGTTAAGCACACTGCTGCTTGCAGGCTCCAAATGTATTAGTTGGTATTCATACAAGACTGAAGACAGAGCCTTTCGATCTGTGGCCCCAACACTTTGGAACAGTCTACAGCTCCAGCTACATTTAGCAGCCTCTGGCTTCTGACTCTACTTCAGCCGGGTCTTCTCTTGAGATTCTGTAGTTATCATTGTTTTATTATGAGTTTTATTGCTGTTAATGTTAAAAACTCAGATATGCAATTGTGTTCTTTCTCACTCTCCCAGTATGACATTTTGAAATATTTATGTATGTGCTGGATGCTTTCATTGAATTTAAGCAGCCTCGTGGCCCATTTAAAAACACAAAATGGGATTTAGCAGTCATTTCTTCGTTTACAGTGCAGCGTTCTCTTAGCGGAGAAATTTAAAACGTCAAGTTTTTTTTTCTTGCCAAGAAGAGAGGATCGTTTCAGATGGCTCTCAGCACAGACCATCAGCTAACTGTTTGTTAGCATTTGTATATATCATATGTTTGAGTGTGCCTTTCTCTTTTTGTTCACACATTCTCAAATTCAAAATGGTGAGAGTAAAAGATGTTTACAATACATTTATTAGACCCTCTGTCATTAAAAGCAAGAAAACACAAATATTATGAAATCTGACAAAAACTGATTTCAAACTAAAAATGACTGAATTCATATTTTTGTACCCCGAAGTCAGAAATTAATCAAGCATAACATTCAACCACTAAAACAATTTTTTTTGTTCAGGGATCCAAGTAAATAATTAATTTAGTTATGAAATTTGGCACCTTAATTAAAAAATAATAATGCACAGTAACTATGTTTTAGCATTAAAAATATCACTTTGATTGAAAAGCTTGGATTACCCCTCACAGAAATATAAAAAAAAGATTTTGGTAATTTCCATTACTGTTAATTTAGGGCAGCTGCGGCATAACCCTGACACCGGGAAGTGGTCTAATACGTTTGCTAAGCAGTGTATGTCCCCTTTGATCCACCCAAAAGCTTTGACCTGTCTTATCCTTGACATGTCATGGAGGTCGCTCATAAAGCAGGTTCTGTTGGTTCTGGGTCTGCGAGTCATGCTTGTTCTGCTGGATGTGTTTGTAAACCAAAGTTTCCCAGCAGAACATCATATAGAGTTAATCGATGTTATTAACGTCACCTATCAGAGGGTTTAATGCTTTGGCTCACCAGTGTTTTTCAAAGATTGAATCAAAACCTTTCAGGACTTTAAGAAATGTTAACATGCGAGATAATTTTCTAATGCAGCACACAGGCCGCTGCGCCTACAGCAAGCTGGTCCACAGTGTATCTGTGATGTTACTTTCTCTACCTGTTCCTAATGAAAATTACAGCTAAGGATCAAAAATCTTTTGACATTATCACATGTATTCTTGCCATGTGTCATGCCTGTGTGAAATGATATTGTGCAGGCGCAGCTGAAGAGGACAGGAATAGACGTCCAGCAGATGATCCAGAACAGAGTGAAAAAGGTGGAGGAAATCAAACACTCTGTGGAGCTCAATAAAGTGAGTCCAGGTGGAACCAGATCACAGCAGCATGCCCACAGCACAGTTTACACTCACATGGTTATTCAGCATAGATTTGTTTGTACTTTCAGGCCAGCGCTAAAAGAGAGATCGAGGAAAGCATGCAGGTCTTCTCGGAGCTGGTGCGCTCCATCCAGAAAACTCAGGCCGAGCTGGTTTTGGTCATCGAGGAGAAGCAGAGGCAGACGGAGGGGTGGGCTCAAGGCCTCATTGCTGAACTGGAACAGGAAATCGCTGAACTAAGAAGGAGGAACGCGGACTTGGAATATGTTGCTCGCACTGACCACATTCACTTCTTAAAGGTGAAAGAGGCTTTGTTTCAGTGCTCGGTGTCAGGGATGAGTGAAAAGTTTGAGATTTTACTGTGCAAGGTGTTTAAGGTCATGGATGTGTTTCAGATTTATCTACATTGTTTTATTTCAGAGGATCATTATGGTAAAATAATTCCAAAAATAGTTTAGGCTATTCTCTAATAATTCAATTATGTGACAACAGCGCCCTCTTCCTGCTCTGCACTGTGGTGCAATCCAAATATATTGAAATTGCACTGCAGACTGAAGTCCAAAAGAAAAAAAAAAAAGAACTTTCAGTTGCTCGTTTGTCACAAGGGGTTACAATGGTGAAAGTAAAAATATGTTTATAATACATTTATAATACATTTATTAGACCCCCTGTCATTAGTGCTGCATGTTTGATTTGGCATAGGCTTATGCCAGATGCCCCTCCTGACGCAACCACAAAGAGGATTTGTGTCTCCAGAGCCTCTTAATCATTTTGGAAACAATCCTACAACCATTTTATTGGTTTCTCAGTTATGTAGAAACCTTAAAACCTCTGTGATGGTTTTGCCTGTTTGAAGAAGAAACGTAACTATGATTATGATGATCTTATTTTAGTGAGTTTTTTTTTTCTTGTGCTCTATCTGTCTGCAGAACTTCCCGGCCCTTAGCACTCCCCCATCTGTAAAAGACTGGTCTGAGACCAGTGTTCCCACTGACACGTGTGTGGGCATGATCAGGAGATCAGTGTCCAAACTAGAGGCAACGTTGACTGAAATGATTGACACACTGTCTGACAGTGGTAGGAGCTCCTTAAACATTCTAAAAATATATTTTGTGTTACTGTTCTTTTTTTTTTAAAGATCATCTTTAAGAGAAAAAAACCTTAAGAGAATGTTCTCTTTTGTTTTTACAGAGATCAAAAAAATATTGAAATATACAGGTAAAGCTTTTATTTATTTATTTTTGTTTCTTTGTTTTTCATCATCAAACTCTCCAAAAAAGTAAGTCTTCTGTTATGTCTCGTGCCTTTGCAGTGGATGTCACTCTTGACCCTGACACAGCCAACCCGTGGCTGCAGCTCTCTCAGGACAGACGTCAGGTGAGACACCTGGGGGCCTGGCAGGACCTCCCAGATCACCCTGATCGCTTCGACACGGTGGTCATAGTACTGGCTCGGGAGGGCTTCACTTCTGGCAGACACTACTGGGAAGTCCAGGTGGGGGAAAAGGATGACTGGTACCTAGGTGTGGCCAGGTCTTCTGTCAACAGAAAGGGCAGGATCTCTGTAAGCATGACCCAAGGCTACTGGGCTCTGGCTATGAAGAAAGGCCAGGGGTACCGAGTGTCAACATCCCCACCGGTACTGCTGTCCCTTGACCCTAAGCCCAAGAGAGTGGGTGTGTATGTGGACTACGAAGAGGGCCAGGTGTCGTTTTACGATGTGAGAGCACGGACACATATTTACACCTTCGAAGATACCTTCAATGAGAAAATTCTTCCATTTTTCTACTTGTACTGCTGCGACAAAGCCTCTGATACCATCATCATCTGTCCTGTGAATGAGAAACATCTGATCAAGCAAAGCTAAGGACATAAAAACTACAGGAAAAAAACAAAAAGTTAACATTATTGTAGCTATACCTGATTAAGGCCCCGTTTTCATGAGAACATTTTCAGTGGAAACAACGTTGTTGCCATTTTTGTTTTTGAAAAGTAACGCGTTTCAAAAAGGATTTCCGTTTACGCTGCAGTTCCCATTACCAGGCCACAAGTTGGCGGTGTGGCTACAGGAGCTGCAACCATAGTGCGCATGTGCCAGTGCTCCCATTTTCAAAAAGTATCATTTTCACGCTGTTCCGAAACGCATCAAAACTTTGCTGTTTTCATCTGAAAATGTTCTCATGTAAACGGGGCCTTAATTACATGTAGCTATAGTGTAACTAAATATGTTAATTGTACATCATGTGAATTTATCGCCAGCAGGTTTGTGAAACTGAAATCTCAAAGTGTTTGCATTATTGCAGGTAATTATAGATTACTATTTCTAGCTTTTTTGGCCATTAAATGTGTGTTCAAGTTATCTTAGCATTAAAAACTGGGTGTAAAGGAAGATAAAATCATAATAACAGAGTAATTATATTTTGGAGGTAAGTACACTTACTTTCTTGCTGAAAGGTTAATAGGACACTAGATAGCTCTTTAATGTGAGTGTGCTAAACCTAGATCTTGAGCTAGGTAGTTGAGTTAGCTGTTACTGTAAAGATTGTGACACATGGTCAAAAGTCACAAAATCTACATAACTGAAGGTCTTTAGCTCACTAATATGGTAACCCACGAAAGTGTCTTCAAAAGTATTTCCCTGTACAAGTTAAACAAACCGTGTATAATATGTGTCTTGGTGAACTTTAGGAGGACTGGAAGATTAGCATTGTTTAAAGGCTAGCAGTTTCTACCTGTTCCCAGGCCTTTTGCTAAACTAAGCTATCAAACTGCTGGATTTAACTTTAAATTGACTGTGATGTCTTCTCTACCTTACATTCACAAGCAGTGGTGGACTGGACCCACCTGGAAATTTTCTGGTGGCATGAGGGTCATCTTTCAATTCAATTCAACTTTATTTGTATAGCGCCAATTCACAACAAACAGTCGCCTCAAGGTGCTTTGTAAGGTAAGGTAAGGTAAGGTAAAGATCCTGCAATACTGCAGAGAAAACCCAATAGTCAAAACGACCCCCTATGAGCAAGCACTTGAGCACTATGAGCGACGGTGGGAAAGAAAAACTCCCTTTTAACAGGAAGAAACCTCCAGCAGAACCAGGCTCGGGGAGGGGCAGTCATCTGCTGCAACCGGTTGGGGCTGAGGGGAGAGAGGACAAAAAACATGCTGTGGAAGAGACACAGAGAATGATTAAACACAGAGTGA
>JAVDPK010001132.1:176707-189210 GCA_034780415.1 Cichlasoma orientale
CCTAATCTTAAAAATAGAGAGGGTGTCTGTCTCCTGAATCAAAACTGGGAGCTGGTTCCACAGAAGAGGGGCCTGAAGGCTCCCATTCTACTCTTAAGTATCCTAGGAACCACAAGTAAGCCAGCAGTCTGAAAGCGAAGTGCTCTATTGGTGTGAGCTTGCACTAAATAGTCAACATGACCAGAGCGAACACAGCACATAGAAAACAGTTGGCAAACCTCACAAACAGGAGCGTGCATGCAGAATGAGATAGATAATCATTTATAAAAATTAAGCAAACCTTGTGTATTTCCTAATATTGATGTATTCCAAGAGAGTTTTTTTGCTGAAACACTGATAAAGAATAAAAGAGCTTATAAAAATAAAGTATTTAAATTGTCTGGTGGGTTCATACATCGACTGCATAACTTTCCTCTCAGGTGAACATAAGGTGGAAAAATGAGTAGTAGGGCTGTATTTATACATTGATATTGCTCCATTTAATCATCATCAACATATGATAATTAATTGTGCAGTTGCTCTTTTTGTACAAATTTGTATAGTATGATTCATTACCCAAAAAAAGAGACACAACATAAAACAAAGTTTAATATTTTTGCAGTGTTTTAAAGAAAATCAGAAACTGCTCTAAACAACATCCAGGATTAACTTATAAAAATAGCAGTCTTGGTTTGTGTGAACTGAACTGGCTCTGATGGATTCAAGTATTGTTTCAGTCTGCCATTTTTTAAATTCTTTTTAAATCCCCCAAAATGTTTGGATTTTTGTTATCTAAAGTCATAATTGCACAATTACAACAGTAAATATGCTCATGTGATGCTATTTTCCTGATGCAATTTTAAGTTTCATTTCAGGAAAATGATGTAACTTGGCCACGCCCACTTAAGTAACTGGAGCTTCCCGAGCTCCTCAAGCTTCACTCATATCAATTGTCATGTGGGAGACGAGTACTGAATTGTTTGCAGCACCTTGCCTACAGTATCTGCATGCAATCTGCAGTTTAGTCCTCTGGCATTTGCAGAAGAACTACTGAACCACTAAGAGTCAGGTGAGTCCATTTTAAATAAAGTTTTGCTGTTTTTCTTTTGTTTCTGCTTCTAAATGCATAACTGCAAGTATGTGATCCAGAATTAAAACGAGCAAAGTGATTCATGTGATTTATGACTCACCGGGTGTGTCAGGGCTCTCATTGTAAACAGCCAAAAAATAGACTTGGTTCCAAATGCCTATCCAAGAGCATGTGACATAAAGAGCCTGAAAGAACAGAAATTTAACTGATATTTTCATCTACAGAGGTCATGTCAGCTTTGAGTTTCCTTGCTTCGTTGCCAGAGGATCGTTTCCTCTGTTCGATCTGTCTGAACGTCTTCAGCGACCCCGTCACAACACCTTGCGGTCACAACTTCTGCAGGACCTGCCTCAGTCAGCGCTGGGACAGCAGTGAGTTATGCCACTGTCCAACATGCAATAAAAGATTCTACGTGAGGCCCGAATTCTCCACGAACACTGTCATCGCAGAGATTTCAGTCCAAATCAAGAAGAGGAAGGTGGAGACGTTTGAAAACGCCGATGCACCGGGGCAGGTGAAGTGCGACGTGTGTACGGACATAAAGTTCAGTGCCCTGAAGTCTTGCCTGGTGTGTTTGACGTCGTACTGCGAAGCCCATCTGGAGCCTCACCAGAGAGTTCCCTCCCTGATGAGACACAAGCTGATGGAGCCGGTGGAGAATCTGGAGGAGAGGATGTGTGGGAAACATGAGAGGATAATGGAGTTTTTCTGCAGAGATGATCAGGTGTGCATCTGTCTACTGTGCAGTGAGACAGACCACAAAGACCACGAGACAGTACCTGTTGAAGAGGAGGGGGCTCGGCAGAGAGTAAGGCAACGCTGAATCTTATTTTGTTACTTTAAAATGATGTTTTAAATTGCTCTCCTAAGAGAACGCTGCACCGTAAATGAAGGAACGACTGCTTAATCCCATTTTATGTTTTTAAATGATATATTTTAGGAAAATATTGAGTCCCAAAAAGCAAATATCAAACTGATGATTGAGGAGAGGATGGAAAAGATAAAGGAATTTACTGAGGCCTCCGAAATATGCAGTGTGAGTATTAAGGCAAGTTTTTTACATACAACATTTGCCACTTTAACGTTAACTAATGATGCGGTTTTCTTTACGCTGTAGGTAAAAACAGACCAAGTGATCGCAGACTGCGATACGCTATTCAGTAATCTGATAAATCAAGTACGAGAGATGCAGGCTAAACTGAAATCAAACATTCAAACCAAGCTCAGAAAGTCACAAGACAAAGACAAAGCCATAATTCAAGAGCTGCACGAGGAAATCGCAGAACTGCAGAGAAAACAGTCGGAGCTGGAGGAGCTCTCACACAATGAGGACCACCTCTGGCTTCTGCAGGTGAGCAGCACAGGAACTACAAACATCTCATAATGTAATACATTTACAGTATGCAAAAAGCCAAATGGCTGCAACAGATTTATGGTATTTGTACGTCTTTTTTCCATCCCTTTGCATCTTTTCCACACTCACCCCTGCCCCTACTCCAAAAAAGGGCCAACCAAAAATAGCCGCTACTCACCATCACGTCCTTGTGAATCATTTCAGACTCTGAAGGCTCTGAGCAGTATTAAAACCTCCAAGGACTGGTCCAACATCAAGGTTTACTCAGACTTGTGTGTGCAGACGGTGAGGAGAGCCATGGCTCATCTTGTGCACACTTTCAAAGTAGAACTGAAAAGTGTCACAAACACGGGTAAATATCAACGGCGTTTGTCTTATTTGTGAAGATGTTTCTATCGTTGTCTCAGTTTGGATACTTATGTTTGTACACTGTAACACAGTATAGTGAAGTGATTTCTGAATCTGATTGTTGTGCAGGCTGCTGTGCACACATAAAATTCAATTCTTCTGCAGTGAAGCCAACAATCCAGCATGTGCAAACGCCAAACAACACCGGAGCACATTTAGCATCACTGCATGAAAAACATATGCTGCTCTTTGACATCTGCACTGAAGTTGGATGAAAACGCTTCCTAAGAAATATAAATAATTTCAGGGCCGCACGGTGGTGTTTTCACCAGGCCTGTACAGGTGCACCCTGGATACTCTGGCTTCCTCCTGCAGTACAAAGTCATGCACATTAGGTTAATTAGTGATTCTAAATTGGCTATAGGCGTGACTGCATGGTGTCTGCCTCTCTATGTTAGCCTTGCAACAGACCGGTGACCCATCTAGAGTGTACCCCACCTCTAGCCCCGTGACAGCTGGGATAGGCTCCAGCCCAACCGTGACCCTAGACTGATGTAGCATCCAGGTCTGAAACTCAACACAGTCAATGCAGAAGCTCCTTAAACCTTTCATTCTTTCTAATGACCAGCAGGGGGCACCTGCCGCCAGCTGCAAAAAGTTCAGTTGATGTCCATGGGAAAGTGACCTCTCATCCATTGTATGACCTTTGTAAACCCTTTCCTGAAGAGTTTATAGTCTCAATCTGTGCATTCACATTTTATTGAATGCATTCATTTTCAGTTCCCATAATAGAATCATAAAGCAGGGAGTGGTTTATGGCAGGTGACCTTGTGATTGAGGTTGCAGTGCGCCTTGATTTCTCAGTCAGATGCAACCTTCAGTTATAACATCCAGTTGAAAAACACCAGGACAGTGATGACGGTCAAAATGCGGTAACACAGTTATTTCCCAATTTTTGTGATAAATAAAGTAGAGCTTATCTAATTTGACCCCAGTACTGCATGTTGTTGTTCTGCTGCATTCACACTAGCATATTATTGATTTATGTTTTGTCAATGAAAAAAAAAAAAATGCAGCCAGCTCAAGTTTAATCCCAGTCATGCAGCTGTTTGTGCATTCATATTGTTGGCTCCCACTGAAAAAGACTCGCAGCCTGCGGCTCTTTCAGCTCCTTTGTTAATGCAAGCGTAAGAATGGAAGAGTGCGATCACATGTTTTTATGAGTCTTACCTTACTGTGATGTTTTCTCCTCTTAGAATTGACCAGAATGAGACAATATAAAGGTGAGATCACAGATTTATATTTATATTTGCTTCTCAAATTTCATTACAAGGGATGGCAGCTCCAGCTGAACATATTTCTGTGGTTTGCCTTTTTAGAATCGGTCACCTTTGACCCGCACACTGCTGGCGAGGGCCTTGTGGTGTCTGAATTTGGGAAACGTCTGAAATACTCCATCACAGCAGCTAGCCCCTCTTCATCTGATGACTTTGAGAGGTTTGACTGTTCCATGGTTTTGGGGACGAAGGGCTTCACCTCTGGCCGGCACTACTGGGAAGTCGTAGTGGGCCTGAAAAACAACTGGGATGTGGGTGTTGCCAAGGAAACTGTAAACAGAACAGGAAGGGTCGCTCAGAAAAAAGAAAATGGATTCTTTGCCATAGGGAAAAGGTGGTTTGAATATCAAGTTCATAGCACATCCAGCACAGTTCTCCACCTTTGCCCCAAGCCGAGGATTATCGGAGTTTACCTGGACTATGAGGAAGGCAGGGTCTCGTTTTATGATGTGAACGAGAAGCTGCATATTTACTCTTTCACAGGGGAGTTTTTCACAGAGAAACTCTTCCCATACTTTTATCTGTACAGCAGGGCAAAGAAATCTGAGGCTTTGATTATCAAGGATTCCCTTTATTTCTGATTCACTTCCTCTGACAACCGAAATGTGAACTTTAATGATAGTAACAGTTGTAAGGTCAAAACTTAGGGCTCGTCTAAGATAAAAACAAACAAACCTTTCACCCCACCGCGATAAACCAGATGAACTGCTGCGTAATCGGACCATCAATAAAGGGTATTCAGAAATGATCAACTTAAAGTTAATAATTACCTGTTGAATGTTGTTCCTTTTGTCTTTTTGGCACATTGCGACAGATTCTGACATAAATAAAATTACAGCTTACAATTCAAAAGTCCTGAATATGAATCATGCAAAGCAGGTTTTAAGTATGCACTTGTAGAGTATGTGCATGCACAGTGAAAGACAGTGACAGCAAATTAGTTCAGGCATTAAGTAGTATTAGTACCATCTCCGGTTTGTTTCATTCAGGGCTCAGCGTACATTTGCTTTCATTTTGCATTCAGCTAAAATTAAACTTGAAATACGTAAATACATTTTTGGTTATTACACATCCTGTTTATTCAGCTGATATCACGTCACGGCATTTACGCTCGAGTGTGTCCCGCTATCTCCCCTTGAAAACTTCCATATAAGATCTACTGTGTACAGCACCTTATACGGTAGTGACCACAGCCTCTTCCTTCTGTAAACCAGAGGGAACTTTATGGTGCATTATGGTGCCTTCAAGTGCACCTTGTAAACCTTGTAAGTCTTCAGAGTGCCAGCCAACACCAGCAGAATCCTGTCCAAGTCAGGTGTGAACACTGATAAATGGCCAGAATTTACTTTAAATAAAGGCAGACAGCTTACAGTGTAAACGTGTTATCCACTGCAGTACGGCACGAATGGTTTAGTGATACTTAAGGCAGGAAAGAACACATTTATTTAAGCGTGATATAGTTCATCATTACTGGCTTTTCTCACGAGGGTGTATGGGCCTTATGGACAGAGTTTATAGGTATGCAGGAGGGCCAGCCCCTTTCCACAGTAGGTGTGTCTGTATCTACTTCAAAGCGGAACTGAGTGGGAAGAGCGTAACTCAGTGTTGTTAGAGCCTCAGGACAGACAAGCTGGCAGTTACAAAAGAACTGTAAGTATGTTTTATGGATTTTTTCTTTTTCTTTCTGGCGTTTAAAAGGTTTTGACTATTACATTAGATTGTTGTAGAGGAGAAGTACACAGCTGCGTGCTGACATAGTTGGTCACGTAAGCAATGAATGAGTCCTTCTCATGTTGTGTACTGTTACTCTCAGGAACAGGAGCATGAATCCACAATCCAGAATATATTTTTACTTTGACTACTATATGTCTTTGTGTCAAATGTAGCCAATAATTTTTTGTTAGGATCGCAGAGAAAGGTGATTGGTGGGAGGAAACGATTTCCATATGTCTCTGACGTACACTCGGAATTCTTTCACTCTCGTTTTGAATGAGCAGGAATTTTTTCCCCCTCCGTGTATCTGCAGTTATGGCCCATACTTGCCCATCCAGTCTTGCATGCATTTTAGAACAAACAGTTACGGTTGCATGTCAGTACATGCCAAATATGATGCTGACCATAAAAAGGTATGAGATCAGCCACCTGATCGAGTCAGCGGTTTGATTGACAGGACATACCTTCACACGTCACCGTAGAAACTCATTAATTACCACTTACAGTAGAATGTATTAATGCTGCACTTATTGCTGTCTTGAAATGTCATTTTGAAATGCATGTGTTTTGTTTTTTGCTGTTTGTTGAATCTGGTGTCAGTCATAGACTGCTGTTAATGTTAATGGGGAGCTTTTTTTGTCGCTGCATTAAAGTCATTAGACACTCTTTCACGAACAGGACTCACAATTTTCTTTCTTTGCGTTCCTTTTTTTTTCATTACTATGCAGCTTGATTTTGTGATACCTGACTTACTTCCAAACTGAAGTCATTTATTCAATACTGTGCGTACCTTTTGAGCCACTTCTCATGTCTTTACATTTTGCTTCTGAGGTGCCAGACATTCTCGTAATTCCCTAAAGCGGTCTTGAGCAACACTTATCCAGGAAATCGTTTTCTTGCAGTCTTTCAAAAATTTTCTTTGGACATTTCAGTCGCGTCCTTGTCCCCGACCATTTTCAGAGCACTGTTTTTGTTTGTTAAGCCACTTAAGCTGACTTATGAATCATTCAAGCAGAAACAGATAACTTAGCAAAGAACCAATTTTAATTAGTATCTTCGGGCACTTTGTTACTAGCAGCCTGTCGCAAAAAAATCTATGAAAAATACCAAAGACAATGCAGTTTGACAGGCATAACATAGTATTTTTGTACACCAAACAGCAATAAGCCAGTGTGTCCTTAAAAAAAATCTGAGGAAACTGGACAAGTGGAGTCAAGCCAAGTTAAAGTTTATTTTTATAGCACTTTAAACATCAGTTGACCAAAGTGCTGTACAGGTTATACAAAATATACACTATACATATACAGTCATTAAATCAACAATATGCATTAGAAATAATCAAATAAAAGTAAAAAAAAACTGTGCTTGCATAATAAACGCCTGGGTACCTGCTCAACTAGACCTGAAAGCAAGCGAGAATGAGTAGGTTTTTAAAATGAAACTGAAAGACTAGGTGGCTCTTCGATGAAAAGGTAGGTTCTTCCAAAGATATGAGCCACCACTGAAAAGGCTTTATCAGCTCTGCTTTAAACCCTGGATCTAGGAATATTCAAGAGCAGGTGGTTCATAGACCTCAGCGCTTTGATAGGAGTGTACGGTTTCAAAGGATCTGTGGGGGACAGAAGAAAAAGAGACTGACCTAAAAACTATCTACAGCAGATGAACAGGATCTGAAAGTCATGTCTTTAAGAAATAGGCCCTTCATTTGATCTGCTCATCAGCCTCATCAGAAATGGACTCAGTGGAAGGGCGGCTGTCAAGAAGCCATTCTGAAATAATCTAAACAGGGAGAAAAGGCTGAGGTATGCCAGACTGCATAAGGACTTGACTGAAAATCTGTGGCAACAGGTCTGATGGAGTGATGAATCCAAATTTGACATTTTTGGTTCAAACCATCGATATGTACAGAGAGGAGAGAGCTACAACGATGAGTGTCTACAGCTGTCTGTAAAATATGGTGGCGGCTCTGTCATTGTTCGGGGCTGCATTCCAGCTTTTCCAGATTTTATTGAATTTTATTGATATATTAACTAAAGGTGCCAACCAGTTTTATGTATTGCACCACAGAGGCGCAAAAAGTTATAAAGAGCCTGTAAAAACTCTGTTCATATGACGTGTATAGTAATACTCCCGATAAGGCAACATGAAAGCAATTTATACAAAGTAATCACACACAGGTGTTATTGAAATTATGCATGTGGCTAGCACACTGTGTTTCCCAGCACCGACTAATGTTTGATCCTGCCAAGCAATGCAAAACATAAGGGGGGAAAAAAGCCTCTTTTGTTTAGCTTGAGATCTCTTGGCAAATTTATCTGTTTAATTAAATTAATTGTAATGAATAAGTACAGCAATAAATGTGGACAATTGCAAAAGCACTGCCTAATGAACTGTGCATGCGCACAGAGCCTGAACTCATTTACAAACACCAGTCCTTACAATATAAAGCACCTAGAGGCAACTTTATACCATAAATAAAACTGAATTGAATTAAATGCACGAAAAGTGAATATTTGTTGTTATGACTGCAGTTCTGGACAGACTTTAACCAGGAACTGATTTATAAAACTGCACAATTATGGTGTTTCTTTCTGATATGTCTGCTGTTTGTCTGTGCTAATAAAACCTTCCTTTTCTTAATAGATACTGTTTTAAATACATCCTCACCTGTGTTAAAAGCACACTAAAGCGGGCTGCAGGTTTTTGCACAGACACATAAAGACCTGATGTCAGACCCCCCTACGTGCTGCATCTGTCTGGATGAGCTCACAAGCCCTGCATCCCTCCCCTGCAAACACGTCTTCTGCCTGGGATGCATTGGAGAATACTGGAAAATCAGCGAGGCCTGCCAGTGCCCCCTTTGCAAGGCTTTCTTTCCCACCAGGCCTCAGCTCAAAACAGACCAGACACTACAGACTGTGGAAGCAGCTGCGCCTTTAAAAGCTGGAGAGGTTCCCTGTGACTCCTGCCCAACAAAATGCCCCGCAGTCAAATCCTGCCTGGTGTGCATGGCTTCATACTGCGCCACACATCTGGAAGCGCATTACCAGAGTGAAGAGCTTGAGAGCCATCTGCTGGTCAGTGTGGCGAAGAACCTGGAGGACTCCGTGTGCAAACTGCATGGGAAGAAGTTGGAGAGGTTCTGCAGGAGTGACCAGGCCTTGATTTGCGCCATGTGTGCGCAGACGGAGCACAGGAGGCACCACATAATCCCTATCAGCCTGGAAGCCTCAAAAAAGAAGGTAATGGAATTCCACTGCAGTGTATTTAAAGGCAACATTACTTTTGTTAGTCACTAGTGTTTATCATGTGGCTTCCCAAAACAAATCAAACCAGCATATACAAGTACATGACGATGAAGTAATGAAAGAGTAAAAGCCACTAATATGAAATAGTTGTTTAGAAAAGATGTTCACGTTTCATCACAGGCAATGACGCTCACTGCTGAACTACTTTCTGAATTACTCATTTTCATCCAAGTGGACCGAAGCTCCCAAAATCTCAAAGTGACAGAAAATGACATCAGGGATTAGGGAGTGTACGGGATTGCAACACACTTCAGAGAGGAACATGACACAACCATACGGGCACTTGATTTAAAATGGCACAACAAAAGTGCGTCTGCCTTTTGTCAGCATAGCTGTGCTAACGCAGTGTCGTTCCACAGGTTCGTCTAAAACGGAGAAGAACAAAACTTCAGCAACGGATTCAGGAGAGACTGAGCAAAACTGAGAAACTCAGGCTCACGGCGGAGCTCAGTGGAGAAAGTCCAAAAGTGTCATTGCAAACAAATAAGGAGCTCAAACAGCTGGAAGAAGAAATCGCTGAGCTCCGGAGCAGAAACGCTGAGCTGGAACAGCTCCTGGAGATAGAAGACAGCCTCCATTTCTTACAGGTTTGATTCCTGCTAAACTTTTTGCAGCATTAAACACTAAACAGCGATCGCTGATTTCAGTGTCGTCTCTCTTGTCCCTGCAGAGATCTGTACAGGCAGCTTTATGACTGGAGGAAGATCATTCACACGAGCACTGGAACCAAAGCTTTATTTATTTATTTTGTTGGTCATAAAATGGTTACGCAATCTGAGCTGGGTTGTGTGTCAGCTTTAAAGGAACAGTCCTCTCTGGTTCATGAAAATCTGAAGATCACCATCGCTCATACATTTTTTAAATTTAATATAAGGACACAGCCAATAGACTTTTATCTTAGTTTATCTCACTCTGAAACATAAAATCAGATTGCACCTCAGGCTAGCGAGTTCCTAGGATTACCAGTCAATGTGCCAAGCTAAGCTAAGCTAAGTTAAGCTCAGCTGCTGCTTACATCTGACATTTAATAAAAAGGTATGATCGTGGTTTTGATCTCATGTATTACTCTGCCAGAAACACAACAAATGCATTTTAGAAAAGTGTGTTCCCAGTTCTACTTAAACTGCCTGTGATAATGTGAAATTGAAGCATCTACAGGTTTACAGAAACTGTGAACTTCAGAAACAGGAAACCTCAGGGACGCTGGACTTGGTTGTATGAATGTAACTTATACCTGGGTGGATGATATAATTAACTGATATTCACTGTCAACATGTGTTTGTCTCCTTTCTTGAGGAATGAATAAAATGTAAAATAAAACTTGTGCTGAGCGGTAGATGGGCTTGTGAATGCAAAACCTCAATTTCTGTGCAATAAAAGTCTTTGTTAAGTCCAACATGTGATATGTGGGAACCTGCTAAGCACACAACACGCCCTGCCGTAAACACACAGGTGATTTGTTTGCTCGTTTGCATGCCGACTTCCCCCTGGAGTGCTGGATGTGAAATGCTGGGTTTATGAAGAGAAATGAAACTTAAGCACTGGGAGGAAGAGAAAAGGAGGCAGACGCCTGTGAGATAGGGAGCATCTCAGTAGCTGAAAGGTAATACTATACATATCATTTTTACACAAGCTTCATATATAAAGACTGATGTTAAATGAGAGATATGGCATGTTTTATAGGTGTGTATTATCTAAGCTGACTGCTTGTAATATCCAGTTAGTTTACAGAGTTTATTCCTCTGATCTTGACACTTTTGTAACTTTTTGCCTTTGAGACTTGACACTCTCATACCTGAGACTGTGTTATTTACTGGGTGTGTCACTAGTATTACCTTACACTGTGACAGTAATACTGTGCAGTGTGTGTATAAGTCATCATCATAGCAGCCATATTGCAAATGAGTTATGTGTGATTGCTGACTGTCAGGTATAAAGTGAGAAGTTATACATGTACATAAATATTAGCAAGATGATCATGTGGTGGCTGTCTTCCTGTTTTATTTTGGTGACTGTTCATCCCTGTAACAAAGTAAAATTCTTTGAATTGCCAGAATTACTTCAGTGATTAACCTTATAGTGCTCTTCTGCATCACCCAGGGAGCTCTGCTCGCTGGGGAAGCATATCTGCTGCTCCATCTGCATGGAAGAATTCACAGATCCTGTCACTACATCTTGTGGTCACTCCTTCTGCAAGCGGTGTCTGGAGCTGAGTTGTTATCACAATGACATCAGGTGCCCACTATGCAAGAAATATGTAGGCAGGGCTCCTGATGTGAATATAGTCCTGAGAGACATTGTCCAAAAGCTGAAAAAGACCCAGCAAGAAGATGATGAAGATATATACACTGGAGCTCCCGGAGAAGTGGCCTGTAATATTTGCATGGAGAAAAAGCTGAAGGCTAAGAAGTCCTGCCTTGTGTGTCTTGCATCGTATTGTTCAGCTCATCTGGACAATCATTATTCAACAAAAAGGTTGAAAGGCCACAAGTTGGTGGAACCTGTGGAGAATTTGGATGAAAGAGCCTGCTTGAAGCATGGACGCCCCCTGGAGCTGTACAGCAGGAAGCAGCAGGCATGTATCTGCATTCGCTGCATGGAAGGTCAGGACGAGGTGGGTCTTGCTGAAGATGAGTGGGACAAGAAAAAGGTGAATTAATATACGGGAGGCCCCGAATATTTGATTTGAGTCTTGACACTACTGTTTTTACTTTCATCCATTGTAACATGTTGAACAATTTGCAAATACACAAAAAAGGAGCACACATTTCATGATGTCATATCACAGAATATAAAAAGAAAACATCTTACCATCATTTTTGTCTCCTACAGACTGAACTTAAAAACACAAAGTCAGAGTTAACGCAGAACATCGACGAGAGGAAATCAAAGATGGATGAGATTGCGGAAGCTCGAATGAGCTGCAAGGTAAGAAAAGCATAAATGAACCTGGATAAATGAAGCCAAGACCAGTAAGAATCTAGGTTTTTCAAACACAATCACAACTCAGTGCTGCAGTTTGAAATTAAAGCTTCTTTCAAAAGTGATGATGATGATTTTAGTTTTGGCTTTTAAACATTATCCATGTCCTCAGAGGTCTCCCTAAAAAAATTGAATAATTAACACTGACTGAACACTAAAACTTCCTCAGCATTAACAGCCCTTATTAAACCAGCAGCCAGCGCTGTTCTCAGGCCAGATCTCTTCAGCTTTGTACTGTAGAAGCTAAATGTTCCTTATTAGTTTTCCATTCATAGCATTATATACTCTAACATATGTACCATATCTTCAAGCGCAATATGTAAGACAGAAAAAAAATGAGGTAAAATGTCAAATAGACAATAAAGTTTTGTTCCTATTTTTTAGGACCAGCT
>JAVDPK010001132.1:189310-204283 GCA_034780415.1 Cichlasoma orientale
GAATGAATAAAATGTAAAATAAAACTTGTGCTGAGCGGTAGATGGGCTTGTGAATGCAAAACCTCAATTTCTGTGCAGTAAAAGTCTTTGTTAAGTCCAACATGTGATATGTGGGAACCTGCTAAGCACACAACACGCCCTGCCGTAACCACACAGGTGATTTGTTTGCTCGTTTGCATGCCGACTTCCCCCTGGAGTGCAGGATGTGAAATGCTGGGTTTATGAAGAGAAATGAAACTTAAGCACTGGGAGGAAGAAGAAGGGCACGCACACACTGGGAGTAAAGAGAAAAGGAGGTAGACGCCTGTGAGATAGGGAGCATCTCAGTAGCTGAAAGGTAATACTATACTGCCGATATATTACTATATAATTTTTACATGAGTTTCATATATAAAGACTGATGTTAAATGAGAGATATACTATAGCATGTTTTATAGGTCTATATCAAATATGTGTGATCATCTGTACTGTATAATGTTTGAGTTTATTCCTCTGATCTTGACACTTTTGTAACTTTTTGCCTTTGGGACTTGACACTCTCATACCTGAGACTGTGTTATTTACTGGGTGTGTCACTATTATTACCTTACAGCTCCACTGTGACAGCAATACAGTGCAGTGTGTGTTGGTATTCAGATGTTTTTTTAAATCTGACTGTTAAGAGGAAAGGAATTGCCAGTAAAAAGTTTCAGAGCATAAGTAATCATCATAGCCTCCATATTACCAATGAGTTGTTTGTAATTGCTGACTGTCAATTATAAAGTGAGAAGTTACACATGTACATAAATATTAGTAAAATGATCGTGTGGTGACTGTCTTCCTGTTTTATTTTGGTGACTGTTTGTCTCTGTATCTTCTGTCTCGTTAACTTCCTTCCTAGTTATTATGTTAATGAGGCCCAGCTGTGTTCCCACCTGTTTCCCATCCTCTCTTCATCCTGTGTTTGCATTTATCGGTCTCCTTCTCCCTTTGTGCTTTGTCGCGTGCTTCCTCATGGTTGTGTGTTTCCTTGTTCCATAGTTCCTGCAGAGTTCTGGTTTCTGTAATAATTTGCTCCTGTTCAGTCACTTTGCATTAAAGCTGCTTTAAGTTTACGTCATTCTTCCGTGTCCTGCATTTGGGTTCCACCTGCCACACAGCCAGCCTTGACAATTCATTGTACTCACACAACATTATAACACTGACCGTATTTTTTTAAAGCTCTTTTTTTTTTTTTTATCATTTACTGTAAAATGTTTGACAACCAGAAAACTGGGGAAAGTGCTAAATAAAATTCTTGGAATTGCCAGAATTACTTCAGTGATTAACCTTATGGTGCTCTCTAGAACCAGATATGGCCTCTGCTTCTGCACCACCCAGGGAGTTCTGCTCGCTGCAGAATCATCTCCGCTGCTCCATCTGCATGGAAGAGTTCACAGATCCTGTCACTATATCTTGTGGTCACTCCTTCTGCAAGCGGTGTCTGGAGCAGAGTTGTGATTATAATGACAGCACGTGCCCACTATGCAAGAAATACGTAGGCAGACTTCCTGATGTGAATATAGTCCTGAGAGACATTGTCCAACAGCAGAAAAAGACACGTGAAGATATATACACTGGAGCTCCCGGGGAAGTGGCCTGTGATATTTGCATGGAGAAAAAGCTGAAGGCTAAGAAGTCCTGCCTTGTGTGTCTTGCATCGTATTGTTCAGCTCATCTGGACAATCATTATTCAACAAAAAGGTTGAAAGGCCACAAGTTGGTGGAACCTGTGGAGAATTTGGATGAAAGAGCCTGCTTGAAGCATGGACGCCCCCTGGAGCTGTACAGCAGGAAGCAGCAGGCATGCATCTGCGTTCGCTGCACTGAAGAAGGTCAGGACGAGGTGGTCTCTACTGAAGATGAGTGGAACAAGAAAAAGGTGAATTAATATACGGGAGGCCCCGAATATTTGATTTGAGTCTTGACACTACTGTTTTTGCTTTCATCCATTGTAACATGTTGAACAATTTGCAAATGCACAAAAAAGGAGCACACATTTCATGATGTCATATCACAGAATATAAAATTTTTTGTCTCCTACAGACTGAACTTAAAAACACGAAGTCAGAGTTAACGCAGAACATCGACAAGAGGAAATCAAAGATTGATGAGACTGCAGAAGCTCTAAAGAGCTGCACGGTAAGACAAGCATAAATGAACCTGGATAAATGAAGCCAATCAGACCAGTTGGCCAAAGTCAAAAATATATATCTATTTTTTAAACACAATGGCAACTCAGTGCCAGTATGAAATTTAAGCTTCCTGCAAAAATGATGGTGATGATTTTAGCTTTGGCTTTAAAACATTGTCCATGTCCTCAGAGGTCTCCCTAAAAAAACTGAATAATTAACACTGACTGAACACTAAAACTTCCTCAGCATTAACAGCCCTTATTAAACCAACAGCCAGCGCTGTTCTCAGGCCAGATCTCTTCAGCTTTATAGAAGCTAAATGTTCCTCATTACAGTTTTCCATTCATAGCATTATATACTCTAACATATGTACCATATCTCATCTATGTACCATATGTAAGACAGAAAAAAAATGAGGTAAAATGTCAAATAGACAATAAAGTTTTGTTCCTATTTTTTAGGACCAGCTGGATACTGAGTGGTGGGAGATTGATGCTGTGTTCACTGCTGTGATTGCCATTGTGGAAACAGCCCAGGAGGCACTCCTTCAGCCACTAAAAGACAGGAGGCAGGTTTTGGACAAAGAAGCAAAAGGCCTCAAAGAAGAGTTGGAAGCAGAGATCAACAAACTCGAAAATACCATCTCTGAACTGGATGACATTTCTGTGCTCGAGGACCACATCCTCTTCCTGCAGGTTAGAGGAAAATTTGGGCCATTAATATTTAATTATTTAGCTCCTAATGATAGGTATATCTGTTTGCGTTGTTTGTTTTTCTCTACTGGATTAGTTACTGAAATTCTGTGCATTATCTTTTTCTCTTTTTGTTCTGCAGAGGTACCCATCTCTTAAAGACGTGGGAGACATCAAAGACTGGGAAGAGGTAAAGCTGGACACATCACTGTCCTTTGGCACCATGAGAAAAACCATAAAATTGATGTTGGAAAAAATTGAGCAAGAAATGGAGAAACTAACTCCTATTGGTAAGAGCAGCTAGCTAAGTGGCAGTCGACGCTAAACATTAAAACACTGATTTAATCAATGTAAACCTCTTCTTCACTTCACAGAACTGCAGAGAATCCCAAAGTTTACAGGTATGTGTGTATAAAACTTCCTCCATCTCAAAAACTAGACTTTTCTGTTTGGATCATGGAACTATTTCAATGTTTTATTTCACAGTGGATGTAAAGCTGGATCCAGATTCCGCACACAGACGCCTCGTTCTTTCTGATGATGGGAAGGAAGTGAAAGATGGAGGAGAAACACGGGAAGTACCCGACATGCCTGAAAGATTTGATCTTTTTGGCAGTGTTGTGGGACTCAACAGCTTAACCTCTGGGAAATCTTACTGGGAGGTGGAGGTCGGCAAGAAGACTGGGTGGGATATAGGCGTAGCAAAAGGTGATGCAAACCGCAAGGGGAAGCTCACAGTCAATCCTGATAATGGGTACTGGGTTACTGTGCATTATGAAGAAGAAAAGTATGCAGCCCTGACATCACCGCCACACCGTCTTCTCCTGAAAGAGAAACCTGAGAAGGTGGGGGTGTTTGTGGACTACGAGGAAAGTCTCGTCTCCTTCTACGATGTGACGGCTGAGTCTCACATCTACTCGTTCACTGAGTGTTCGTTCAAAGCTGAGCTTTACCCATACTTCAGCCCGCATGTGAAACAGGAAGAGAAAAACTCTGAGCCTTTGATTATTTGTGGCAGGAAAAAATTGTGAAGAGGATGCAATGGAATGCACGGAATGAGAGACGTGTTTTTGTTGGTCCTCAACTTGTTTTTTTTTTCTTTTTTAGAGGAAGAATGGGGATTTCCATTTTTGTGGGGTCAACGGGGGATTTATTAATAACTTTATTAACACTGCAGCAGGAGCATTTAATATTGTATGTGAAGGCTTAGATCACTACTACTAATAGAGATGCACAGCCATGTTTTTGGCAGTTGAAAGACTGTCTAATATCCAAACAGATGTTATCAATCCAGGTTTTATGAGATGTTTTATGAGGAATATAGTTTTAGGTCCTTTTAACGCTAATTCACTATTATTAGTAACACTACATGAAAATGAACACCTGTAGTTTAACACCTGATCGGGCTGTAGCGAGTAACAATAGTAAAACAGAGCAGCTGCAACAAAACAGTCTGTCCATTATGTGCCTTAATGCTCAAATGCCCTTTAAAGCAGCACTAAAGAGAAGCAGCGAGTCTAAACTCTGGTCTGGGTCAACAGCACAAAACAAAGCTGCTGTGTCGTTACTTATTATTTAAGAAGGGAGCCAGTTTACACTGAGAATGCAGGTTACACACCAGAACACAAACTCGTGATTGTAATTTAGACACAGCGGGGATAAAATACAGTCGTTAGTCAGAGTTGTTGTGTTTTTTACACTATTGCGTTGCCAAATGGATCCTAGAACGCTGTGAATTCATCAGACAAAAGTTCAAATTGCAGCTACTGTGTTGTGATGTTTTGATTTCACTTTGTACTTCTACTCAACAAATATTGTGTATTTTTAGTTCAGCTCTTTGCTTAATAGCTCCTTTGTCATTTTCTCAACAAAATGTATTAAAATGCAATTTTTATTGTAGTTTCAACTTTTAAAATGTAAGTTAACACATCCAAAAAAACTGAAATGAATAAATGATGGTGTACATTTTTTTTAAATGTCATTTTATTAGATCCAATTTAACTTTAGATAATAATTTGAAAGGTTTGAATATATGTTTGGCAGTATTGTGAAGGTGTCGCCCTGCAATCTGTATTTTTTTAGATCATTTGAAAATGATGTCAGCAGTTTCGCTCTTAATGATAATTTGTTGCAGTCCTGAACACAAACTACCTCCATCCTGACGAGCTGCAGCAACAACAACTTGCTTTCACATACATGAAAGGGCAATAACAATCAGCAATGCAATATTGTGTTAGAAGGGGCTTTATATTAACATTCTTTTTAGTTGTGCAGTCTAATTATAATTTGGATTGGAGTATTTTTGATGGATGGCACAGACTTTTAGTACAGACATTTGTAAATGTTTTCCTTTTTGTGTTCTCAGTTGCTTTAAGAAAAGGTGTTTGTACTGCTGTCACATGTCAAACACTATGTACGAGGGAATGAATAAAATTTATGTTTGAAAATCTAACTTTGACTCTCCTTCTTTGCCCACAGCTTTGACCGTGTTTATGTTTCATAACAATATGTGGTTGAATCATGTCTGGGCAAATCAATCATAGAGCGGTTGGCGGGTTTTTTCTTCCTTTTTTTTTTTCATTTTTCCGAAACCGAAACTAAAAGCACAAAACAAACCGTACCAAAGATCACAGCAGCAGAGAGGTAACGCAAGACAAAAGGAGCCTGCAAGACAGGCGCTGCGTGCATCCATCGCTTTGTTTTTGCTGTAAGTAACAATTTTAGTGGATTCAGAGTTAAGATTTATTCATTTGATTTTTGCCAGCATAAAGAAAAACTTTGTTTAAATGAGTGTTGCTACGGTAAAAGTGGGGTGAATCTGACGACCAGATGTAGAAGCCTATGGAGGGACTGATATCTGTCATGCTTATAATAATAATTATTATTAATGTCATTTTTATATATTTATGTATTGATTGATTTATTGAAACTATGATGAAGGTAGCCTGGGTCTGTTGGAGAGGATACAGAGATACAGCTGTGGTCACTTCAAATTTGAAAAGCTCCGAAAGAGGCTTTGAAAAGAAAAGTGAAGAAACTCATTTTTGTCTCAGAATATTGGCTGTTTTTCTGTCATATATCACAGACAACTAACCGGAAGGTAAATATACTGGCTGGCTTTTGTTGCAGACATGCTGCTTTTGGTGCAGCAGGTCTGCAACCAAAGCCAGAGAATTTGGTTAAATGATGATAACAATAGAAAAAAGAGAAGTGATGTCTTGCAGTAGGCGTAAAAGGTGCAGCAGCAGCAGTGAATAAAGGGAAGCTTGTCACTTTCACTACCTGAGTCACTGCAGCTGTTGTATCTTGGCCTTTTGTGAATGGTTGTATGATGATCCAGGTGCTAACGTGCATGTCAACAGAGAGAGAAATACACTTTTTGTTTCAGTGTGTTCGGTGCAGTTATTTCTAGAGCGCCTGCAAGCAGACGCAAGCAAAAAGAAAGTTGTACAGCATCCTGTATGTCTTTTTTTTGTTGTTGTTGTATGTTTAATGCAGACACACAGCAAAAATGGACCTCCAGGTTTGTCACTGCTGCGGATGGTCCAAAGTGACAACTTACCAGGGCCTGAGAATTCACCAGGGGAAGATGGGATGCACCCCGAGGGGTGTGAGGGCTGCAGAACCTCAACAGAAATACTCGTGGGGCTATGTGGGACACGCAAACACTCAAATAAACCTCAAGCTAGATGTCCGCACCTCTATCAAGATGGGTAGGATTTTCCAAAATATTTTATGTTGTCTTAGTTGAAGATCCTTTTCTCTTTCAAAACAATAAGACACCCACACAAGCAAGGCCCGATTGGTGGAATAGGACGAAAAAAAGAAGAATTAGTTAAAGAAATTTCTTTTCTATTAAGTTTTTGTTTTGTTTTCTGCTTAAAACTAATTAGAATCTTTCTAATTTCTTGAATTATGTTTCAAGAAGAAAAAACAGAATATTCAGACCTGAGCCTCCAGGTTTGTCACTGCGGCTGGAGCAAACTTACGACTTACCAGGGCTTAAGAATTCACCAGGGGAGGATGGGATGCACGCCAAAGGGAGCGAGGATCCCCAAAAAAGAGCAGTATGACTGGAAAAATCAAAGAGACGAGATGGATGACTGGAAATGTTTGCCAGCTAAGAAGGAAATTGTGAAGAAGGAGGTAAAAGTTTGTTTTTTAGGGGGAGACATGAAGCATTTTTAACTTTTTCTCAACGGTACTCCTTCATCTTCCAGAATTTTCCAGAGTTGCCAACCATGTACAGTTGTGCCAATGCTGGAACAACAGCCATATTCAAGGAAGAATACAAACTAAGTATGTACAAGAATTCAGTCAAATCAAGATTGTCATATAGCAAAATGAAAAAACTAAAGCTGGAACTGTATTCGTCTGTACAGCAGCCTCTGTACACGCACAGCGGTCCTCCCAAACAGTCAAATACCAGCTGCAGGAGCCGCCCACCCTTCCAAAGGTACAACACATTCAGTTATAATTATCTAACTTTAAAGGGAGTAAACACGAACATGTAAAAGAAATCAGTATTTTTCAGATGAGCAGAACCGCCAGGGAGCCTTCAGCACCACCGTATCCAGGAAATGTGGTCAGGCCCAAGAAGAAAAAGATACAGCAGCAAACACTATCACAGGTACTTCATTGGTTTGCAAGTGGAGATCAGAGTTGATTTTTTAAAACTTTAAGTGACTTTTTGTCTCTCTTAGATGGAACACAGCAGTGCAATGGCAGGATATTGGAGTGTTGACTGCTATGCTGACTATGCAACACCAGCAATCAAAATCAAGGAGGAGCCAAAATCACGTATGTACAAAAATACAATTTAGGACAAGAATTTTTTCAAATCAGTCAGAAAAATCACGAAACTGTGCTAAAAATGTCTCCTTTTAATTATAGCACTTGCAACTCCACAATCATCTTTCCAAAGAGCCAGCAGCCGCCAGCCACAGGAATTCTCCACTGCGGTACGATACCGCCATTTTTTTTATATGGAAAAATGTTCCAGCATGTGACATAAACCACCAAAGTTTGTTGTTGTGTTGGCACTTTATTTATTCGCATTTATTGAAAGAGTACAATATCACTGGAATGAAAGTGTTACAGTCTTCTGTATTTCAGGTACAACAATCTGTTAGAGCACCTCCAACTCCTCCACCACTGGGAGCAGCAGTGCTGCCTATGAAGAAAAATAGGAAGGAGCAAACACGGGTACCAAACACACTGTTTGAAGAACACCTTTTGTTTTAGTCATCTGTGACTTTTTTCAACAACCACATATCCAATACCAGTAACCCAAACTAAAATACACAGTGTGCATTTATTTGTTTATTTAGACTCAAGATGAAAATGTCTGCTCAACTAATTATAAGTGAGTAAACAGTAACGTGTAAATATAAATTATATTTTTCAGGTGACTGGACCTGCCAGGGAGCCTTCAGCACCACCATACCCAGGAAACATAGATACACAAAAGGAGAAAACAATAAAGCAGCCAACATTATCACAGGTACTTCATTGTTTAAGATTTGAAGTTATAAATGATGTTTTTCCACTTTAAGTGACTGTTTGTGTCTCTTAGACAGAAGACAGCAGTGCAGTGGCAGGATATCTGAGCACTGACTGCTCTGCAGACTGTGCAACAGCAGCAACCAAAATAAACAGGAAGACAAAATCACGTATGTACAGAGAATTAAAGTTTATTCAAGATGAGATTTTTTTTTTCAAATTTGTTTTGAACAAAACTCTCCTTTCCATCAAAGCTCTCACAACTCCACAGCCATCGCTCCAAAGAGCCGCCAGCAGCCAGCAGCAGGAATTCTCCGCTGGTGTGCAGGTAGGTTACTGAGATTTTCTCTGAAAATGTTCCAGCTTGTGTCATAAACCATAGTTTGTTGTCACACTGTGTTTTGAAAAATAAGAAGAAGGTGTGTTTCTGTTGTAGGTGAAAGGATCTGTGAGAGAAGCTCCAAGTATTCTCCAACTGGAAGCAGCAGTGACGCTGAAAAAGACAAACAGGGAGGATCAAACGCAGGTACCAAACAGACTGTTTGAAGCAGACCCTTTGTTTAAGTGCTTGGTCATGTTTTGTCATTATTGTCCAGTTACTGAGTGATTAACATCTTTCAGATGATGAGTTTGGCCAGTGACCATCCAACAACCACACACCCAGAAGCAGCAGAACAAGCTGAGGAAAAGCACAGAGAGAATCCAACATTTCCACAGGTTCTGCCATTTAAGACATTAGACTGACAACAGTATGGTACACTCACTGCTGCCAACAGGCAGCTACTATTATAAGGTTGCATGATAACCACTCTAATATAACACAAGAGCTTTATAAAAGCATGAACCCAAACCAGTACAGTCCTTTCTCTAATAAAAAGCCTCTTGTGACATATATTAGAAATATTGTTTCATTCATTCAGTTCATTTCTGGTTGTTTTGAAAATCCCTGTGAATTTACTCATTCAGGGGACCAAATCAGGCCGGGATCATCCACCATCTCCACCTCCAGTCCCGCCTAAGAAGAACTCGGCTTTATTCAAAGAAATGTTGGAGAGGTTTAAAGTGGAATTGCAGCCAAAATTTGAGATGATGGAAGAGAAAACTTGTGGAATCAGACCAGCAGAGACAGCCTGCAGTCCACAGGTAAACAGCTACACCTGCTCTTCTTTTGGACGTCACTTCCATTTCATTCACTGAAGAAAGCTGCAGCGTGTATTCATCACTGACAGCTAAACAAAGTCATTTGGGCTGCTTTTCTTTTGCTAACCTGGAATTTTGAAGCAAAGACATGTAAACAAATGTCAGTGTTAGATTCTCTGAAATGTCTCAAATATTAACAGCAGTCCTGTCATTTTTTGACAGAGCGTCCCAGATTCAGCAAACACAAACAGCCAAACAGGTTCTGCAGCAGCAGACGTGTCTCCAAAGGAGAATCCAACACTGTGTATGTAACCGTATGATTCAGTCAATCAAATTCATGCTGAATGGTTCAGAAAATGAAGCTGCTGCATTTGTGTTTGCAGTGAATGAAGCTGCAGAGGCTGAAGGGTCCACTGGCATGAAGGTCCAGAGTCTTGAACATCTTTCAGCAAGCCATGAAATTCTTCTGTCTTGCTCACAGTTCTGACACGTGGAGAGTTCACTGATGTTAATGTTTGAGTCTGGCTTTCACTGTGTGCGTGTTTCAGGTGAAGGAACTAGCCCGCAGGTTTTCAGCTACTACAGCCAGTGAGACAGCGATCCCACCAAAGGAGAAACACGGAGCACACCAGAAACTGTCTCAGGTAGCAGATCTTTGTAAATCTTGTGTTATGTTCCCAGGCTGAGGGTACAAGGTGCAACTTCCCACTCCCCCCACTTCCAAGTTTAGTTTATTCATGTTGGAGGTGAGCAATGCCAAAACAACAAACTAAAGTTTTTAGAGGTCCTGCTCTTCCCTGACAGAAAATAAAAAGCAAACCAATTACAATTAATCACACAACATTTAACGTGGCTTTAAACTGTCTTGTTTGCCCATACTTCAATTTTTCTTTCATTCATTCTACAGTAAAAAGCATTAAATCATGAATGTTAACTAGAGTTCAACTTTTCCCTTTAACCTGAAAGAATTCAGCAGAACCAGCACAGATAAGCAGCTGTGCCGACTCTACAGCATCAGCCATGATCAGGGAAGAATACGAATCACGTATGTAGAAGGCTATGATTTATTTAGAATTTGATCTTCAATAGAAATATAAGAAGCTAAAGCTGGAACTGTCATCATCTTTACAGCCACTTCTGCATTCGCACACTGCTCCTCCCAAAGAGCCAATAACTCAAAGTCAGACCATCAGCTGCAGGAGTTCTCCACCCTTCCACGGGTACAACAGATTTCTGAAAAATTATCTAACTTTAAAGTGAGTAAACAGTAACGTGTAAATATAAATTATATTTTTCAGGTGACTGGACCTGCCAGGGAGCCTTCAGCACCACCATACCCAGGAAACATAGATACACAAAAGGAGAAAACAATAAAGCAGCCAACATTATCACAGGTACTTCATTGTTTAAGATTTGAAGTTATAAATGATGTTTTTCCACTTTAAGTGACTGTTTGTGTCTCTTAGACAGAAGACAGCAGTGCAGTGGCAGGATATCTGAGCACTGACTGCTCTGCAGACTGTGCAACAGCAGCAACCAAAATAAACAGGAAGACAAAATCACGTATGTACAGAGAATTAAAGTTTATTCAAGATGAGATTTTTTTTTTCAAATTTGTTTTGAACAAAACTCTCCTTTCCATCAAAGCTCTCACAACTCCACAGCCATCGCTCCAAAGAGCCGCCAGCAGCCAGCAGCAGGAATTCTCCGCTGGTGTGCAGGTAGGTTACTGAGATTTTCTCTGAAAATGTTCCAGCTTGTGTCATAAACCATAGTTTGTTGTCACACTGTGTTTTGAAAAATAAGAAGAAGGTGTGTTTCTGTTGTAGGTGAAAGGATCTGTGAGAGAAGCTCCAAGTATTCTCCAACTGGAAGCAGCAGTGACGCTGAAAAAGACAAACAGGGAGGATCAAACGCAGGTACCAAACAGACTGTTTGAAGCAGACCCTTTGTTTAAGTGCTTGGTCATGTTTTGTCATTATTGTCCAGTTACTGAGTGATTAACATCTTTCAGATGATGAGTTTGGCCAGTGACCATCCAACAACCACACACCCAGAAGCAGCAGAACAAGCTGAGGAAAAGCACAGAGAGAATCCAACATTTCCACAGGTTCTGCCATTTAAGACATTAGACTGACAACAGTATGGTACACTCACTGCTGCCAACAGGCAGCTACTATTATAAGGTTGCATGATAACCACTCTAATATAACACAAGAGCTTTATAAAAGCATGAACCCAAACCAGTACAGTCCTTTCTCTAATAAAAAGCCTCTTGTGACATATATTAGAAATATTGTTTCATTCATTCAGTTCATTTCTGGTTGTTTTGAAAATCCCTGTGAATTTACTCATTCAGGGGACCAAATCAGGCCGGGATCATCCACCATCTCCACCTCCAGTCCCGCCTAAGAAGAACTCGGCTTTATTCAAAGAAATGTTGGAGAGGTTTAAAGTGGAATTGCAGCCAAAATTTGAGATGATGGAAGAGAAAACTTGTGGAATCAGACCAGCAGAGACAGCCTGCAGTCCACAGGTAAACAGCTACACCTGCTCTTCTTTTGGACGTCACTTCCATTTCATTCACTGAAGAAAGCTGCAGCGTGTATTCATCACTGACAGCTAAACAAAGTCATTTGGGCTGCTTTTCTTTTGCTAACCTGGAATTTTGAAGCAAAGACATGTAAACAAATGTCAGTGTTAGATTCTCTGAAATGTCTCAAATATTAACAGCAGTCCTGTCATTTTTTGACAGAGCGTCCCAGATTCAGCAAACACAAACAGCCAAACAGGTTCTGCAGCAGCAGACGTGTCTCCAAAGGAGAATCCAACACTGTGTATGTAACCGTATGATTCAGTCAATCAAATTCATGCTGAATGGTTCAGAAAATGAAGCTGCTGCATTTGTGTTTGCAGTGAATGAAGCTGCAGAGGCTGAAGGGTCCACTGGCATGAAGGTCCAGAGTCTTGAACATCTTTCAGCAAGCCATGAAATTCTTCTGTCTTGCTCACAGTTCTGACACGTGGAGAGTTCACTGATGTTAATGTTTGAGTCTGGCTTTCACTGTGTGCGTGTTTCAGGTGAAGGAACTAGCCCGCAGGTTTTCAGCTACTACAGCCAGTGAGACAGCGATCCCACCAAAGGAGAAACACGGAGCACACCAGAAACTGTCTCAGGTAGCAGATCTAATCTGCTAAAGTTTTTGGAGGTCCCTGCTCTTCCCTGACGGAAAATAAAAGGCAAACCAATTACAATTCATCTCCAGCCAACAAACGAGAAAAAAGATTGCAACAAAAAAGGGCTTCTCACTGCTGCAAAGTGCTCAATATATACAGTGGTTCAATATTTACAATTCACTATTCACAGGGGATATTTAGAAAATGCTCTCAGCGCACAAAGATTTTAGAATGTGCAGTTCAGCTCCAACCAAACAATTCCTCACTTCTACTCAGGCTTCTCATACAAACACTAAGAGCAGCGATCAAACAGCTGGCTCTTTCCTGGGTGCAGAGGAGGTGGGGGGTTGGGGGTGGCTGCCAGCTGGCGGTTATAAGGCTGCTGTCCAGCCAGTCATTCGTTATGCAGCCAATCAGCGCATGCGAAGAAGAAACCTGCACACACTCACGTGACATGCACACTAATGGGAGGAGCCAAACATGTAAACAAATATGGGACATGATCACGCATCATAACACCTGTTTTTCACCTTACCGTGGTGTGGCCAGATGAGAAACTCTTGCTAGAATACAGAACCCCCCCCCCCCCCAAAAAAAAAGCATCTGTGTGAATCACTGCTTTTTGTGTGATGCTCGATGTCTTTCAGGTGAAGCTACTGACTCAAAGGTTTTCAGCCATTTCTGCAGCAAAGGAGAAACACAGAGAGGAACGAAAACACTCACAGGTGCAGTGCAAGTGCTTCTTATGTCCATCAGTGGAAATATTACTTATTACCTTGGTCTAGTCTGTAAAACCTAAATAATTCATGAGTGGGTCCTGTGTTGGTTTCAAACTGCTGGTTGAGCAAAATATAACATTTGAATATTTTATGTTGTTTTTTTCCTGTAATGCAGGACTCTGTGTCGATGCAGTTTTGTCAGGCGCACACTCTTTATTTACGGCACACACACGTTAGTAACTGGAAACAGTTGCCACGTTTGATGTGCCCGGCTACAGGCTCAGGCTCAGGCTCACAGCAACATCTCTGGTTTATTGCTGACAAGTATGCAGCTCACGCTGCAGCTCCTCTCTGTGGATTTGTATCTTTCCCCAGGTCTGGGCGCACTGCCTAATAAAGAGAGTTTGATTAGGCAACACACAGCCTGTGTGCCAATTACTCCACCTACTCTCTGCACTGCACTGCACCATTCCTCCTCCTGCAGCCGAGCCAGAACCGTGCACCTCCACAAGTGCATTCTAAAGAAAAAACTAATAACTAGTTATTTGGAAAAAATTTAGCAAATTTATTGACAACAAGGGTTAAACGAGACAAAAACAGGAATCAGTTAAATGTTTTTCTGTGTGTTATAAACTATTATTCACGTTTTCTGACAGATGTTGACAGATTCAACACGTGATGCCACCAAAATGAATTCTGCAGCTGCAAAAGCAACACTGGAGAAGTATCCCGAATTATGTATGTCACACTATGACAAAATTGCTATTTAGTGTGAAAAAAAATCAATGCAAACTGTGCCTGACAGAGACTATTATCTTTTCCACAGCATGTGAAAATGCACAGTTCTCCTCTGGTTTGAAGGTACGACTGCATGTGCATCAAAACATCTTCAGTAACACACATTCAGCTTTACAGTTTGCTTTATTGTAGCCAGTGCACTTGAATGTTTATTGACTTCAGGAGAGGTTCCGTGTTTGTTATATATTTATTTCTTAGGGGACGAGTTTTTGTTTAGTGCTTCATGTGTTTCAGGTGAAGGATCTGACCCGGATGTTTTCAGCCAGCGCGACACAAGAAAAAGCAATCGGACCAAAAAAGAAACAAAGAGAAGAACAGAAACCTGCACAGCGGGTAAACCACAGATTTAGAAAGTAGAACGCATAATGTGTTATGTAGAGGTGTGAAGTTAGAAAGACTGCTAAATCAGGAAGTGTTTGATTTTTCTTCTGATGAGAGCCAAACATGTTAATTTTTTTGGTTAATACAACCACACCTGCTGGGCTATGCTTTGTTTTGAAGAAATTCCTGTTTTGTCCATCGTTTTTGAGCTGGGGTCAGAAAACCGGTCAATGAGGAACGAAAGTCAAAACACTTTAATAGAAGCTTCCGACTCAAAAAAAAAGAAAAAAAATCTCACTTAGTAACTTGAAATTTTGAGAAAACAGCTCGAAATTTTGAGTTTTGAGTCGAGTTGTTTTCTCAAAATTTCAAGTTACTAAGGTGAAATTTTGAGTTAATATCTTGAAATTTGAGTTATGGATGGCGATTTTTTTTTTTTTTTTTTTTTTTTTTTTTTTATTTGTGGAAACA
>JAVDPK010001133.1:0-17696 GCA_034780415.1 Cichlasoma orientale
AAGCGCCTTGAGGCGACTGTTTGTTGTGAATTGGCGCTATACAAATAAAGTTGAATTGAATTGAATTGAATTGAATATTTGGACTTGTAGCACACAGTGGGAGGAGGGAAACACCATTGTAACTCCTTTGACAATGTCTCCTTGAGCCGACAGACTGATGAAACACGGGGTGAGTACATCTTGTACAACCATTCAACCAAAACCCATCCAGCTGGCTACAAATCCATTTCCCTGCATATTTGAATGAAACATTAGCAGTGTCCACCCCGTGACTGCTCCATCCACGACTCCTGGCAGCCAACAGAACAGCTTTCAGCTGTTGTCCCCAAATGACGTCGAGCTGTCTTATTATCGCTCTACCCATTGCCGTCAGACGCCAGTTTCATTGTCTCGCATTCAGAAACCTCTCTTTCAGCTGCGTTACAATAACGGGCTGCTTTTGGCTCACGTTTTGTCTCCATCTGAGAAATCTGCATCAAGATCATAAAAGACCTTTCACCTTCTTCCTTTTGCCTATTATGAAACAAACAATGTGACAGACATCCCTTTTTTGATTCTACATATAGATGAAGGAAATGACAGGGGGGGGTAAAACCTGTGATAAAGATGCAGAGCGTGCTGTTAGGCTCTCCTAATCAACTTGTTCCACTGGGGAGACTCAACAAGAGCCGCTTTCTGTTTGCAGTTACGACTCAAATTCCTGCCTCTGCAGCACTGAGGTGAAAGAGATGCTGCCTAATGTCTTGTAAGCATGAATGTCCGGGTGTGATCGCTCATCCCTGTGTGTTATTGTAGCTTTAATTAGCCATCTGATTGCATCCCACCCTCCGCAGTTCTGCTGTACATCGCGGCCAACGCCGAGGCAGAAGGTGCTTTATGACCTATCGCTGCGGTGACATACTTATCTAATTGCATTTGTTGGTTTTCCTCGGGGCACGGGAGTGTACGGCTTTATACCGTCTCAGCTGAGTATCAGATGTCAGTGTTGATGCATGAGTCTCCGAATTAGCTGAACAAACAAGGTTCTTCTTTTAATCAGAGTTTAATAAACCAAACAACTTCCTCTTGTCTGCTCCCCCCGAAGCCCTCGAGCACTCAGGAGGAAAACGCGTTAACATAAAGTACAGTGACATTCAATACTTCACTTACCTTCCTGAAAGGTAAATAAGCTGTCTAAGGCTTTCAAGGTTAGGCTTTTTGCCACTGAACATGATAATAGTAACTTTTACAGGCATGAATTATATTTACTTCCACTGTGACCTTGATCGAAAACACGAGTATGAAAACAAAAGCATTGTTCTTTCTTTTGTGGTGCCACATCCAGGCAGCTTTGATGCTCTTCGAGCTAATTGAGAGAAAAAAAAAAACTTGCTGTACGAAGGTAAAAGCAAAAAGCTCCGATGAGTATCAGCGATATATTCGATTCACAGGCATTTATTGTCCGTAAGATATGAGGCTGGCAGGTTCGCTTTGATTTATCTATCCCTTCAAGTTGTAAATGTAAAGCTTATACAAGTAAATGCATACGCTAGGGCTGCTACAGGTAGAGATGCTGCAGAAAATGTCATTCTATACACATTGATTCTCTTATTCAAAAGAAAAATTGCTGTTGTTGTAGCAGATTTGTTGATTTGGTCTGAAAGAGATCTAGATATGAACCCAGCAGCTATCCTACAGTGTTTTATCGCGTCGGCAGGAAAACTTCTTTATCCATTTTTGCAGCATCTCCGTCTCACCCTTTGGTAGCCATCTTGGCAGATACGTATTTCAGGCTGATGTTACCACTACACACATATCAATAACACAATTAGCTGGATATATTTTCCACTTTGTCTATTTTAAAATAAACAATTGGATTTTTGTGGGCAGGGGCAGTACATGTATTATTCAGTCCCCATGTTGGTGCTGCTAAAACTCTTCCACAGATTTTCACTGACTGCTGCAAAGCATCCGCACAATCACAGTGCATACATGATTTAAGCAGCTCACATGTTCACCATCTTGGTTTGGCACATTAGCATGCTAACTTTTGACCATTTGCACTATACACAACGTTTACCAGGTAACATCTCATGGGGAAATCTCTGAATATGAAGACCTGCTTGGCTTCATCTGGAAGCCCATTGGTTACTGTCTTGTGTTGTGGCCTAGGGAGGAAATGGCGAATATTCCGGAACTTAAAGTGTAGCCAGCAAATAACCAGATAACAGCCTTCTTGCTCAATGTGCAGGTCATTATCCAAATATAAATGTAGATAATTTAGAGCCAGCAGCTTTCAAATCCAATTTCACCCACTTGGCATGACTGGTCAGTACTATGAAGAGACTACAAACAGAACAAAGAAGTGTTAACCTTGTCAGGTATTTGTTTACAGTTAATATTCTTGACTTACCCGAGGATGCTAATTTGGGAAGGCAGCTCTGGGTGTCCCGGGTGATGCCGTTGCTGCAGGTCACAGTGGGGTCGGACAGGGAGTGACCCATGCTGGTAGGGGCATGCGGGTGGGGTTTTGAAAGGGAAGGCACTTTCACATCAGGTTGTGTGGGGTCAGGGTGAGAAGAGGGAGGCTCCCGACTGAGCTCCGAGGAGCCGGCGGTCACCCCCTCCGGGCTGGATTCAGATTTAGGGATATGGCGACCGCTGGCCCGGGTGACAGAATCAGGGAGAGGGAAGGTGCCGATGCCGCTGTCCAGGGTTCTCATCTGACAGCTAGACCCTAAAGTGACAGGGAGAGGAGTGTGACGTCTGGGAGAAGCAGGAGACAACAACACAGGAGAAGAAAGGAGGGCTTGGATTTACATGCAGCGGAAGGGGTTGTGTGTAAATAAGGAATCTGCAGCAGGTACGAACACAACGTGAATGGAAAAAAAGAGAAAACAAAGCACTTTAAAGTGACTATTTTTTGGAAGCTCCTTTCTGATGCACATTTGTAGTTATCACAGTGGTGAGAGGCACACGGTTCTCATATCGTACACAATATACAAGAAACACCTGCTGCCGGCAATTCAGAACTAAATACACGATTGAGCTGCAACCCGAGGACATGCTCCTCGGATTCATCAGAGTGCACGCTGGGTTGTAATCAGGCGACGTGACAGCGAGTAGGAACAGATGGATGTCGTTTAGAAACCACAGTTTGCTGAGCCTTGACTCAGGCTGGAACAGATGGATGGCCATTCAGCACAGCACAGGACCTTGTAACTGTGAACATTAATGGCCAACAGTTACACGGGCTAATTATTAGTGGTTTGCAACTTTTTGCTGAGTTACAGCAAAAACCTCTAAGGATTAATTATCTTTCTTACCAGGGACCTGTTAAGCTTTTTCTTTTTTCTTTTTTTTGGTCATATACTGTTACAATGGTGGATGCGTATATTAAACATTGCCGGAGTTTCACATAGTGATATCAGAGCATTCTTGAGTCAAAAGCTGAGGAATCAAACTGCTCCACAATACTGTGAAAAAGCGCTGAACCTCATTTCTTTACATTTTGCTAGGAAAATGGGAAATGGGTGCAATGATTTATTGAGACATGTGGAAACATACATGGAAATACAGTATATAAGGCAAAACCAGAGCTTGTAACAAGCTTGAAAGTCAATATCTGGTGTGACCACCTTTATTCTTCAGCACAGTCTGAACTCTCTGAGGCAGCTTTCTTCTCATTTCTTTAAGCAGTCTTCAGGAATAGTTCTCCAGGCTTCTTGAAGGACATTCAAAGCTCTTCTTTGATGTTTCTGCCTTTTGTTCTGTTCTTTGTCAGGATGATCCCACACTGCTTCAATAATGTTGAGGTCTGAGCTCTGAGGAGGCCAATCCATGACTGATAGTGTTCCACTGTGTGTTTTTCTATCATGTATGATTTCACTGCAATGGCAGTGTGTTTGGGATCATCGTCATGCTGAAAAATTAAGCCATGTCCAATCAGATGCTTTCCAGATGGTATCACATTGTGGATCAATATCTGATGTTTTCTGCATTCATAATTCCATCAGTTCTGACAAGATCTCCAACACCACTGATTGAAATGCAGCCCCAAACCACGACAGAGCCTCCACACTCAGCCTTTTCTCCTGTTTCCCTTCCTTCAGAATGGCTTCTTGACAGCCACCCTTCCACTGAGACATTTCTGATGAGGCTTCAGTGAACAGTAGAATGGATCGGCTGAAGGTCCAGATGCATCTCTCAGGTTCTGTGAGGTTCTGATTTTTTTCCTTCTTCTTAAGGACATGACTTTCAGATGCTGTTCATCTGCTGTAGATAGTTTTTTTTTGGCCTGATACTTTTTTTTAGGCAGTAACAAAGTGCCTCAAGATAAATTTAGTGTTAAGTAGCTTAACAAACAAACAAAGAAACAAAAATCCTCTAAAATGGCCCAAGTACAAGTACTGCGTTAAAAATAAGAGAAAACGCTGGCTGCTTGGAAGCAAATTAAAAAGAAATAAGGAGGACTCACGACTTTTCTTTCTTGAGGCACACTCTTTGGTTATGTGTACCAAAGCCCCACCCACCAGCTGTTTACGAGGAGCAGCCAATCAGAAGAATGGTGTCTTAAAGTGGGAGGAGCTAACGGCTTGTTCGAGACGGAGGATGAACCGATGAGCGGCACCAGGGGCCAATAAAAGATAAATAAGGATAATTTTAAACTGTGAATCATGCAACTCTACTCTAGTAGAGTCCAGCAATAAAAATAAGTACACGGCACAAAAAGTGGCCGTTATTACACAGCATCCACTTTTTGATTTGGAGATGATATAAATCCTTTGAAGCCATCGGTTCTGTGACTCAAAATATTAGTCGCTGAAAGCTCTTGAAGCAAACTAGAAGGTTTTCTTTTATTCGGTCTTGCAGAGATGGTAGATATTCACAGACGCTGCCTCTCAGTGTTACTAAAGCTTAAAAGGCTTCTCTGAACACTGCTGTGCTTTACAGTGAGGTTTAAAAAGAATTTGCAAGTAGAGGAAACTGGCATATTTTAGGTTCAGTTTACCACTAAAGAGAGAAAGAAAGAAAAAAAAAACACCTAGACTTGGATGTGAAGCTCAAACCATCTATTGTTATGGTCATGGGTCAGTTTGCCCAGCGTTTGAGGTTTTTCTTGGTGTTTCTAGTTGTGTTTATTTAAATATTCCATGATTTTGGTTTGTTACGTGCTTATATTGTTGTATATTTACCTGTTAAGTAGATTTCATCTTGTTCTCAGTTCCTGGTGTTCAGTTCCCGCCTCATGTGTCAAGTTCCTTGTATTAAGTTGAATCATGTCTGTGTTTTCTGTTTACTCATCACTTCCTGTTCTATTTTGCGACTTTGTTTTCTTTGTGCGCTGCCTTGAGTTTTGCTTCTTTTGTCTGTCTTCTGTATTTCTGCCGTGTCTCGTCCTCCCCAGCTGTCTCCACATCCCCTAACCGCCCTCCTGTTTATTGTCTCAGTCTCTCCATGTCTTGTGCTAGAGCATCTGTTTATGGTCCAGTGTTTCTTAGTTCCAGTCTGTTTACCCCTAGCTCTTTTTTAAAAAAAATCACTTTCTCTATTTCTCCAGTTCTAGGTTATAGTTTTCACTTTCTTTTATTATTTGTTTCGCCCTTTTGGAATGACTGCATCTTGGTTTTCATCAGCTTGACAATGAACAGCTCGCCTTTTGTTCACCTTACCCTGCCCCCGCGTGTCTGTCTTTAGGGCCTAAACATAACATTCAGTCTGCACATCTTGCAGATCATGACTTCTATCCATTTTCTCTTTGGATGGTTTTCTAAGCAAGGGTGCCAAGTACATTACTTCCATACGATGATCTAAATTTAAAAGCACTGTCAATAGATGCACAAAGGAGGGCATCTGAGTGAGCTTTTCTTTTCTGTTTTAAGGAGTTTTGGAGGAGAAAAATCTCTGCATGTCGCCAACTTTCAGTACATTTCACAACATACTGTGAAAACGAGTCCTTACATAAGTGTTTGGATGTACAGATACACCATGTTCATTGCACAGATGGCCTGTTAGCTGCACACGTATCTGCTGTGAAGCCCTCTCAGCAGGTTACGTATACTGGAATAAACAGAAATCCTGATCTCGGTGCATGTTGTAGTCTCCACATGCACACCAATGTTTACTTGCATGTGTGAGAAAGTGAAAGGCAGAGGGAGTCATAGATTACATGGCTGTGTAATTGAATGCCAAGCCTGGCAGTTCAAAATGCCCTCTATAACCAAACTATAACAAGGTCCACAGTAATTCTACCCAGAGGCAACAACAACTGGACATAATCTAGTTTTTCATGAGCTCCCTATCACTTCTCTATACAACCTCCAGGGTTTGAGCAGAGAGAGCCGGCTTATTGACACCTCCTCTGTGTGGAAATGTGTTTATTCGATGAAGACGTGTCAGAGAGAAAGCAAATACGAAAACACAACACAAATTGTAAGGCCACATTTATACAACAGTGTGTAGCATCTCTTTTGTTGCTGGAGAAAACATCCGGCTGAAATTATTCTTCTTTGGTTTAAGAATCCAGCCTTTCATCTGTCACTCCGCGCTTGTTAAAAATCCAAAAACGGCAGCGCTATTTTCCAAAACAAAGTCTACAAAGTAAGTTTTGAACACCGCACACATCAGCACCTTATGAAGTAATAGCTGAATTATTAGTATTGATCAACAGTGCCATCAAACCTCTGCAGAAGTATTAGAGTCATTTTGAGCTCCGGGTCGGTCAAAACGTTATTTATTGCTCCTTTACGAGAAAAAAATCACGCCTCGAGGGGGAATTCTTCTAATGCACGGTACAATAACTGACCGGGCTAGAGTGAACCTCGAAGCCCACATTCATAACTTGCATCATAAACTGGCTGGATGTAAACTATTTATATGATTGATGTGTTTACCTGGCATTAAAGCCTGTGAATGCTCCACTTTGGAGGGACGTGACATTACAGCAGCGCCGAGGAGCAACGAGCAGCCGCGGCCGAAGCCTTTATTAAATATTTAATTCACGCTGTCTGCAAGAGCTTAGTTGGCAGAATATAAAGAAGGCAGCCTGTTAACCAGAATACAGAGACAATTAACAATTTTATTTTTGGTGGCATGGCTCAGACCCATTATTAGTGGCTCAAGCCAAAAGTATTTCGTGATTGATTAGTAGCTTCACCGCTCAATCTGCCAACTCTGTGCTTCTGCGGAGATTATTTCCATCTGCACTCAGCCTTAACAAACACATTTATTTTAATTGTGAGAACTGGCAGATGTATAGATTTTTCACTGTCACCACCACTGCATGTTTTGCATATAAACAGTTCCAATTAAGATGCAACCTCACAGAATAATAGCCAGCATTTGCATCCAGTTAATTACATTATACGAGGAAACTAAGGCTTTATTGCTGTTGTTAGCAAACCCTCAAATATTCAGTTTTGTTTTAGCTCCGTGTTGGTCTCCACCAACTCCTGGAGGAACTATCTGATTCTTTAACTTCTAAGTTCCTCAAAGCAGTCACTTTGTTGGCTGCATATATCTAATCTAATATGTAATGCAGCAACTCAGAGCATTTAGGCATGCAGACATGATCGAGGCAACCTGCTGAAGTTCAAACTGAGCAGCCGAATGGGGAAGAAAAGTGACTTTTGGACGTGGTTTGGCTGTTGGTGTCAGACAGGCTGGTCCGGCACCAACAGCTGGGTTTTTATTCTCCGAAAACTCCTACCTATGAGAGTTGAAAATGACATAAAATGCAAAAGTTGCATGCCTCAAAAAAGTACCCATAAGGCTTTGCTCTGTCTAAAAGGAACCACAGAGTTGAGAATTTCATCACCGTAAGTGACCTCTTCTGCATACAGCACACGCAGGCCTGTAATTCTATTTTTAATGAGCATGTGCAGGTTGGCTCTCAGCTCACTTACATCCTCAGACGGCTGCAGCTGAGGTAAGCGGCGGCCCCACGTCAGCTTTGAAAAAGGACTTGTTTCTAGCTTAACAAATTTATCAGACCACCAGCCATAAAACCCCTTTACAATCAGAATATGCTATTTTATTTTTCATAGTTTTCCCAAGTTTTGGCACTCAGGGAACAAAACAATCACATTCCACGGAGTGCAGCCCTGCTAGCAGCAAATCTACATTCACACCTGCAATGGAGCTGCATTTCAAGAAGCATGCCATTATGAACTTTGAGATGAATCAGTAGAACAATTTGTCAATAACCCCAGTGAGTGACAGCCGAGTGACGAACACGTTGCACTCCGCATCCAGTAAACAGCACTTACACCCTCTCCTTCCCCACACCGAGTTGCAATCCACAATGTAAGTTTGCTGCTCTGCAGTAATAACAGTCATCATCCCATCTCACAATTGTTTGATGCATTTATTTTTTCACTCCTTTAGCTGCTCAGGCATTGTGAAACATCACCCGGCCGCGCATCAATCACCTGACTAGACTGTCAACGTGCTGTTTTTGCAGCCGCTGCCATTTCCCCACAGTAATGGCGAGCCTGGCAGCGAGCAGACTCGGCTGGCGAAGGGATTGAGTTGTCAGTCACATCAGGAAATCGCAACTGTAAAATGTGTTAATGCTCTGTTGCGCTGGTTGATTTTTGACAGGTTTAAGCTAAATGAAAACCTGCACTGGAGGAGATAAACACTTGCGGATACAGTATGAAGACGTGGAGTTCAAATCAAAGAAAGAGAGTAAGAAAGCGACTGGTCAGTTAAGCTGTTTTCAGTGAAGGACTAAAAGCGTAATCCTAGCATGAGCTCACCTAGCATGTGGTCTTGACAAGCTGCGTCTGGGATGTGTCTCTCCTCATTTTCGGCCTTAAGGTTGATCTTCTCCGTCATTATGAGGGTCTGGAACGAACAAACAGCATGTTAGTGACACACTCGTACCTTAATACACTCTTAAAAACCATTATTTCTACTGCGAGACACCTTTAGTTGATAACTTGTTCATGATAACGTTAGCTAGCTACTGAAACTATTTTCTGCTATGTTTAGCCCACAATTTCACTTGCTTAAGCACATTTAGCTAGTTATTTTGACATGTTTTTTCTCACTATTTGCATTATTTATCTATTCACCCCCACCCCCACCACATGCATATTTGTAGTTCCATTTATACTTATCCGTATTATTGAGCTACGCTGTCCACATACCCCCCTGAGTACTAGCACCCCAAGAATCAGTGACATTAGTACAGATGCGCCTTTGTTTGTACTCGCTGTTAGCATTTATCAATTTAAAAGGCTTTCTTTTGGGTAATTTGCAAAAGAAAAGTGTGAATGAAAAGGATCAGTTGAACACGTTAATATATTCTATGACTTTTCAGAGGAGCAGACAAGCTTCTTGCTTTGTGAAATGTGTTAAAAAGTTTTCTTCGGGAAGAAATAAGGTAATTGTGACGGACTTTCTGCCTTACTTTAATTAGGTTATTTTAAAAAATGTGGTCTTGGGGGTGGTGTAGAAGGAGCTTGTAGGTCATAAAGCGTGGCTCTTTTGTTGTATTTCTGTGGGGAGAAGATAGACGGAAAGCTTGGAGGATTGTATTAAATGGCTCTTTTGTCAAATTGAGTGCCTGCGATAAGGGCCTCCTCCATGTTATCAAAATTTCACATCATCTGGATTAAATTTCCTACATTATGCGGTGAGACTGTCATTCTTTCCCCCTGTTCAGACGGCTCCTTTTACTTTCTTTTATTATTGCTGTCTCCCTTCTTTCAGGCTCTCTCAAGCCCTCAGACTCTCCATCATTTTTCGGCATTTTGACTGACAGGTAATAAAGAACAAACCCACAAGGTCATAATTTCAGCATTTTGCTTACGGAGTGCACTGATACGATTTAGGGAATCAAACGGCTGAGAGAAGCCTAATTTAAGTTCGTATTACATGCGCGGCCTGATGGCTGCCTCTGTGCCAGATATGGTTTAAAAAAAAAAAAACGTTCAGCCTTGTGGAGACAACAACAACAACACGGGACTGGGTTTGATAATAAAAAAAAAGTAGGCGATGAATTGTAGGCTGAGTCAGAACACAATGCGAATCAATATCGAGGCTTCAGGGGGATGCGATGCTGAAGAGGCGGAAGGGTTGTGGATCTGTTTGTGAACATGCACATACTGTACGAGCGTGGAAACCTATGGGAATTCAGCATGTATGTGTGCACCGCAAACAGACGCCACTGTAACAAAGTCAGCGGTGCATGTGCGCTCACTCACAGCAGTATCTGGACAGATCTCCATATCTCCCTTCATTTCGCTGTGTTTCTTGGGTGTGGAGATCCCAGGCGGCGATGCAGCCACGGAGTTGCCCTTCACAGCAGTCCTGTGAGGAAATAAGATTTGATCTGTTTTTCATGTCTGCGCGCCGCGTACCCCCCCCCCCCCCCCCTTATCAGCTCGCCAGGTAGAAAGCGAGACTGCTGATAAATTGCATCGACCTGCTCTTTCGCTTCGCGAACGCGCAGGCCGACGCGTGCGTGCACGCGCGCAGACACAAAATGGAAATGTCATCACGCGGTTAACAACCTCCATGAAGTGGTTCCTCGCAAGTGTTTGAGGGGTAAAAATCTGTCAGCTGGCTCTTGGAGAGGAAAATCAGCAAAGTGAGTAAATGACTGTGGCTTAAACGTAAAGTCCCCTGAGTGTGCTGACTGTGTGTCTGATCCAGCAACTGTTTATGCTCGCTAGAGAAGAGTCACAACTCACGCAGACGGCTGCTGTTTGTGTTTCTCTGAACACACAAGCTTAATGTAGCGATCGCTCATGTTTAATGTAATAGAGCAACCACTTTGCTCCGCGAGTGTTGATTCACTTGATAGAAAGACAGCTCCGAGAAGGCTGAGTGACAGGAAATAATCAGCGCTGCATCCGATCAATTAAAATAATAATACTTGATTTTCTTAACGACAAAGGTGTTCCTTAACCCACCTGCCAAGAAGCTCTTTCACGAACTGGTCTTTGCCGATAAAGGCCGTCGTGCACTGGATCTGACTGGCAATCTGACCCATCTGATTGTTGCAGTGGTCCATAATGGAGCTCAGCTTGTTGTTCATCTCAGACAGACTCTGCACCTCCTGACTTTCTTTCTGCTGATTATCGTTTTTCTTCTTATCCTTCTTCTTGTCAGACTTCATCTGTTTGCCTCCAAGCACTGATCCAATCTTCAGCTCTTTCTTCTCCTCCTTTCCCTTGGGGGAGTCTGCTTTTTTACCACTCAGAGCTGGAAGTTTGCTTTTACGGAGGCCGAACCAGTTTGCCAGAGAGGGGCCCGTCTTCTGTTTGGCCTCGCTGGCAGCAACCTTCTCCTGTTCTTGACATTTCTGTACGTTCTGCTCAATTCCCATCATGACTTTCTCTTCAATAGTGGTGACGGATGGGCTGATTTTTTTCTCCTCCAGATCTGGGTGTTTGTTTGGCGAGTCTGCCTGGGTTTTGCTTTCCCTACTAAAGTTTGGCTCATTAGGGGTTGCTGCTTTGTCTTCCGTCTCTCTCACTGGATTTTCCAAGCCATAAACACAAGAGGACGGAGGATGAAACTGTGGATGAGAAGCAACTTTTGATGGCTTACGGATGTTTAAACCAGTCCTATCACTGATGGGTAAGCTACGCACCACTTTCTGAGAAGGTGAGGTGACTGCCTCTGCCTTTCCCGTGCCCTGTGACCCCTCAACTTTAGAGCCCGATTTAGAAGCTCTCTCAGGAAGGACGCTCTGACTATTTGACCCTGTCATGCCGCCATAGTGGCTAAGCCTAGTCCTCGGGGAATGAATTGGGCTCTCTGCTAACCCAACACAAGGCGCTTCTAAGGAACTCTGTCTCGACAGAGAGTTCCCCCTTTCACCCGAGTTGGTAATTATCTGAGTCCTTATTTTTCCCGGTCCATCTAAGGAATTGATGCTTGGTTTTTCAATGTAGTTGGTGCTGAAACTCTGGCTACGAGCTTTTGCCCCATTCATCCCCAAGGCAGGCTTTAGATGAGATTTGGTAGCAATAGATATGGATCTGCCGAAAAGCTGACTACTCCTTTTCCCATTATCGCAAACATCCCCCTCCTCTGGGAGCACAGGTGCTTGTAATTCCACTTCCAGTAACCTACACTGGACTTCACCTTTCCCCTCTGTAACAGACATCTTGGATGGTGAATCAATATTGTACTCTGTCTGCAAGCTGTCACACTGCGTAGAAGCATTTGAAGTCACAGTCTCCTTGGAGACCGAGTTGATATGATCTTTCTCTTGTTTGCCTGGTATAGAGGGACTATTTTTATGGCTAGGAGGAGATTTTAAAAATGCTTTAAAGCCCATTGGGATGCGAGTCTTTGAGGCTTTTTCTGCTAGGTTAGGGGACATAATAACAGAGCTGTCTACGGCTTTCCCATTTTGTGACTCTGTCTGACCTTGATGGGCATCCTGAAGTGAAACGGGTAAACTTATAGAGGTCTTCTGCACTGACTGATGGACATTTTCATTAGCGGATGCTTTCTTGCTTGCAGGTGAGTTCTGAAATGAAGACCCTCTGAGGGCACTGTAGGGAGGAGGGACATTCTTCGAGCTTTTAGGTGCAGTTTCAGGTTCTCGAGCACACCCTGAGTTTGCAGAAGGGAGGTAGTCTTTCGTGGTCATCCGCTTGGAAGTGCCTTTAGCAGGTGTCTGAGTCACGGCAGGGGACTTTTGAAGGTGCTGACTGGTTTTGTCAACCAGTTTCTGAGGTGTAAGTGCAGTCCCGTAGCCTGCATCCAAGTCTAAACAGTCTTTATCCTTGATGGGTAGCGTTGATTGCATATTTGGTAAAAGTGAGGTGTGGTAACTTGGGGGAGGGCCCCTCACAGTGGTTGGTGTGGGTGGTTGAGCCACCCCTGTTTTATGTGCTTGAGGCGACCCCTCATAATTTGGTCTGATCAGTAAAGAGGTGGTGCGGCCCGGGGGAGGGGGAGGAGAAGGGGACCTGAGTTTATTTTTGCTGTTTTCACAGTGTTTGTCTCTGGTTGGCTGTTCTCCATTGTCAGCATACTCCAGGTGCCTCCTTGAGAGGTGAGGGGAACTTGATGAGGTGCCCTTACTCCATTCAGCCCTGCTGGGGACCTTTGAGTTCACCGCCTTTGGGCTTTGAATGCAGGTTCCTGGTGTCTTGATGAATCTGGACATTTTAACTGTAGGAGAAGAGGGGGATTTCTCCTGCCCAGAGGGTCCTGAGTTTCCACTGTTAATTGGTTCAGTGGTGGAGCCCTTAGATAATCTCAGTGGGGATCCTGAAGGTTTGTTACAACCAGGTATCTTTGAACCACTGGACTTGGAACCAGCAGAGTCATTCATGGGAGGGATGGAATGGCCTTTATTAGCTCGGTTGCTTGGCGGTTTGATTAGTTTCCTTTGTGGCGTCAGCTGTATTGACAGCCTCTCTGCACTTCCCTCCCTGCTACTGCTTTGCTCCCTTGCTTTGCTGGTCCTGATCTGATATTCTGACGGCTTCTCTGGAGACTCAAGAACACTGTAGTTTCTTGCTTTTGAGTGTTTCTGCTTTGTTGGCCTCTCTTGGGGCACCAGTTCTGTGTAGTCAGGAGCTACTCTGCCGCCTCGACTGTCTTTTCGAGTCCCGGCACCTGCTCCAAGTTTCTCAGCACAAAGTTCAATAGGCTCTCCTTCTGCATCAAATACTGCCAACACGCTCTCCTCAGACTGGGTGCATTTGGCCACTTTGGGCTCCTTCATCAGGCTGAAAGGCCTGGGCCTTCCATCTGCAGACTGGGTACGAACCTGGTCTCTTCGCAAGCACTGTTCTGTGATCAGCTTGGCAGCATCTCTTGACAGCCTCTTGGAGTCCCTCTCAGCTTGCTCTGGTGGCTGGCCAAAGGGCATTCGGATGCCACTTGATTCAGAGTTTAGCTCCTCTGGATCATCCACATCAGACAGATGGGGACCTTTCGGGTCTGAAGGGGTGCGGTGCAGCTTGGATGGTCTTGTAAAAGCTGATATCCGCCCTCCCTCAGGGAGAAGACTGTTAATGAAACTCATAAGCTTCTCAGGCTGCTCTTTTGAGTCATAGCCAGGGGGTTGTTTAGTAGCCACGGGACTTGAGATGGTGTCACCTCCGCTGTCCTGTGTCCCCTCCCAGCTACATAAACTGTCTGAGATGCTGTGTGAGAGCTTCTTACAGCGAAACCAGTTGTCCTTGGTGGGGATGTTATCTCTACATCTGGACTGTGCCAGTTCATCATCTGCATCGTCAGAATCATAAGCGAACTGCTTTCCCCGAGCAGTCCCCCCCACGTGGGTAGGTTTGGATACCCCTTTACTGCTGCTCTTGATGCCAAGCGAGTAGATGCCCTCGTTGGAGTTCATGCAGTCTTTGTAGCCTGACTTGGAGACCTTGGAAGAACAGGAGGAGCTCCTGTGTTTCCTCCTTTGAAGCTTTCTCAGTCCCTCCAGTATGTGGCTCTCCTTACGCCTTGTGGGCAGCTGCTCCTCCTGGGTGGCACAGATATTACTAGGGGCAGACGAGCCCAAACTCAGCCTCTTCTCCCAGGTCAGAGATGACTAAATCACAATGAGAAACGAGGCAGAGTCAGTCTCTGTGTAGTAAGAACACACATCCTTTAATTTCTAACTTAAAGTAATGAATGCAATACAACTGAGAAAAGAAAATCATAATGTTGCTGGCCTTTTTTTTTTTTTTTTAAATTCTGGTAGTGTACAATCATCCTTAATTATAAAATAATTTTCCTACATTTTCTTTGAGCTCCGATTGGAGACATAATCAGCAAACTCTCGCACGAAGGTTGCGGGATTAAATAGGGTCTCGAAATAAAGACTAGGCATAATGAGCTTAATGAGCTGAAGAGTGAGGTGGTTTACCATTCTCCCACAGGAGCGTCCATCATTCCAGGTGTACGAGCCGCTGGAGAATTCGCTGCACGCGCTCGACAGCGACAGCTCACTGCTGCTGCAGCTGCTGCGTGGGTACACGGGCGCTGGCACTGTCAGACTCAGCTGGCTCAGACATTTAGCCACAGGGAGACCTGCCTTTCCATTCAACTGAACCTCCTGTGAAACAGAAAAGAGGCGACATGGCATTACGGGAGTCACTTATGTGGTCATTTATAATGCCTCTGAGTTAAATAAGTCTTCAGCACTGCTGCAGTCGGACTGCTCAAAAGTATGCATGTGTTGGGTAGCGTTGCATGTCTAATCACTATGTTGCTGTTAATTTTGTGATGAAAGAGATTTAACAAATTCTTGACAGACCGATCAAATATCGTGCTGCGCTTTTCAAACTTTTCTTTAAATATTAACTCACCAACTTCAAAAATCAATCAAACTTTCATGTGCAATCACCACACCATGGCAGATGTTTGTCCAATTAGCGTCTCCCTGCAGACAATCTGACGGTGAAAACGGAGTTGCAGGCGGCGAGATAAGGAATATGATACATCCATGTGGCAGTCGTTATTTCTCTAATCTCATACACGTGTGCGTATCACTTAACACAGGCAATTTAAGGGTATGTGGTAATTTTGCAGATCCAGATTATAAGATGAATCATAATTTGCTCTGTGGCCATTATTATTTAATTTCCGTCTTCCGCTGTGATAGCACGCATTAGAGTTTATCAGGTGGCATTCTCAGAGGGGTAAAAGGGCAAAAGAATGGAGCAAACTCATTTTCGGGCCTTAATGCATAATATATAAGATGATTAATGTACCAGGGTGTCCTGTGGAGTCATTTTTACTGAAAACGAGTCTCAATCGATGGTTTTCTGGTAATATGACAAGGATATAGTCCTCTTAGTGCCAAGTGATACTGCCAGCTCTTCCTGCTGAGAGCGCAGAAGGGGTCACGGCTTCGGATTTTAGATCTGTATTTTAATATCTTGCAATGATTTCTTGATGGGAGATGGGGGGGTGTAGCTGTCCTACAACATTTGGATGAGTTATATGGGTGGATTAAAAAAAAAGAAAAACATGCAATGTTTCCCATTAGGCTTACATTAGAGGGGGAGTCTGTATTCCTGGAAAGCAGGAAAGCCTTGCTCCTCTCTGGCTCCAGGAGCAAATCTGCCGCGGACAGATCCATGATCCGGGAGTGGAGTTTCTGAAAGTCAAACGGGAAGTACACGCAAAGATGAATTTTGACTTTGGGGATCTCAAGAGGAAAATCTGGGACGACAGAACAGCAAATTGGTATGAAGATTTTTATCAGTCCTTCATGCGGTACACAGCATAGCCTGAGATTCCTTTTTTTGCGGCGTCTCCGCCGGGCGTAAAGATTTTGATCTGAGCATTGTCTGCCTCTCCCGAACGATAAGTGCACTCAAAACATTAAAAGAAAGCAATTAAACAAAGTAATCATTTGAATTCATTTTTCAAAATCTCAAAACAGCTGCACGGTAGGCCGAGGCAGAGCAATATTTTACCCATCAGATTCCCTCCACCGGCGCCACACAGAGCCCTGATTCATCCCTCTCCCTCAAAGTCATTAATGTCATCGTCCAGAAAAAAAAACCACTAATGTGAATAGGAAATAATTGCATCAGGGAGTTAGGGATTGCTTTGATATTTTTTCTTTCTTTTTTTTTTTTTTATTCGTGCTCGTCTCTTCTGTTATTTAACTCTCATGCTTAAGAAGGAAGGATACAAAACCAAATACATTTCCACATATTAATCCCAGAACTTAATTACACTGGATTCCCCGAGCTCAAATTAACTTAAACTGGAAATATACAGGAACAGAACACTTGATCTTGTGCTGCATTTTCTGCCGAGGGTAAAACCAGCGCTCGCTCAGGGAGTGCATGCACGTGCTGCTTTTTGTTTTTATTCTGTTTCTCACTATTAAAGCAAGCGATGAGTCACATGCTGCGCACCCCTCGAAGAAAATAGATGGCGTGTTATAAAAGTGAACGTCACCCTCAGCAAATGGAAACTGAGCTTTGAAAATCAGTTCCTCAAAACTTCCTTCGATGGCATGAATATTTTAAAATAAAAACGGGCTCCATTGTATTCGCTTCCATGAACCTGTTTGCCGACGGTGCGTATTGACTTCTGCGAAGTGAAAGAATACCCGTCTTCTGCCTCCTTAGAACAAACAGCCTGTGTCACATCCATTGTGCATTTTTCACTCCAACTTCAGACAAAACATCCAAAAAAGAAAAGATGCTTTTTGTATTAGGGAAAGATTCTGAATAAGCTGTTAGCGTGACTGATTTTATATCATCAGTGACTGGGTAGTAATTGTGCCACGGAAACAGATCAATACCCACTTTCCAAGCTTCCTCTGCACAGACTGTGAGTGTGAGGACGGTATTCTTTACTTTTTTAAAAAAGATTTATAAAAACATCCAGCTTTAGATGCCGGCACAGAGTTCTTTAAAGCTTCTTCAGGTTTCAGTGAGTTCAAAGACTGTTAAGCTATAGGGAGGATTTCTCTTTTATGAATCAAAGCTAAAAGTTGAAAAAATAAAATTTTTCCCCCCAACATATTTCAGATTTAGAAATACAGATGTTTGTTCTATACACCCGAAAACTTAAGAGATCACATTCTTTCAAAAGTAAACATCACATTAAGGTGAAAACGTGTCCGAGTTTGGACTGAAGGCACCATGTGACAGTTCACCTTTCATTTAATTAAAATAAAACCCCTTTTATTAAGAATAACTAGGTTCAGTCATATATATAAAAAAAAAAAAAATCCCAGCTCGCCCCTACGGGCGGTCTTTTTGCCCTTCAAG
>JAVDPK010001133.1:23995-59084 GCA_034780415.1 Cichlasoma orientale
AACAATATTATCGTTAATCGCAATAATTTCTGAGACAATTAATCGATTAGCAAAATTTGTTATCGTGACAGGCCTAGACACAAACTGGAATCTTGGACTGTCCGCCTTCAGAGTAAAAGCTGGCACTACTTTTACTTTGAAGGTGAATATTCTCAGCTTTCACTTTGTTTTTTCAAGTTTTACCCCACTCACAGTAAGTGATGAGTGTTTGTAGACAAGCGGGCATCTTCCATACAAACTAATGTGCTGGCGACCAAAGCAATCACAGGGGGCTGCAGCCTATTCGTTTATTCTGGGACCTCCATAAACACTTTCTTGATCTCTTTAAGGGCACAATTGCTAGTTTCAGGTGATTTTGACTAAAATATGAAGTTCATTTTGTAGCGTGTGATCATTATTAGAGTCAGAAAGGAGAATTATCTCCTTGTCCTCAGTTTCCCAGTCAGATCTACCTCCCGCTCATCACATCCGGTTTGAAAGCACCGAGATAAGAATAAGAAAAAATGCTCAGCTTGAGGTTTCAGGGGGACGTCACTAACAAATGTTACCCATGGGTAGCAGCGGCTACATCCGTCTTTTATGCAGCCCATGGTCGTAGTGCCGCACTGAACAGGCAGATAAGAAAGTGGCCTTGATCTTCTTATCTAACTCTGCAAAAATAAGTATAAAAATACTAATTATAAAGCACGACCGATAAAAATATAGCTGTTCCGTAGGAAGTCCCAGGCCTTCGTGACGTGGATAAATATAGCTGTTTTCAACAGCTCTCCCACACATGACTGAAGCCCTCATAAAGGACACGCTGAACATCCGGAGAGGCGTAATCACACTATGATTAATTCTTACATTGAATCACCCCGATAATGGTTAAAATGTTGCTATTAAATAATGAGCCAGTTTCCAGTGGACAAAACCTACATGCTTGCAGAAAGCACACAATGCACGCTGTGATCTGCAACCCGCACGCGTCACGTGACTCTGTTCCGTTCGCCCGTCTCACACGTATACGTTACTCATAATGTCTGAATCACGCCGGAAAGGGAAAAAGAAAAACGGTCTCGGCTGAACACCGGTACAAAGCAATATGCTGCAACCCAATTACCCGTACGGGATCTTAATAACCACCGAACTTGATCTTGAACTCTATCATATCCTGAGTGCCTTAATTCACATCTTCAGCGAGATTGCACCTATTGGTCCCCCCGCAGCGATGTCATCAATATCCCTCTTCAAGCCTTTTATATTGCGCTTTCATTTAACAGTGTTCCTGCCTGTCTGCTAATGGCACTGGAAGTAGCTCGAAAGAACCGTTACAACACACCTACAGCCAGATTAATTCTCTTTCCTCCTTTTTTAAAAAAATGTTATTTACTCCATTTCTACCTCTTCCTGTTTTCTCCCCCTCTGCTATCTCACGTCCCTCCATTTCCCCCCCTCCTGTCCTTCCTTTCCTTATCTACCCTTACTCTCTTTCTCCCTCCACACCCTCTTGTCTGGGGGCATAGCCGCAAAGAGCCTTGTGGAAACGTTCACACTTTGCATCCCACTTTGCAACTTCCTCATATTGTCCTGCGACTCCATATCATGGTTGACAATAGCGAGGTCAAACACACAGCGGCAGGTCAGTCTGCCTCATAATTACACCTTGATTTAGCCGGATAGACACATGCACACTGTTCAGTAAATTGGTGTTTTCAAAGGGACCAAAAAGGAGACTAAAAACCCCACTGCAGCTGAGAGAATACAGGGTTTGTAGGGAATTTAAGTACAGTTGTGGTTGTGCGATGGTTGCAGCGGAGAAGGGTTCAAATCTTTGTCGTTTCGGGATGTGGAGAGTCGCAGATTATAGTCCTGGTGCTGCAAACGTTTCCGAACTGATTTGAAGTGTTTTATTTTGATTTGTTTTCAAGGGAAGACGCTCTGTTCTTCCGGGGGGATGTTTCGAGTTTGTATCTGCCGTTTCAAAAGATTTCCAAAATAGTTTTAGGGGGTTTCATATAGACCCCGCTGCCACAGGGAGTCCCGAATGCACGCGAATCCTCGACGTAAAACTATCAAAATAACGTTAAAACGGCACATATGTAAGCTCAGAGTGAAAAATGATGCCATAAACAAACCAAAACAACAAGAGTGCCGCGCTTTAAGGTCTTCTGCTTCCTTCATCTGCGGTTCAGAAGAGAAAAACAAGCTGAAAAACAGCTTCTGAGGAGCGAGATTGATAAAGGCTGATGTAAAAGAGGAAGTTTTTTCTTTATAAATCAAAGTGTTTTCTTTTTTTTCTTCTTCTTTTGCAGCTTCGTTCTCTGGTTAGGACCTCAGAGCTGTTTGATAACAACTGAAAATGGAAGAGGGCTTCAAATACACGAGGAGAAGCATCGATATGGGCGAATACTCAGATTCAGGCATCGAGAACTTAGTGATGATACTTTTCCAGGAAGCCAAACTCGCATGACTCTTAATTGTATGTCAGTGAAGCCTTGACATCAAAAGTCTGAGGTGTTGGTTCTTTTCTACACTGTGAAATTAAATGTATTGTAAATCTATCTGCAGTATTTTCTGAGTTGATAAATAGTTTATGTGGACTCGAGTTGGAAGGCTAAAATAACAGTATATTGGCAACCAGGTAGCTGAGGACAGTATTATCCTGCAAAGCTTAAGTAAACCTATACTGCTTCCAGCCAGGTGCTGCTAATCAAATCAACAAGTGTGAGCAGCTCTATGAACGCGGAGGTTCTGGCAGTTTGCTGGTCTGCAGCATTCAGGCGTGTGTTAACGTAATGCAACGATCCTCCCAGGAGTGGACATGCCAGCAAATTCACCTCGCGGTCAGATCGTGCTCAGAGAAACCCAAGAGCTGCATGTTAAATTTGAAGTTCAGGACAGTACAGTTAGAAAAAGACTGAAGAAGTATGACTTGTTTGGATGGGCTGCCAGGAGGAAGCCTCTACAAGACTCCTGGAACGATTTCCTTTGGACTGACGAGACCAGAACGACATGCTGTGTTTGACTCCCTGAAATGTTTCTGCTGACCTGCTAATTCAAAGACTAGCGTGCACTTGTTTTGGGGTTTTTTTGCTCTGTTTTTGGTCTCCGTGACTCCCTGAAATAAATGTTTCGGATCACAAACTGGGCCGGTGATACATCAACGACAGGGCGGGTTCTGGAAAAGGGCAGCGTACCTGGAGAAGCAGGTCTGAGGCCGGCTTGATCTTCTGCTGGAACAGAACACCGAGCGCCCGATTCTGCTGCTCGAGATCGAAAACCCTGGTCCGCAGCTTCAGACATTCCTCCCTCAGATCCTAATTCAGAAGCAAAACAGGAAGTCCTTAAGAGAGCTGTGCAGTGTTATTTTGTATTCATATCACAGGTATGAGATTCTGTCCGTTAATATAAATGAGCATGCATTTAAAGAAGGAAAGGAACAAACCTTCTGGGTTAGAAGCGCCTGCACGACTTGATTAGCAACCTTGAACAGAAAAAGAAGGCATCACTAAATATAATTTCTCTACTTTGGCACTATAATAAAGTCTTGACCTCATATGACCCTTCCGGGCCTCTATAGGAACCCCTTTTTGTGCTGCTTACGCTGCACTTTGCGGCGTTTGCACTTCCTCAGCCAATTTACACCTCAGATGAATTATTATGAGCCTAAGCAACCACTGTGGCACAATATACATTACACATTACACACGCTATTGTGTGTGTGTGTCTATTTTACACGCTCATGCAGACAATGTTGAGCCCTCACAGCCTAATGCGGTATTGACAGCGCTGGGTTTAATGCAGGAACAGAGGTGTGCCAGGCTTAAGTGCTGTTGTGCCTGGACCCCGGTCTCACAGCGGCTCACACTTCAGACCACAACGCCGATGGAGGAGCGGCTACGATTACTGCCCATTGATTGCTCATTAATACCCCGTGAAGCCGTATCGGCTCTTTTGAGTGCACTCGCTTCTCGTTTATTGAGCGAAGGGAGGCAGGGGTAAATATGGTGAAATGAGCCCTCGCTTGTGGAACCGCAAGTTACAGATCTGCCTCTTGTAAAAAAGCCAAGTGATCAAACAAACTGGAGTTAATGGTCTTTGACAGAGAATGGGAACTCGCACGCGCTGTATGTTTCGGATACAAGGAAAACAACAAATGGCTTTGGCCACACACTAAAACTTAGACAGACAGCTGGTCTAACATAAAAAATAATCATCCCTTCTGTTACACTGTGGCTCTAGTTAGAGGGGCGCACACAGCCTCCATCATTAAAACAGGATTATTGCTAAGCCACCAAAAGCCAACCACAAAGGAAAACAGTTTACAAATGAACACAACAAAACCGAGCTGAGCCATCTTAGTGAGAGCAGGGAAGCAGAAAGAAGACGAAGGCTGAGTTTACTCCAGATGCACTCCGCAGAGGATGCAGCTCTCTTTAACAATGTCCCCTCCCCATACTTTTATTTTTATTTTTTTATAACCATTCACTTTCAATCTTCTTCCTCACCACCTCATTTTTATTTCCCCTTATGCTCTCACCAGTCTTTCCCACCCTGCGGCAGATCTGCTCAGTCTGCTGAGCTTGTCGGTTTGAGGACAAATTGGGCGACATGTCCCTGCTGGACATGCTTTCCTCTAGCAGTGCCCCCTCCATCCCGGAGTGATTCAGCAAGCAGGCACAGCCCAGAGCTGGGGCTGGTTCATTTCCCTCATGCGGCTCCCTAAACAGTGCTTAACAAGCTCTCGCAAATAACCAGAGGGCACAGAAGTGCTATTGTTATGTAAACTACTTCTACGCAAACAGCAGTTCACATCGGGTTGGCGCTACTTACCAGCTGACATTTCAGACTTGCATTTGGTATGTAAGCATCACATGAAATTAACTGCACATTAGAGTTACAAAAAGGATGGAAAATAAACAGCATGCTGGCTGCTATAAAAGCAAAAATCTTCCAGAACTTAAAAACTACGTCAGCATGCAAGCGCCAAAAACTGCAGAGCCTCAAATGGCCACTTGGGGCTGACATCAGTAGTGAGTCAGTCCCCATTAAGGACTTTATAGCCAATTTCAGCTTCAGTGAGAACGGTACATAGGGATGAAAACTTTTCTTGCTAATTTATTAAGGCTTTACATTACAAATTATAATATAGGGCTACTTAATAATACTTAATAATAGGGCTACTTTGAGGGACTAGTAGGTTTAACTACAGCTAGTTTGAGCCACCATGTTTGAGGTGTTGGTGCCTTTTTTTAATGCAACTGGTTGCCAGATTCTGTGGCTTAATGTGTGGTTGATTGTACAGCCTGTAATGATGCACGGGCTCCAGTTTTGATGAGTGAAATTCGAGTAGTTTCTTTGTATTTCACTTACAGCAGGTCTCTGTCATCTATAATGCTAATAAAGCTAGCTCGCGTTTGCTCCTGGTGAGTTTTACCACCAAAAAGCCAGAATGGCTAAAACCATAACGCTAACTTTGAGTTTTCAAAGCACTAATACAACAACCAACTTGTGACATCATGATTGCTATGTCCATCTTTTATATACAGTCTATGGCCTACTTCTTCTTTTGTCAGCACCATCGCCTCCAAAATCTTCCCTTTCATTCGTGCTGCTATAACTTGGTCACAAATCACCGACTGACACTCATCTCCATCCACTCCACCCTGTCTGCACTCTCTTCTTCACCTCTCTTGTGAACTGGCTGTTGCTTTGGATGGTTGACCCCGGGTATTTCAGGTGATCTACCTTCACCACCTCTGCTCCTTGCAGCTTCATTGTTACACCTGTCTCCCTCTCATTCACACACATGCATTCTGTCTCGCTGCTACTGATTTTCATTCCTCTTCTCTCCACGGCATACCTCCACCTCACTGGGCTCCCTACCACCTGCTCCCTGCCCTCCCTACAGATGACGGTATCATCTGCAAACCTCATCTGCCAGCCCGTCCATCATCAAAAATAATTGAACGTGAAAAAAAGTGTTGAGATTTTGCTGCATGAAAAATATAAAGACACTGTGTTCATAAATTAATTGTCATTATCAACAATTCTCCCCAGTCGTCCTCAAGCTGTGGCTGAAGTAAATTGCCGAGCTGTAAGATAACCACTGTGTGGTGCAGGACCTCATTAAAGCCTTAATCTTCAGCTCCACAATACAATTTATTTTATTCTGTCAAAACAAATTCAGTAAACACGAGGTGGATATTTCAAGGCAAGCGAAACGTCTCCCGAGTCGCACGGCGTCCTCGAATGCTGCCTGAAACGAGTGAAGATAAACAAGGTGCGCACTCACCTCATCCAGACAGCGCTCGTACTGCTCCCTCTGGCTCTCGTTCTCTAAGGCCAAGGCGGAGTTCCGCTCCTGCAAAGAACGCACACTCCGGTTAGATTTGACGCACCAAAACAACAGAGACAGGAGTTGCAATCAAGCAGAGCTCCGGCTAAGTCTGAGACTTCCCTCACAAAGGTCATATGTCAACTTTGAACCGGGACGGCCAATAAAAATTTACCAAGTGCAGCCGAGAAAAAGGTCAAGGGGATGGAAGTTATGATGGTGAACTTTGGGGCAGCAGCTGGCCATTCGGATTCTGGACCTAATAAGAATATCTCCTCTGCTTGCCAAGCGATGAGGTGGCGTCCTATTGATCTCTGGGAGTTTCCAATTTGTCAGAGGCAGGCAGCATATTAGGAGCTGTCAGCCTCTTTGATTCTCTCGCCCTCTGCCCTTTACTAGAAACTACCAATCCCTTGATGAAAACATGGGAAACACGATTACGACCCAAAACATTCCAACGACGCCATCCACGAAGAAACATCGACTAATTAAAGCCTCAAAGCCTGCAACATGGTTACGAGTGCAAACGTAACGAATGGCCTGAGCAATTACAGAGAGCTCGAGCGTCTCGTGTGTGTTAGTTTGTCAAGGCGGTCTCTATTTCCAGGAGATGATTTTCGCTCAGGAAATCCCCCTGACACCTCACTGATCGTAGTTACACAATTTAATTTATGATTAAAACGTGCCAGTGAAGCACATACTCCCATCATTAACTGCAGAAGGAAAAAATAATATGAAATCCAATTTTCTCACACAGGGCCCAAAAAAAAAAAAGAAAAAAAAAAAGAGCATGACTTTTTAAATATGTGATGGTTTAGTCAGAGCCTCGCCTACACAGCGGCCCTTTTTTTCCTAACTCGAGCATCAATATGAGGCGTTATCTGACACGTCAGCGCGTGGCGAGAGGAGACAACTTAAGAGGTGTTTTGCTTTTTGCTATCTCGTTTAGTGACACGCGAGCCTTCAAGTGCTGCGGACCGGACATCCTTATTTCAGTGTCCTATAGCTGCAGAGATGAGCAGCCTGCTCTCTTAGCAACTAGACTGCGCCTGGAAACGCATGCATGTGACATTTAGGTCTGTGAGGTAGCATAGTTTGGAGGGATTATTTCCAGCTCTGCCTGCTGCTGTCAGAAGACACCAGCATGCAAAGCTATATGCTAAACAATCATATAGTGCTTAAATTCAAAGTGCATATATAAAATTAGAATAAACATTGTGCTGGGTTGTGTCGCTGCTAGAAGATTGTGGTGGTGCATCTACAAAAGGGAAAATACGTAAGCAGGAGCACATCCTTGGCAACTGGCAGAAAATGATCTCTCTTTGTACTGAGACTGGAATTTAATATTTTTCAGGTATGATGTTTTACGAGACCGAGAATCAAGGTAAAACGGATTAGTCCGTCATTGAAAATAGCCCAGCCAATCACAACAGACGCTAAAAATGTGACAATAAACCTTCTCGGTCAAGCCGTGTAATCCCTCTATCATGTTCTGACACGCTTCAGCGCATTATTATTGTAACGCCACCACATCATCGTTCGTAATGTTACTGTAAATATTCTGGCTGTTGTAAAGCTGTTTGTTGCCAGCAGGGTTCACCTGAAGTCACCACAGACAGTACGAAAAAAGGAGGTCGCTACCGCCAACGTCAGCCGTTGGTTTGAAGCCTCAAGACGGGCATTTTTGCTGTTGCCATCCTGGTGTTTTGAAACCAGATGTGACAAGCGAGGGGTGGATCTAACTATGAGACATTTAGTCTGTACAAGTCCAAGAAAATAGGCTTTAATTTTTTTAATCAGTAAGACCCAAAATGAGAGACTGAGCCCTTAAAGTCATCAGGAAAAGGTTTACAGAGGTCGGGGCTGAGGGCTGTTTTCCATAAGCTTCTACAGGACTGACAGTCTTTCTGCAACCACAGCTATTGCCCCCTGGTGGCCATTAAAAAGAATACAGTTTTAAGGCACTCACTTTTCAGACCTGGAAGCTACACTATATCGCCAAAAGTATTCGCTCGTCTGCCTTTACACACATATGAACTTGAGTGACATCCCATTCTTAATCTATAGGGTTCATCTATAGCTATAATAGCTTAAACTCTTCTGGGAAGGCTTTCCACGAGATTTAGGAGTGTGTTGACGGGAATTTTCGTACAGACGCACATTTGTGAGGTCAGACACTGATGCTGGACGAGAAAGACTGGCTCACAGTCTCTGCTCCAATTCATCCCAAAAATGTTTTATCGGGTTGAGGTCAGGACTTTGTGCAGGCCAGTCAAGGGGCCATCTCCAGACTGTTCCCACAAAGTTGGTTTTGTACACCTGTGGCCATGGAAGTGATTGGAACACCTGAATTCAGTGATTTGGATGGGTGCTATACTGCAGCTTATCCAGTTAATCACTATGTAAAGTATGGGCATTTTGAGGATGAGCTTAATTCCATTAAAATGTACTTACGCTAACACCTCTCACAGCAGGTTCAAACATTTTAATTTTGTTTTTTTCATTAAGCGTTTATCATGTGGCATGTTTGTGAGCCGTGGGCTCCTGGGTAATTTTATCATTTATGCCCTTATCACCTAATCAGTAAGATGACCAGTGGCCATGTCACCCAGAATCTGTATTGTGTATTCATTTAGGCTCCAGTTACAGACTGCAGTGCGTGCCCGCCAAGTTAATGAAGAGAAACAGAAATAGGAGCCGGGAAGTGCTTACTTAGTGCCAGTGGAGTTTATGCACAATGAGGGGCAGTGATGTATTGCCTCTGTTTTGTTCTTGCTGCTTTAGCTGGTGGTGCATCCATCACCCGCACAGCAGCATGGAATAAAAATGGCAGATAACTTTTGATAAAGCTGTTTGAAACGTAGCGTCTCCGTAATGCGCTTCATCAGATGGATCGCCGGGACAGGTTGACCATACTTCCTGCCAGTCTCGGAAGATAACTCACTGCTGGAGGAGCAACAGGCAATTATCTGCCTCTTTGCTGTAATTAGGGTCTGTTTTCTTTCAGGTAACAAAAGGAAAATAGATCAAACGCACTCTGAGGACTGTTTCTACTTTTTCACTGCTTTTTCCTTCATGTGTTCGTTTTTACTATGAAAGACTCCTTCTGAAATAATACGTTTATTTTCTTATACACATTATTTGGAATATTTTTGAAGTTAGATGGCACCTGCTGAAATATTTGGATTGCTTTATTATCACCCTGTCTACACAAAAATGTCCTTGAGCACTTATTTTGAATGTTATCAACCCATTAAAGAGACTAGTAGGTACCCTGTCGTATCCCTTGGTACTAGCAGGTAATTACCACCTCATTAAATGCAGGTTGCTCCACCAAAGCTAAACAGAAAACAGCAGCCAAAGTCTGTCGAGTGACGCAAGAATGGTGGGGGAAGTTTGATCCATTTATTCGGGAGTTCAAAAACCCATCTTTTATACTTCTGTAACAACTTCTACTTTTATTTCACAAAGCGGTTCAGTTTTGGTTCCTACCTGTCTGTGAAAATGAATCATCCTACTTTTGATTAATTAAACATATAGCATTAGCGCCTGACCAATATATCTGCTGGGCCGATATTATCGGCCGATATTAGCTAGTTACCTATATATCAGTATTGGCATTTATGACGCTCGATAAATGAAAATTTTAGAAGGAAAGACGGGACAGGAGAAACACCTTTTAACCTTGTTACGAGTGCTGGCATTGTACAGTTAGTCCACAAGAGGGCACTCTGCAACTTCCCTGTTGGTAACATGCATTTGTAACAAACGCAACCAGCTGATCCAAGCAGTCGGACAGAGCGTAAACAAGTAATCAAGATTGTCTTTAAACTCATCACTACACATAATGTTTACGCAAATCTGTTTATGTCTATCAGATTTTTACATCAGCAAATATCGGTATTGGTCTTAAAAAAAAACCATATATCGATCATGCTCCATATAGCTTTAAAAAAAACAATAAATGCAAATGTTTTTAATGTTTCAGTTTCAGTTTAATTCTAACTAAAATGCAGCCACACATCAAGCACAGCAGTAAGAAAGGAGCCTTGGTACTTGATGCTTGTTCATTTCCATATTCATATTGTTTGGTCCCAGCCACTGGAGGAGCCAATGGAGATGGACAAACAAGCCACATGCAGCTCTGGAGCTGCAAGTTCAAGACCCCTGGGTCAGGTTTAGGCACCCGAGTATGTGGCGGGGGTTAGGAAACGGTCATGAAATTCACTGCAACTGCTTCTTCACTTCCTCCTAGATGATCTGTGTTGCTCTGTTTATCACTGATACAGCGGATGATAACAGTCTCCTGAGCCCCGCTGGAACGTAGAAGAGGGCAGCTCATGGCCGTGTGGGACAAATAACAAGGTATGACATCCATTCGCTGGGATGGTGGTATACAAAATGAGTGACATGACTTGGGGTGAGACTGAGTGCCACGCACCCTCCACATTAAAAAACAAAAAGCCACATGGAGCCACTTAGGGAGTTTATCAGTTAAAACTGGAGGCCTAACTTAATTAAGCCTGAGCCCTTTAATTGCTGAAGAGATCTGAGAGGATATGTGTCCGGTGGCTTCGGTAAAAGAAACAAACAGCATGGATCACTGTGGCTGAGCTCCTGCTTTGGCTGCTGCTTGGGGCTCGTGGCAGAGTACAGCTCAAATCCCCAAGCGCAGAGGAAAACAAACCAAAGCTGGAGTACAGCCTGAGGCCCCGGCGGCGATTCTCATAGGATGACTTTGCTCTCCAAACGAAGGAGACCAGAGAATTTGATGAGCTGTCATGCTTTCAGACACAACCGAGCAAGGACTCTGACAACTGGCAGACGGGCTGGCCACAAAGGATAGCCAGGGGTGGCTAGGAGTGTGGATGCAAAGAAGTAAAGGGAAACAAAGCAGAAAGAAGGTAGGCAGAGAGAAAAGAAAGCTGAGAAATTCAAAGCAGGAGAGACAGAGAGAGAAAAGAAAAGCGTGGTGGTGAAGTAGTACCTCCAGGGCCTTGAGGCGCTCCAACAGGACCTTGGTTTTGTCTTTATCCTCTTCTGCTTGGTTGGCGTTTTGTTCGGGATTCAGCAGCAGCTCGGGGTCCAGCTCCGCTTGAGTTGCCGGCAGGGAGCCATTCTCTTCGGGGCCGCCGTGCTGTTTCTGCACTTCCTCGGAGAGTTTATCCTGACGCACAGACAGCGAGAAGAGGTTAGAGGGAAAGAGGGGAAAAAAAATAAGTAGAACAAAATGAAAGCGGGAATTTGGCAAGCAAAAAAAAGCAGAGCAGATGGGAGGAAAGGATTGAAAATAGAGGTATGACAAATGTTTCAGGGTAAAACGGTTAAGGAGGCGTGAAAGGCAGAAATCAGAGGGAAGGAGGCAGTGAATGAAGAAGAAAGAAAAAGGGGAGAGGATCAGATGGGCAGATGGGACAACAGGGAAGCTACTTCAACAACAGAGCTCCAAAACATCCCATAATCCCTAATCATGTTTCTCTTGTTTTCTAAAGAGTGGCAGTGACCTTCAGGGGCTCTCTTTTCTGTATAATGGGGCTCCTATTCTCTCCCTCCTTGCCCTGACACAGTGTCTGTCTCTCTCTCAGTCTCTTTGCCAACAGTCCTTTTCTGTCTCCAGTCTTCTGGTGCTTCCCGGCATCTGTGATAATTAAACACTGGTATTAAGTAGCTAATAATGAGACACTGGCTGGCTAGCGCCAAACTGCTAAACAAAAAGAGGATGAGCTCTCGGTCACAGTCTTCATGTTTTTCAAGGCATATTTGAAGCCTCACATTAGATGCTTGCTGACAGCATCTATATGCTGAAAAATGATCATCTGCTTCTTTGCTATATGGACAGGTAAATACAATTCATAGTACTACAAGTCATTTTTAAAGAAAAAACAAGCCCAAAAGGCGGCTTGTTCCAGCTTTTGTTGTTTTGTTTTTCCTCTCTTTTGTATTAGGTGTTTGTCTGAGAAAAACGATTTTAAGACATCACCTTGGCTCTAGGAAACTATGATGAACACTTTGTTCTGCGTGTTATACTTTAAAAGCAGTAGCTGTATCCAGTCTTCAGTGGATGAAGGGAATTTTGGGTTGGCAGTAGTTCAGCTATGAAAGTCATGGCTTTCTGGCATGTTCAAACCTAAAATAGCGGTTCCAGTGTTTGCAACTGGTGACCTTTGCAAACACACATCACAGGCTCAATACATTAATAAGATCTGAGCAGTGATGTTCTCTAAATATCTCATTTCATCTTACCTTAATAACTGTAACAGACAAGGACTATGCAGTATAAGGTAACATCTGATATTAGAAAAATAACTTAAGGGCAGGATAACAATTTATGTTTTAGATTACATATGTTTAGATTTTCCTTTGGACTTTCAAGGCAGAACCAGTAAGTGCTTGCCCAAAAACCAGTGCTTGCCCAGCTGGGGTTCTGGGCAAGCACTTCACTCCAAGGCTTAAAAATGAAACCAATAAAGAGAAAAATAACAATTTAATAAAAAATAAAAAAATAATTACATATTAATTTGCATATATGAGTTTTAATTTGTATCAGTTGCTACATCTGGCATTTTTTCTTTTCTTTTTTTTTTGCTTTATTGCCTAAAAATGTATCGTGCAATTAAATAAAGGCCTCAAATTGTAATCCACAAAGCAATGGGTCTTCACAGTGGTGGCCATATCCAACCTTTATGTAAAGTTCATGGTTCTGGAAATTTTTAAGCAGTTTTTGTGTCCTTTAGTAGTCCAATAACAAAACTCCATCATCCAATGTTGTATATGATGATGGGTTTTGAGAAAGACATTTTTATTTTCCTCTGCCAAACTCTTCACTAGAATAAATGTTCAAGGCCTGACGAGGTAAAACACTTTGCAGCATCTGATATTCCAGTTTGGCTGATTACTTAAAATCAGCAGTGACTCCTTGAGGGCAATTTTCTCCTCCAGTGGTCTTTGATTTCTTTCATTGGAATAGGTTTTAAAGGCCAAAAGAAGCAAAGATTCACAGGGAAAAGTAAATACGTGAAGAAAGGCTGGACAGTAAGTAACTAAATATTTTTCTTATTTTCTCAACCATTATCTATCTTCTGACCCCTCAGATTTATCCTAAAACCTCTTGAAGGTATCCCTAGTTGCAATTCTTAATACTTTAACAAATTAGCTGCAGGTTTTAAGTAAAATTATGTGTCCACTTAGTGTTAATGACTTGCATCCTAAGTCACAGCTGCAGAGTGAGAATTTGAGTGAAGCACAGGCAGTGTGATATATCACTGTGCACCTGCATTAAAGTTTTCCTCCTTAACAGGTTAACAGGTCAAGTCTGAAGACACCTGCAGTTAATGTGCTGGACAAAAATGAGGCTAGCATCACAGATGAATGGCTGCAACTCGTATTTTTTAAATCTGAAAGCTTTACACACCAAGCTGCTACTCTCTTCTGAAAGGTATTGAAAATAATGTCCTTCAGAACCCACCCCACCCCCCCAGCTTGATTGAATCTCGTCTAAACACATATTAGGTTTTCGGTCCTGTTCGATTCCATCAGACAATTGCGTTCAAGGCAATACTTTATAGTCAAGATTTTAAGTCTGCTTTCGTTTGCTTGTGAAGCCTGTGGTTTGAGAGACTGCTCATCAGACGGCATTAAAGGGCTCTGTAATAATCTCCACAGAGAGAGACTGGAGTGGGAGAGGGGAGGGAACTTTGTCCCTCACGCTGCCCTTTCAAGTTATTGAGTTTGCCTGCTGAATACACAGAATACAGCAGCAGCACATCACTGCGTAGGAGCGGCTGGTGTTTAGTTATACAGCAGCTGGGAATAGCACAATAACCCTCCAAGTATATTCTCTTTGACAATGTCCATCCACTGCTGATCGCACGAGGAAATGCTTACAGTTCATCCAGCAGATCACTGTGGAAAAGTTTAGCTATTCTTAAATGTTCAACTTCTGAAACTAAAATATAAAAAATAAAAATCAACCCCCTTCTCATGCCTGTTACAGTTTGTGGTCCATCATATCTTTCCATGAAGGCTTGCATTTATGTGCAGTTTCATAATCAAGCTAAGATAAGCTAGCAGCTCACTGTGTAGAGAGCTAGTGTGCTAAATGCTAATGTTAATGTAGTACAATAAACAGGTCATAATGCACATCTTGTTCATTTAGCATAACTTAGCTCAATGCCTGCTAATTCTAATGATTGTACTCAGCTTGAACACTATTTTGTAGAACTCAAGTAAAGAAAAAAAGAGAATTTAAAAATAGCTCTATTTGCTGTCACCTACACTGTAGAGGGTAACTCTGCCTCCACACCTAAATAGAAAAATGAGTATAATCAGAGGTTAAAGTGAGATTCAACAGGTGGAGGTCACTGAGCAGTCCTTACCTATAAATCTAACCTCTCTTCTTCCTCTTCTCTCCTCTTTCTTACATCTTTCTCAATCTCTGATTGATATTCTCTCTCATTCTGGAAAACAGCAGCTGGACCTTTAGCTAGCAGACAGATTGTGTGACAAACTGCACACAAACAGTTTGTGTCTTTACTGATATTTGTTCAGCTGTTAGAAATGTTGCATTTGAAATTACCTGCCACAACATGTTACTCCTTATATGGTCGCTCTGTGGTGCTACTGTACCCAGATGTTGAAGTACTGCCACCACAACCTATAGATGTCTGCACCACAAACACTGTTCTAGCCCACTTTAACCTCTGAGTATAGAGCTACAAATAACGCATAAATTATATGTTTTTGGCTCTTTTGTCTCTTCGTATCTCTTTGTGAAGGATACACCAATAGGATTCCCTTTTTTGTGTCATTGTTCCTCCATTTAGGCTCCAATTAGTTTGATGTTCCCTGAGGTACGTTAAACCTAACGAGCCTGTCTTGAAAATGTGAGGAGCAGAAAGTACAGATATTTGTGTAAAATGTAAGGAGTAAAAGTAAAAAGTTGTCAGAAAAATAAATATTTGAGTACAGATACCTGAAAATTAATATTAGTGTTTGTACTCCGTTGAGGGTCCACCTCTGAGGGTTTCAGAAGCATTTATGGTTATGATGTATGGTATAGATTTAATTCCACTCCAATTTAATTCACAGAATCTGAAGCACACACTTCTGTTCCTCACAGTAGGTCATATTATTCCTTAGATAATTCAATTAAAATCATCCAACACCAACACAAGAAATTATATTAGAGAGGTCCAATTAGTGGACATCAGTCCTATCAGACACCAGTTGGCTACAGCTGTTTATGTCAGCGCAGTTGCTGCCCTCAACTCCGGTAACCAGATGGACAAGTTATTAAAGTTGGCGGAGAAGTTTCTCTCTTCAAACTTCTCCGCTCTCTCATTCTCAAACAGCTCTGAGGGGAATGCAGATTCCTGATCCTAGTGTAGGTCTGTTTTTAGGCTTTTAGGCTAAAGAGCACAGGACTTTCACTTGGGAGAGTAGGGTTCAAATCTTTCCTGAAGCCAAACGGTAGCAAAAGTTATTTTTTAAAAATTCACCCCACTCGTAGTTTCTATGAAGAAGGAAACTATCCATAGAAGCCAGAAACTCTCTTGTACCAGGCTGTAGATATGCTTTTTTATTGCTGTAAAGTTAGTTTTTAACATGGGAGTCTATGGAGGATTGACTCACTTTTGGAGCCAGCCTCAAGTGGCCACTAGAGGAACTGCAGGACCCAAAATCTTTCCCCAATGCACCTGCCTTCCACTTCGATTCCCCACCATCCCAGTGTTTCTCCTCTTCATACTCCCTTTGTAAGGGGTAATTTCACATGCACAGATAACATTATCTGCATATTAACAAAGAGCATTCATTTGATATATATTTCATAAGACTGCGCTGTCTAGTTGTATTTTTATGATGACTTCTGCGCCTCAGGACAACTTTCAGACGTGAGTCTATTATTATGGCTGCTAAACCCATGTTTCACTTGAGCTCAGTGGAATGCATAAGCAGTAGAGCCACTGACAGTGAAAATTACAGTGCTTGTTTTTTATTCGGGACACTTTTATTTGCACTCATCACTCAGATTTTTTTTTTCCTGCATCTATTTCTGTCTTGTGATGTACACATGTAGTCATTAATAAAGACACTCTTTTTATTGCGCACTTCATGAACTAGCAGCTGCCCTTTCCCTCTCTTCCCTCGAGGCGTTTCGCTCTCATTTCACCTGCTCGGAGTTAAAGACAATAATGTGGCTGCTGCTTTATGGACACTGTAGTTACTGTGAGCCCCTAGTGTGACATATAGGAAACAAAGCACCGGTGAGGCTTAATAAATACCCGTAGAGTTCAAAGTATTTCCAAGTCTACAAATGAATGCACCATACATAGCTGGAAGGAAAATACCATTTTTTTCTACAGTTAGGGCTGTCAGATAACACCACACTGATGATAGACAGACCGAAACATTTCTGCACTGCAACACTGTGTAAACATGCTCAACTCCAAATTGTGAAGTGAGACCCTAAAGGTGACCCGAGCTTCAAAAATACACAGTATTACTTATTCTTTCTGCATTTCTGCTCAATCCCACCAGCTATTTCTCTTACATAACGGGGCCGGGAATGAATTCTTTCACCTTGACTCAGTCTTGCTTTAGTCAATATCCTGGATCTCAGCCAAAAAAATAAATATATTTTAAAAAAAAAATAGGATAACGATGCATCTCTCTGCTAAATTGTTACTGCACATCAGTAAATAAATACATAAAATAAACTTCATTTGCCTTTTGACCATTTCTGTGCCTTTCCCCAAGATGGACTATCACTATCATCACAGTCTCGCCATAATGACCACAAGAAGAGCGGCGAGCTCTCATGAGAGTTTACCTTGTAGACCTTCATGATGTCCACTGTGTCCACAGCAGTCTGCTCCAGGACACCCTGATTCTGCAGCAGCGACCGCATTGTCTCTTCCATCCTGCGCACACAAAACACACATGATCAGAAATAAAGATGTTTTACTGGTAAATATTTATTGCTGTGGAGAAACTCAAAGACTGTCTAAACACGCAGCGTTCCCATCATGCATTGGGACAAATTTGCTGTCGTTCTGTATGACTATCAAGCCTTAAAACTAATCCTCAGTCCTTTATTTCAGGATCTGTCTGACAGCATTCTTAAATATCACCCCAGCAAAGGAGGAGGTAAGGTAATGTTATATATCTGCATAGGGAGGAGCTCAGGGTGCATTTAGGGTCAACAAAACATCAGAGCGTGACGTGCACTATTGTGTGACAAGGCTGTTGGAAGTATTGGTGCCAGTATCCCCCCCATATTAACTGCCCCTTAATGGGGGGTCCTGTCAGCTCTAAATTCGTTTTCACACATGAAATCAGGTCTGGGCGTGGTCCAGGATTGCCCTCTCCCACACAGTAAAAGCTTGTCCAATTCACGCTGGCTTGCTGTGAATCCCCCAGACACTTATCTGCATGCAGAACCACACACTCGGTTTGTAGGTTGGCAGGATAAAGATCGCTTAGCGTTTGCTTTCTCACATTCAAACCGGACGAGCCCCCATTATGGCTCTAAAAAGTCTGCAACACAAGGAGGGACAAAACGCACGTTTAGATTCTGATTAACGCCGTTTATTAACAAAATAAAGCACAAGAGGGAGCGCAAGAGAGCCAGAGAGGGTGAGCCGAGGAGGAGGCCACTTAAATAGACCCGAGTGACCTGTAATTCTGGGTAATTGAGTCAATTCACGAGTGAAAACAGCTTCAGAGAACCAACTGAAGTACTGCTGAAATTTTAAATCTTTGCATTATTGGCAGAAGATTTTACTGCTCATTGACAAAGTTGACTGACAAAGTGCTTATTGTCAGTAGTGCATTTACAATCAGCACTTCATCTTCTTCCACTACACGGTTGAATGTAGTGGGAATCGTCAATGTAATTTCACTCATAAAACTACCCACACACAGCTAAACATAGTATATATGCAGCACAGTATATATGCTTAAATGCCCTTGTGGGCTGGCATGCATAGGCAAAACCTCTAGACCACTTATAAACAGAATTTTGGAACATAGCAATGCAGTCAGATCGTGATCATGATCCCCAATCAAAGGCCTCTATTCACATTGTATGTTGTGTATGATGGTTTAGTAACTTTTTTGTATAGGAAATAGTGTATGTGATATATATAGTGTTGTGCTGTCTTGGGTCTCTCCTCATTTCTTTATTTTTTGCTTCCTAGAAGCCAGACGTTCGTGTAATATTTTGAAAGTGGTCTTGAGCAAGAGTTCTCCAGGCTTTCTTTGTCATGGGATGAGGTGTGGATGTGGAAAGTACGGACCCAGAATGCAGAGTCAGATGACGGGCTAAACAAACAAAAGCAAACCTTTATTGAGGCTGAGGCAGGAAATCCATATGGCTGGAGGAAAGTCCAGTAATCCTAAACAGTGACGGGGAGGAACCGAACAGGGGAAACAAACCCGTACGACGTGACAAGGAGCTGAGGCAAACCGAGGGCTTAACTACACACCAGGTAATTAGGGGGGGAGAGAACTGAGAAAAACAAGACACAGGTGAACAGAATCAAACTAACGAGACAGAGGGGGAACGAAACTAAACACAACGCACACGAGACAGGAGACTCACAAAATACAACAGCACAGAGAACATAGGGGATGTAAAGTAAACTAAAAAAAATGGATGGAAACACAACCAAACTACAATTATGACCCTAACCTCAAGACTTTCCACAGTACTGTATGCAGTTTATAATGGGAGCAACTACCCTCAGATACATATGGTACAGCATATATATTTTATATATATGTCTTTCATTTAAATGGTTTATTTATCTGCCATTTACTTATTTATCGGTTGTTTAGATAGATCGTTTTCATCTACTCAAACATTTATTCATTCTTATTTTAGTTTTTTTCCATTTTCCTTCTAGGCAACGTTTTTTTTTTCCAACTTTTAATCAACTGAGTTGGTTTTGACTGCATCTCCACGTGATGTATTCATGCACTCGATACGGTACACACTACCGAGATGCAATAAATGGGTAAAATTGGAGTTCTGCAGCGTGTGAGCTGCTGATCGTTCTCATGCGTTGACATGTCTTTCAGCCCAGCACCTGTCCTACTTTTTGGCGTGGCTGTGCATGCATTTTCCCTGTCTTACTGTAAATTAAGCCATCATCTAATAAGACCTCCACCGAAGCCCACACACTGGGGGCAAACAACAAATCCCATCGCCCTACTGGCGGATGTGTTTTTCTGCGGGACAAAGGCATATTTTTTTAATGTAATTTTGAGGACTCCTTGTTCTCGTGCACGCTCACCCAAGCAAAAGCTATCTAAAAGCTAATAACTGCGTCTTTCAGGCTTTTAGGTCACATTACTCCAGAAAGCAGTAACTTTGAGCCAAGGTCCAAATGACCTCAAGACGATATAAAAGGCCCGAACCAATATGATACCAGAGGCATCAGCAGCTTCGAAATGATGAGCAGGCTCAAAGGTTTGGCTAAAAACATCTGATATGGAATCTATTTTCAAGCTATCTAAAAGGTTTGCTGTTTGAAACGGATCATTGCGTTCTTCAATTGGGTTTTTTTTTCCCTCATACTCTCCATAAACAAGCCCACACAAACACTTGCGCGCGCACACACACACACGAATGGCCCTGAAGTGAAAATGAAAAAGCGAATGGGACTGAATCAGAGCCAAAGACACAAGATGGATGAGTGGCAATTTTTCTGGACCGATTCCCAACTTCTGCTCCGCTCGCTATGCGGGGAACACGTCGTCCAAAATGACCAGACTGAGTACAAAAACTGCAAACACAGTGCTTACTGACTTATTGTGAGAGATTTTGTAGGCGTGTGTCAGCGCACGGCCGCGTTCGTGTCCGCCGATGGCTTGAATTAAGCGCAGTCGCGGCAGCACAAACCGAGCGAGTGACCCTGACCTTCGGGGCCTCGTCTGCTCAGAAACAATCTTTGCTTCTATTTTGTGCCGCGAACGCTACAAGCTGCATGCAAAACAGGTACCGAGGAGTGAAAATGCCTCTGCTTATTTCCATCTGAATAGCAGCCACATGTCCTCTCTATGCCCCGCGCTGTACGGTGACCTTTCACCCTACAGGTATTCGCTTTGTGATTCAGTAAAAAAAAAAAAAAAAGAGAAACCTACCCCAGCAATAGATAAGCTGTGAAAGATAATTTTGGGCTCAGCTGGGATCATGTAAACGGAAGTGATAAGATGAAAGTGACATTCAGGAGCAACGGTGGATCAGGAGTGTCAGGCAGCCATTGTGAGCAAAAATACAAAATAAAAGCATCTTGACAAAAGAAAAGCTTTGACAGCGTCAGATGGGAATCATCTGAATTTCATGACACCGTCTTCTTCTTCGCATTCGACTTTTTATTGGTTTGATTCAGGGTGAAGTTGAACAAGGAGGGCCCACACGGCAGAGCTGAGATGTAAATCTGAATGTTCTGACTGATATTCAACCCAGTCTGCTGCATTCAATTTGCATTAGCAAGGACTATCACCTCCTTTTCTCTCCAGCCTCAAAGCCATGACTCATGTGCCTGTCAGTGTGACAGAAGGCCTTGTATTACTTATCGAGGCAGTGCAAAAGTGCATGAATCATTCAAAAAGTTTAACTAACCAGAGTTTCAATCAATTTCTGGAAGTCCTTTACACATTTACAGGCAGCGCTATGAGTTTGTACTTATTTGTACAAGAATGTCAACCATTCATAAAGTGTATGAGGCGGCTACAAGGACACGCATTCACAATAATATAAAAGAAACATCTTTAACCTTAAAGAAATTCTTCACGATTTTAGGATTGAGTCTTATTTAAATATGACGCTTAAAAAAAGGTTAAGGTTGACCAAAATTTGAGGTTATCTTAGCATAACAGGTAGAAATAACTAACCTGGATATGTCCAAAGGTCAAAAACCACCTCTAATGTGCACTAATACACACATTATACAGCTAGGATAACCACGTGTCCCACTTTACTCCCCTCCTGTTATCCACTGTGCCTCGTCCCACATGTTGAGACAAGTTCCCACATTTTGAATGGCTACAGTTTATGAAGCTCAACTCCTGAGTGTCAATGGATGACCCAAAGATGACGGCTGGAATGGCAATTAACAGTAACTGGGGCAGGAAAAGGGAACACGTGGGTGTATGAAGACCATCGCATAAGACCATTAAAAACAGCAATTAGCTTCAGTTTACTGTATTTACTTAGTGAGGGAGTTCAGAGCTCGTTTTGGCGCCTTTGTGTTTCTCCGGCTGTCCCCTACCTGTTTTTGTGGCGTGTCACGGTGTACTGTCCTGTTCAGGGAGGCTGGTGCCATTGGGGAATGTCTTTGTACTTGGCCTGCAACAATTTTATTTGGTGGATGGTACAAAGTAGGAACCATATAAATACCAGGGCCCAAGAATGACCCATGTTACTCGCTTGTGACTGACTGGTGGTTTAATCCATTGATTTTTTTAACCCAAAAACAGAAGAGCGCAACAATGTTTCTGGTAGTTTTCGAGTGATCAGCGCCGGCTGTTGGCAATGTGGTTGTGGGTGAAAATGAGCACAGGCAGGCAGGGCAGCGGCACACCATGTGTCCAGGCTGAGCCATAAAGCCGGCTGTAATCAGGCTGCTGGGTGCTGAGTGAACAGTCAAAGCGGCAGGCAGGGCCGGCGGCAGATTGCTCCAGTTCCTGCTTTAAACGCTGGCCTTAATCAGCACAGCCTATAGAGGAAAGAGGGCGTAGACGTGGACAGCTTCAGTGTCCGCAGACGCTGACACCGGGTCAAGGACGAGCACGATCAGCATTGTAAGTAGGACTAGTCCTTGAGCTGAGGGGGTTTGGGCAGGTGACCACCAACAGATATAGCACCAGTGTCTGCCTCTGTGTATTATCATGTCACAGAGATATCCATCTGTCTGAAAGATAAATCCCCGGCAATTTTTCAAAAAGTCCCGAAGGTCGTTTTTTTCTTTATCATCTAACCTTCGGTTTCACACTCTGTTTTTTAAGCTGCGACTCTTGATCCAACAGAAAGTGATGCGCACTTCATTATTTTGTTGATTCAGGAGCAAATTGGCAGCAATTTGTGAGAATGCACGATAAATGTGTGTGTGTGTGTGTGTGGGGGGGGCTTTTAACACAAAACTGCAATGACATATCATTAAGCAACACAACAGATGGAGTCAGAATTATTCTAATGCATGAAAACACACAGCAAATAAGCCACGGAAAGCGATGAAGACGAATTAAAGGCATAAATGAGTGACATCAGCGTTTGCAGCGCGCTCCTGCATACACATCTGCACCTGCATAACTTGCTGTGAACTGGCAAAAGCCTCAATGACCTTCACATTACTAAGTGGCAGCATGGCGAGAAACACTTTGATGCCTCAGCTTGCCCGCCTGCCTCTCACATTGTGGTTGGAGGAGGAGGAGGAGGAGGAGGAGGTGGGAGAAGGTCTGGTTCTGTGGCACACCTGAAAGAGAGCCTTTGTGTTTCCAAACAGACCCGGCGAGCTCTGGAGCTGCCTCGTTTTCCATACCGCTTCCATTTCAAAGACCACTGAAGCCACAGATGTGTGTGTGTGTGTGTGTGTGTGTGGCATCTCACTCGATAGACTTTGGTCCTTTTGAAGGCTCGGACAGAAAGACTTTGACGTGTAGCGGTGGTGCTGGGGGACCGGAGGTACTTATTGTTGACAGAAAATCTGGCTCCATCTGGACTAAAGATTTATTCTGTCTGGGAAAAAAAATGAACTCTCCCGTTTTCTCCATTTGCTATAGCAACAACCACATTTCCATAGATTTGCAAATCATTTCGAGTCCATATGAAGCTGGAAAATCATCCAGCATATTAAAAATGTTGTTGAAACTGCTGCTGAAATTATATTTTTTGCTCATTTGACACTCGGGGGGGACAGGGCCATGTTTACCACTGTGTTGCATCACCTCCTCTTTGAACACCACTGTAAGCATTTGGGAACTGAAGAGAGCGACTGCTGTAGTTCTGAAAGCAAATTGTTTTCCTCCTCTTGTTGCTCATATTTTTGCAGAATTTAGTCTTGCTGAAATAAGCAAGGAAAACGATGTCTGCTGGCAGCATGTGTGGCTCCAAAACCTGAATATATTCTTCAACATTATTGTTCCCCTCTCCTCTTTAGCTCTGAGGATGTTATACAGACTCAGATAAATATTCCTGATCGTTAACAGACCGTCCACATATTTTTGGAACTGGCCCGTATTTCATCTACTCCGCGTGATCTCGCGTCTTCTGCCTGAACTGCTCGTCCTGATCTCATTTTCCTCAGTGCAGTGCCGCGATATATAGAAGCGCTTTGAATAATTACCATTAATTTGTTAGTAAGTGTTTGTGAGAAAGGTAATTATGAAGTAATGTGGGTCCCCGAGCATTAAAATAGTGCATTTAAATAAGCAAGCATGTGTTTGCAGAGCAGTAAATCCGGCTAAGTGCAGAACAGGACAAGCTCCCAGCTAAACATCGCAAGTACACAGTGCAATTTGTCATTGCTGCACATTCAGCTACCTAAAGCATATTTACAAGTGAGAGAGAGCGTGCTAAATGCTTTTGATGGATGGAATATCGCTCTCAGATGACGGCGTTACTTTACATAAAAAACATGCTCAGTGTGATAGTGTGATTAATCTCAAAGTGGTTGCCAGAGACCCGCTCAAAGCATCGTTCTGGGAAGGAGAGACGAAGGAAAGGACAAAAGGCAAAAGCCGATTGTGACTCTCCTGACCCTTGTGGCGCGCCGGCTGAATTTCAAGTGCGCCGTTTGTCAGCAGTCCAGGAAATACAATTAAGAGTCCAATCAATTTTCAGCCTGGGGTCTGACGACGTTCAAGCTAACACACCCCTCTCTCCTCCTCTCGAATACACAGCCAGAGACCGGCGCGCGAGCTCGGAGCTTTCATGTGCGGAGGTACAAAACGATGCGCCGTCAGAGCACAGCGGGGCAGCTGGAGGTGAAGTGTGTCGTCTCTCCCCGAAAAACTTCCCGTCTTCTTTCTCTTTACCATACAGCTGTCAAAAGCCACGATGACTTCAAACGCTTCACTCAAAACTATTTCTATTCATCAAAACCGCATCCCCTTTATTCAGCGCCAACCTTCAATGACAAATTCCTTCACACACCTGAAAATGATCAAAGGGCTGCAAACCGCTCTCAAAAGCTGTAATTCGCAGCTCAAAACTCACCCCATCTTGACTTTTTCTCCATTTTTACCGCCGCCATTTTTTCGGAAAAAGGCCAGAAGCAGCGTGCAGACGTCCCTGAGCTCCATGTGTGAAGTCATCCAACTGCACGCGCGGCGCTGTAAAGTGACCCAGACGCTACTGCAGATATGTGGGTCTCTGGGCTAAAATAGGCCACGCGGTCATCATATAAGCCTGAGTGCTTTTCGCTCAATCGACGGTCAGTCCCGAGGCCGGGTTACCGAGCAGCAGATCTCCTGTTCTCATTTCTGCTTGCTGTGTCTCCAGCGTGTCATTATCCGACACTAGTCTGTGCAAAGACAGTGATCTGGCAGGCAAAGACTTTCCCATATGTCCCATGTTAAGCCCTCTAGAAAGGAGAAGAACCCCTGCTGGGTGGCAAGCAGGCCGGTAGTCTTGGATCAGTCGGGGAGGAGGAGGCGGGGAGGGGATCAGGGATAGACTTGCACAACTAAGGACAGGGATCCCCCTGTTTTGTCATCCCCGTGTGTGTGCGTGCACATGTGTAGCTGCGTGGGTCTTTATTAGTGATTAAGAGGCTTTGGCTTTACTAAAATCGACACTTTCCGTGCAAGAAAAGCTAACGGGGAGGCGGCATGCCAGGACGCTCGCCGCACGATCACAGATCTCTGCAGGACTTCCAGCTTGTCGTTCTCAACCGCGCTCCCTCCGAATGTGCCTCTTTTCAGAAAACACAGTTTTTCTAGTTAATTTTAGTCAGCGCTCTCCTGCCAGTGACCACCTGCGTGTTTGCATGTTTCATAGCTCAGACAAAGCAGACATACCCTCCTATAGTGGAGATATTCAGGCTGCCAGCGTTACTTGGCAGCACCGAGTCTTTATTCTGAATTAGAAATGAAAGCGAGCGAGGCATTTCGCTTTGTTGCTTTCCCTTCATCACAGAAAGTCCCATGGGCTCTCGTTTGAGAACGAAGGGCATAATGTGGGGAATTAGAAAGATCAGAGTGAAATATCTAAACCTCAAATGTTTCACCTGACTAAGAAGAAGATCCCCTCTCTCTGACTGTGCTTGCACTCTCCCTTTATCGGTGCTGTCAGAGGCTCTGGCTGACTGAAACCCTCTAATCAGATTTGACCGGTGCACAACTGGAATATCCCAAAGCTGGAGAAATGATAGCAAGAACAATCTCCTTGTTGTGCAGCTGAATCGAGGCCATGAGAGGCCCTCGCGTGACCGCTTCATCGACAGCTCCAATCGCCTTAACAGGGCCCCGCGAAACTGTCTGTTCTTCTCAGACGCCTTTCCAGCAATGTACACCCACCGGCTGATTGCCTAGCTTAACACAATGCTAAGCCATTCTTATCCTCTTAGAGCTGTTTTGCAGAAAACATGCAAGGAGACCCTTTCTTATACGTGACCTAAATGAAGGAGAGAGGCAAACTCCCTGGAACTAAACTGGAAGCTTTGGTGCACAGTTTGGCTTTGAGGACGGGTCAGAGCTGTAAAAGTCATGCACATCAGTCATGCGTGTTACAGCGGAGTAGCATTTCAAAGGTCCTTGCCCTCATGACCGCTGCCTCTCGCCAGAGAACTTTAACCTCGCCAACAAGACACACATGCAAGAGGAAAAGAGATCAAGCGGCCAAAGCGTTTAGCGTGCCCCGACTGTCACATTTCATTCACATATTTATTGACCGACTGCTGCGACAACATCAGAGCGCTTATACACTTGCACCAGATATTAAAAACGCACCAAAACCCTCACCATTTTAGCCATCTAAGACTTCTAACATAACCACAGAGGGGTTTTAGCAGAAGTGCCGTGCAGACTGGGTGCAATCGAGGACTAGCCTGCAAAGAGTGTAAATTAAAAGGGACATATGGAAGCAACCAGATTTAGATTCCTTCTTCATCCCCCCAACACTTCCACTACGTTTGGGAGGATTTAGAGTGCAAACTCGCAAAGGCTGTCCCACATGTTCATTCCCGGCCAAAGGAAGCGTTTAGCGACGAGGAAGCCGTCGGCCCTCGAGAGCATCTCGCCGGAGCCTCTCTGAGCATCTTCCCAACAGGCCGCAGGCATGTGCGTCCCACATGTGTGACAGAGCTACAGACTGAGGAAGACATCCCAGCGGGAGGCCTTAGTCACGATGACAGCGTGTAGTGCATTACTTACACCCAGAGCCCCATCCTCTTCCTAGCAGGGCCATTTGGGGATTTGCAGGGGTCACGATGGAGCGGACGGGTAGGAGAAGTCAAGTTAGGTGGAGGGGTGAAACAACTTGTCAAAACTGGCAACTATTTTCATACTACTTTAGTCTTCTCAATAATTTTGAAGCAAACACAAAAAACAAATCTGTTGCATCGAATTCCCAAAGTAAAGTTTGGATATTTATCTGTTTGTCTCAGTTGGGATAACTTAAATATATTTGGGGCTTTTTTTTTTTTTACTGATGATCAGACAAAAAGATGGATATATCCACTGCTTTTAAAAAGCTTTTGGCCCTCTCTATCTTGGCCTTTTATTGCCTATTTTACCCTAAATCTGATGATTATTCACAGTAAGAACATTATGCTGTAATAAATAAGATATGGAACAAGCAATTAAAACTATAATCTTATTAGTAAAATCCTTTTTGGGGACATAAATCAAGTGAGAAGCAGGGTCATTTTCTCACAGACTTCTGTATAATTAAACCTCTTCAGGCAACCTAATAAGTGGCCCCCTGCTGGACGCTAGGAAGAATGCAGGTTTGAGTCGCTCCGCTTTTCAGATCTCTTTTACATCAAGTCTATGGGGCAAAACAAGCCTTTTTTAAAATGTAAGCCAGGACACTGGCTATTCTCTGAAAGTTTAGAGAAAAAGTTTTGGACAAAATAATACATAAATTGTTAGAGAAAACAAAGTCTGCAGCCTTGGGTGTTGATTGATCAGCCTTTCTTGTTCTTCAGCAGCAATTCAGGCAGAAATAAATAAATAAAGAGCCAATTTCCAATACTGGAAAATGTAAGTCGGTTTTGTATCTTGTAAATAAAGATTACCATGAAGACTCCCTGCTTAGTATTCTGCAGCAATGAATGGCAATCAGCCAGATTATTGCACCGAGGTGACCCTCTTTGATTTATGATCAGAAAGTAGTTCTTCTGGTGTGATGGTTATGCAAAGTAACTGGACACTGTTCAGAGAAAGAGATGTTTTAAATGCTGGTTTTCAGTGCTGTGAGCAATGCCAACAAACCTCCATTCACCTCCGTTGAACTGCAGGGGCGGATGCACTGCCCCTTTAGGAAGTAGGTGACTGGCATTTTCTGGTGCTCATGCAAAAGCATCTGTGTAAATGTGTCAACCGGAGCAGCTGCCAGACAGCCGAATCTATACTGCAACCGTGAGATCAGTTTGAATTACATGCTCTTTGGCTTTAGGCTACAGTCACCAGCTTCGCACGCCAGCGAAAGCAGGCGAGCTGCTGTGGATGGATGCCCTACTTCCGCACGCGCTCGTAATCTGACCTATTAACATCATAACCAGCATGTTTAATCCAAGGCGGAAGTTGGTGCGGTGCGGTGGAGGGGGCGTGTGCAAGCGTTTGTGGTTGTCTGACACAATTACGAGCGAATAACAGGTCACATTTCGACACAGAAATCCAGCAGAGCACTCGGTGAGTGAGTGGACTGGGTCTTATCTTCAAAGAAAAACAGGAAGATTGATACCAAAGCCCTCTTATGGGCTGGTAATTTAGTGCAAGTGATAGAGTAGAATAACCCAAATTAAGTTCAATCAGACACAATTCCCTGGTCAAATTTGGAAGTTAAAGAGAGGGGGCTGAAATGGACCAATAAATCCTTTAAATATGAGGTGCTCCCAAAATAGTCCAGACACCTATTATCTATTTAACAGCCCCATTCCCCATTGGGCAGCTGTAAGGAAGTAACTTCAAAAGACTGACCCCTCCTCCATCCCGTTAATGACCCCAGATGTGTCGCCTTGAACAGGGGCCTGATTCATCTAGCTAAACCCTGCAGCCGCCAAGGCGTGCAGAGGTTAGGGGGGGTGGTTCGAATGTGCCAAATTAAAAAACTCAACTCAGACCCAGCGTAGCTGGATGCTTGGATGATTAGAAGGGAGGGCATTGATCTGCAAACAGAGTGCAATCACTCAGCTCCCTCTCTGAGCGTATCAGGCTTTGCCGGTCCAGCTGTGTTGGTGGTGGTAACGGGAGTAGCGCATGAATGCTGCAGACCATGGAGGCAGCTCAACCTGAGCGTGACTGTCCAAACAACACGTCCAGACTTGAAAAGCGCTGCCATTCCTGCCTGTTTACATCACCGGCCGCCCGACATACACTGAATATGCATGCGCGCACGCACGTTCTCACGCACCGTGTGGAAAGAGTACGCCGCCGGGCTGTAAATCTGCAGGCGCCCGTCATCATCTGCTGTCGTTGTTAGTCTAGGCGTAAGTCTCCCATATCCTGCGCGAAGAGGGCCCTTCAAGACGGTAATGAGTCAAAGTCAAGCAGGCCGAGTCGGCCGTATACGCCCCGGTTTTGTCAATGAGCGCGCACATCTTCTGGGTGACAGTGGCTCTAATTTAAAGACAGAGCAAAATAAAGTCAAGAGGAATTTCTTTCTGCCTTCAGTAAGCCACGCCGTACAGAGAACAAAACAGAAATACGAGAATCCAAGACCAAGGACTTCACTTTTTCCCCTTTCTAGAAGTGTCTAATCTCCACCGAGAGGCAGAGGAATGACTACAATAAAGTTTGAAGACGGTGAGCAAAGGAAATGAAACAAAACGCAGTGAAGGGAAACCAAACAAATCACCACAAAAAGGCTGAAAAAGTTCACGGGTAAAATGAAATTGCACTTGTACTCATTACCTGCAAATTACCTCCTTCATCTTCAGGCCAGATTTTAACGCGGGGTCCCCGGTGGCCCCCGCGCCTCCTCGCCGGTCATCCCGTCTGAGTGCGGAGACGAGATGTGGTCGAGGCCTCCCGGTACAGACATCCAAATGCGCTCGATGGATTGTGTTTCTGTCTCTGCGATTAATTTATGCTCTCATTTAGTGAAGGACAAGGAGATTTTAAGTGCTGCCGCTCCTGGTCGTGTCCCCATCTCTTCTCTCCCTCCTGGCCTGTCCCGGCTCTTAAGTGTCCGTATGGAGTTGTGGGACGTCCAGGGTGGGCTGAGGACTCTGCTGAGTTGTGGGCTGGAAGTCTCCTGCTAATCCGCTTGAGTTTAATGACTGAGGGCCTTGCTAGCAGTGGGGGAAGCCTTTAGGGGGGTGGGGGTCAGGGGAGGTTGGGCATGTGACCCACACCAAGCTAAGAGCCCAACTGGTTGGGGGAGGGTGTGTGTATATATGTGGAGGAGAGGATACAGGCATTTGTGTGTGTGAACACCTATGTCTGGAGCTAAGTGGTCAGTCACTTGAGTAATGCCAGCTTTCTGATCTCAGGAGCAAACTGAGCTGTTTTTTTCTTGTGGGTGAAAGCAGAAAGGAAAAAGCCGGTCGTTTCAGTTTTGGCAATTCCTGCCTTAAACTGTTACCCCTGCCAAAAGAAGCCGAAGCAGAGGCGTACGGAGGGAGGGAAAAAAAGCGCACAAACAAAGGCTGTAAGAAGCCGAGATTCCCTGGAGTTCGTCTGGCTGCAGGGGTGACCCACTGATCTTTCCTTTTTGGTGCTGCTGTTTGTTCATGTGTCTGAGATACTGTAAAGAGCGGCTGTAACAAGCAGCTCATTACCTCCCGCCTCATATCATCACGCAACAAAGCGGCGAGCTCAAAAAGCAAGGAATTCGGAGGAGAAATCCATTTAAAACACTTATTTGCATAGCGTTTGATTTCCTTGTTGGAGCACTCAGTTGGCTTTTATCGTTCCAACCGGTTCGCCTGACTTCATCCCCGTCTTCGTGATTCAAAGCGCAAACCTCAATTAATTAGGGACACGCAAATCAATTGTTGCCTGAGGTCAAGCAGATCGCAGTCTATTTAAAAGACTGGACGTCCACTTAACATGATTTGTGGGTATTATCTCCAAAAGACACATTGATGAACTGGGGTTTCTATTCCCCTAATGCACAACAAATAACAAGCCCGAATCAATCAGGAGAGGGCCCGGTGATCACAGCCGGCAGAGATGGAAATAAGTGTTGTCTGCTGGTTGAAGGCAAGTGTCCGTAAGCCAATGACTGAAACAGCAGACGCAAGTGGGGCAAAGGTTTACAGGAAGGCTCAGCAGCGGCCCTTTCTTTTCTTTTCTTTTTTTTTTTACTGGCTAATTAAAGTGACCACACTGATGTCCCATCTGCCACCACAGATTACTGGCTGCCATGCAAGCGTGTTAATCCAGCGAAGGGCCAGGTACCGGTCGACGCACTCCACAAGCGTGCCGGAGACTCGCTGGGCGCTCGTTCACATTCAGATAAGCGCTCGAGCATCGCTTTAAACAAAGATTAAGTCTTTGAGAGTGAAATCCTGTTAGCATGTTTGTGCGGAGGCGGCAGGGAGATATCTTCCTAACTTGCGGGGAGGGAGAGCAGCCCGAACCCCGCGTTCCCCCGGGAGTCGCAAAAAGCATTGACGACGCGGCGCGGGGAAATTACAGCAATCCAGCATCATGACAATGTGCGACGCCGCCGGAATGGCGACAGCTCAGCGAGGCTGGGCGAACATCCCCGCTTCGATGAGCGCTTTTTAAGGACATAATGGAATCTTTGTCTATATTGCCGCGGCCTCGGTGCAGCAGCGGTAGCCGTCGGACACCCAATGAGAGCCATCCATCTGGACGACCCCTGCCATGCAGACAAATTCATCTGTCTCTGTGGGGACCTGTGTGGGACCCAATCAGGGATAAGCTTTATATATTTCCCTCCTAATAGAATTGCTGTACTTTCTCTCACTTTGGCTTCAACACACCGACTCCTGTATTGCCAGCCCCTATCTACCAATTCACTTCTACACTTGAAGAGCGAGTGCACTGTATCTGCACGGATATGATTATGTCAGGAACCTGTGCAAAAACCCAATAAGTCCACATAAAGGTCAGAAGGTGACCCAGATGGAAAACGTGGACCGGGAAATGCAGGAAATGGAAGGATCCAGAACACGGCAAACAAAGGAAGATTAACCCCTTCAAATGTGTCTCCTCTCAGCTGGATCTGAAGTGTAAACTGTATAAATGTGCAGCAGGAACGCGAGGAAGCCGAACATCAGCGAGAAACACCGCTGAGCTTAATTCAGAGGCATCAATGGAACATTTTAAATGTGTGATAAATCTTTGGAATGGCTCTTAAATATTTTATTCCTCCCCTGGCGGCGACTCTGCCCTCGTCTGCACTATAACACTGGGACCATTAAAATGTACAGGATTTTCTCCACCAACTTAATGAGAAGATAAGCAGTCAATGTAAAATCCCCCAGACTCTTTTTTTTCTCCCCTCTCCTTTGGCATACTGAATGCCTATCGCCTAATTATGGCATCAGCTCGGCCAGAGCTCTTGATTTGCTGTCCCTCTCTGTCACACTTCAGCTGCTGCGGAGAGGAGGACGTGTTCATGGAATAGAGGTTACTAAAGTTATGACAAGAGCATTGTTTGAGCACTTCACGCCTTATGAGTTCCCTTTCTGCAAAGCAAAAAGTAATGTATCGCATGATCTTTCTGCTGATGACAAGGTCAAATGTCTGAGAGAAGTAGTGCTGAAGTGCTGTGATGAAATTGAAAAGCAAAGAAAAAAATATGAGAAATAGTAAAAGTGGAAACAAGATATCGATTTTGAAGGTTACTGAGAGATTGTGCTGATTGCAGAAAATTGCTGGCAAAAATCTATTGCTCTTACTAAAAGGGATGGAAAAATGTTCCAGGTTGCCACTGATATCTCCTGAAAGATAAAGTCTTTTTTTATTGACTGCTGCCAGTTTGATACAAAATGTCCATGTTTGTTTTATTAGATTTACTTTGATTGCTTGGATCAGCCCGTTGCTGTAACTTACTGTAAAGTGTCCAGAAACTGAGCAAAGGGTTAAATTCAGGCAGGTCAAAGTAAAGATTAGTCTGGTACATCAGCCGATGACGGCTGATCTCAACCCCACCCAGAACTAAACATGGTGGTGGTAGCTGTGGCTTTGAAGGTAGTGTGGGTTGTCTACTAAGCAGAAGGTAGGTGGTTCCATCCCCAGCTCCTCTTGTCCACATGTCTTGGGCAAGACAGTGAACCCTAAATTGTAAGGTTAAATACTTAGGCACTTGTAGTGTGACTGGGTGAATGAGGCTTGTAGTAGGAAAGCACTTCGAGTGCTTAAATAGAGTAGAAAAGCACTAAGTGCTCTCTGCAGCACACATGGCGAGGTCGTGAAAAAACTTGGCAACCCTATGTTTTAGAAAAAGGACTTTTCCCCATAAAAGGAAATGGGGTTAATTACGTTATCAGAATTAATATAACTTCTTTGGTTAATTGATGGTTCTAAATAAGTATGAGAGTGTCTATCTGTGTTAGCTCTTTGATGGCATGGTCACCTGTCCAGCGTGTACCCCAGGGGTGGGCCCGAGCCCACAAAACCGTAACCCCAAGTTGGATAAGTGGTTGAGCGGTTGCGCCCAGCAACCAATATTCCAGACACCAGTTGCATTGGCAACCCTCTAATGTACCTGCTACCCTATCATATGCCCTCTCATTGGTAGGTGCTTGAGTCGCTTGCTTTGAAGTCAAGAAAAGTTTATCATGGTTCCAGGCTACTTCAGTTGCCAAATATTGCTCACTTTCTATGGTCTTCGGTCGCCACATCACGTCATGAATTGCCTCCAGCGTGTACGCAGCTTAATAATAATTAGCATCAGGCCCAAAAATGAAGTTTAATTCAGCCTCTAGTAAAGATATATCTTTGAAGACAGAAAATTATGTTTCCATTGTGAACAAAAAGGAAAGAAAAACAGTGGACACATGTGCTCTTTTCCAGGGCCACAGAGAGTTCAAGCCAGAGAAGAAGAAAAAGAGAAAAAAATCAGAGGTAATCCAAGTCCAAACTCTGACTCTGAGCTACAGACTCAAATTCCTGTCATAGCGTTTAAAGCAGAGACAATAATTACTGGATGATGCAGATGCTTCGGCCTTTTCAAACAAAAGTAGGGCAACAAGTAATGCGAGGGAATCTAAATAAAGCAAACCTCTGAGTGATTAAGTGCATTTCTTCACTGATTGCAATTTCTTGCAGATGGCTTGTGATGACCTGCAGTTTAGAGACGGGAAATGGGGCAAGGAGCGTGCGAGGTCATCTCTTCAAAACCTTTGTTTACTCAGGGAGTATTTGCCTACTGCGGTGCCCGATCCGTCCACCGAGTCTCAATCCAGTAATAACAGCAAATAACTAGAAAGGCAGCTCGAGGTTTTAGGTGACCTGGACTCTTCACCTCAGTTTGCATTAAAATGTAACTGCTGCATATGTACAACTGTAATTATACAGCAGGCATATAAAGAGAGATCAAATCACTCAAGTGAAATGCAATCATTTTATGTAACTTATTACTTTTCTTCACCTCCCACACGGGGTTACAGAGGGCTGAATCTAACATTTGTTAATACTGAATAGATTAGGATCAGTATCAGTAACTTAGCAACACATCCACTGTTTTTATTGTGCCATTATCAGCGAGAGGCTGGACGAAAAAGGGATTTAACGGCCGCTCGCGGCTCTCTGGCCTTTTTACCTGGAGAATTGCTGCTGCAGTGAAACCATCTGCGCCCGACCCAGCTCGGACTCCTCCGTCACTTCCCGGAGACGCTTCTCGCTCTCCAGTCGCAGGCGTCGCTCTTCCTCTAGCTCGTGGATCAGCTTTTCTCGCTGTGGGAGAGAGCAGGAGGACGGTTAACTGTCGGCAGCATATCGCCCTCGAGTCACGCGCCACGTTTCTACGACGTGACCTCCGACCCTCCTTGGATCAGGGTACGCGAGCAGAGGGTGCCTCGGCATCATAATCGCCAAAACATCTGCTCACCGAACATCTAAAACCAATCACAGGTCATCCTAGTTGAAGAAAAACAAAACCAATGCAACACCTTTACATTTTTTTTCCTGACTTTAGGTGTGAGAGAAAATAAAAGAAGGGCACGATGACATTTAGGCTGCCTCCATTGCTTCCACTAGTTTGTTGTTACTTTGAAACGCTCATAATGAACCTCCCCTTCTTTCTGTCTCTGTGACAGAAAGTTCACACTAAATGTCAAGCAAAATCACTGAGCCCGCTCTCCCACACCTCAATCTTCCTCTGCTCTCTTCTCATTTCATTTTAGACGCATTTAGAAAATACTCCCAGACGCCGCCGAAACTATGAATAGCACGTTCGCCCCGCTCTTCTCCTCCACACACCACACACACACACACACACACACCGCCCTCTCTCTTTGCACATTTCACCTTTTTATTTAACATTATAATCATGCTGATGAATAAATATGACCGCACTTGACCCAACGATTGATAGATCCTGAATTGAAAAGCTCGCAGGGTGCTGAAGTGAAGAGGGTCAACCCCCCCCCCCCCCAAAATAAATGACACACTGTCACTTAAACC
>JAVDPK010001133.1:61366-94304 GCA_034780415.1 Cichlasoma orientale
AAAAACACCCCCACACCACAACCCCCCCCCCCCCAAACTTTACACTTGGCACAATGCAGTCACACAAGTACCGTTCTCCTGGCAACTGGCAAACCCAGACTTGTCCACCAGATTGCCAGACGGCGAGGCGTGATTCATCACTATAGAGAACACGTCTCCACTGCTCGAGAGTGCAGTGGAGACGTGGTTGACTCAATGATTGCGAGGTGCCCAGGTCCCGTGGCTGCAAAACAACCCCAAACAATCACCCCTCCACCACCGTGCTGACAGCTGGTATGAGGCGTTTGTGCTGATACGCTGTGGTTGGTTTTATGTCCAAACATCTCCACTTTGGTCTCCTCTCTCCAAAGAACGTTATTCCAAAAGTGTTGCGGTATGTTGAGATGCAGCTTTGCAGACCTAAGCCACGCTCCATGTTCCATTTAGAGAGAAGAGGCTTTGTCCTGGCAGCTCTTCCAAACAAGCTGTACTTGTTCAGTCTTTTTCTAATTGTGCTGTCATGAACTTTAAAACTTATCACACCAACTGAGGCCTGTAGAGTCTGACATGTAGCTCGTGGGTTTTTTGCAGATCCTCTGACCTTGGGGGGAATTTGCCGGGAAGTCCACTCCTGGGGAGATTGTGCCATTGTGCTAAAACTTACCTGAATGCTCCAGACCAGCAAACTGCCAAAAGTTCTTCCTCTTTTATAGAGGTGCTCACACTTAATCAAGTGCATTTGATTAGCAAAACCTAGCTGCTAGTTCCTATGGGGAGCAGTAAGGGTGTACTTAGTTGTTCAAAGGACTACACAAAGTCCTATCTTTTTCTCAGTTCTCTTCAGATCCTCTGCTTCCCTACTGTGCATTTCTTGTTTCTTCATCCCACCTACGTACCTGTTCCACTTATGATCCGACTCCAAATTTCTGACTCTAAAATTTCCTGAAATATTCTAAATCATTTATCACTTATGACAGACTCACAGGACCCCTACTTTCAGGACTGCGCTGTTTTGAATTTCACACATTTTCACCCCTTCCTGTTTCCCCAAAGAGATGAGGATGTTTTTCAAAGAGCCCTGAGCTGGAGGTAAATAGCGTGTTTGCAACCACTGTGACTGCCACCAGCCGAAAACCACACAGGTTCTGTCAACAATGAAAACCACACAGGGTCTATCGCGCTGCTTATCTTAAAGCAAGGATGTTTACCAGAGCGCTTCGCGGCACATGTATTGGTCAAAATAACTGCACACTTTCAGGAGCATAAAAGCAGTTAGAACATTCTCCCCCCCAAAAAAAGCATCTATTCACTGCACAGTGGAGAACTCAATTGAAGTTAATAGACCTGAATGTTGCGGCGAACAGACAGTTCAGCTGAAATCAGATAAAGAAACTAATATAAATATGTGTAATTGAAGTGTTTTTTTTATAGTAGAATACATTTAAATTGAGTTTCTGAGAACCCAGCAAAACATAATTAGGCATTGCACAAGACCCCACTGGAAAAATCTCTTAAACGCGACTAATTGCTTTTAGGAATGCAGATAATACCCCATTCAGTCGAAATGCCAAGAATAAGTGTCACAAGTCCCGTAAAACGCTGCATATCCATGTTGTGAAACCACTACGTCCCAGGTGGACACAGCAGAAAACAGTTTACTGAAACACTGCATGCACAGGGAAAGGACAAATCCATTAGGCTGAGCTATTTTCAGGAAAAGACGCTGTGCATTACAGCTTGGCATCATACTTAACCTTGAAAGCAATCAGAAAACATCAGAAACATGAAGACTTAAGGTGAACGATATGTGGAGGCAAAGCATATTACTGGCAAGTGCTAATACCCAGAGAACATGGGAATGTAGCAAAGAAAACGACCTTGAAGGCATATCACTAAACGGCCTCATTAAACCATTCGATTAACCTTTTCCTCTCGTGAGCTCCATAAAACTGATGCATGTATTTCAACCGAGCCTGGACTTTGTGCATGAATTAGGGCTGCGGTGTTTGGCATTTACAGGACTGCAGGGGGATGGGGACGATTGTCCCAGCTAGACAGAGTTCATGAGTTTCTGAGAAGATAAGCTAGCAAACGTTGACTTGTGTCACAGAGAAGCAGTAACACCTCCTTAGCTTACGGCTTCAGGGAGGTTATCATTGTGTTCACACTGAAGTGAGCTCAACATAAACAAAAAGCTTTTCTATTGACCTGCTACTTCATCCAAGCAAACTAAGTCAAACAGTTGTGAACAGCTTATTGCCAATTACATCAGATTTGGATGTTAGCATCCATTTAATTGGCTGATAATTGTAGTCAGTCTCATGCATACTTGGCGCCCGCCTTCTAGCTTACAGTACTGTGCAAAAGTCTTGAGTCATCTCTCATGTCTTTACATTTTGCTTCGACAGAGCCAGGCTTTCTTGTAATTTTTTAAAGTGCTCTTGAGCAATAGTTCTCCAGGCTTTCTGATTTCTGAAGGTCTTTCAAAGTTTTTCTTTGGACATTGGCTGCTTTTTCACTCATTTTCAGTCCAGTCCTTGAACATTTTCAGAGGAATTGTTTTTGTTTGTTAAGCCACTTAGCTGACCTATGAATCATTCATGCATTAAAAAGGCTTCTAGCTCAAGGGATGAACCAAGATCCAAGTCTTTTGTTGTATCAACTGTATCTTTAGGCACTTTTTTACTAGCAGCCTGATGCATAAAGACATCATTTGTTTCGATTTGTTTAGCTGAATCTGTGAAAAATGCCAATTTGGCAGACATAAAACGGCATTTTATTAGTGCAGTCTGTCCTTAGAAAAAACCAGGGAAGCTGGACAAGTCAAGGACAAAAGAAGAAGTGTCAGGCCTAAAAAGTAAATTTGTGATAAACAGCAACACAAATCTAGTGGTGATATATATCGGACTGCTAACAGCTCATACTAGCCATTTAGTAGGAAAATAATATGCAAAACCAGATAATTACACATAAAAAGGAGAGAGTTTGTCATTTTACCATTGGCTGTGCGTAGTTTATGCTGGTTTATGCACAGGGTTTAATCGAGCATTTTATTCAAAACTAACAAAGTCTTGAGGAAAAAGACCAACTAATTTAAAAAAAAAAAAAGAAGCAAATTCCACCAGTGCCTGAAGGTTTAAATGAGGGTTTCACAAACTGATTTATCTGCCCACTAACTGCTCCTTAAAGATATTTTGGAGTCTGGACTCCTGGGCCATAAAGTGACCTCTAATGGACGGATTAGGCTCCGTCATTCACTTCAGAGGGCGCACAAATATACTTTGGGAGCGTATTAGATCTCTTTAAGGCTTAGCGTGATCAAATTATTGCATTAGACCGGTCAACTTATCCAATTAAAGTTGTAAAATGCATGGCTCTCGCCCAAGCGAGACGGCAGATCCTCGGGGCGTTGGAGGGCTTGCGGGAGGCTGAACCCTATCCACCTCCTCATCGACAGAGCAGGCCTCGCCGCATACTTCAGCTGAGGATTACAGCCTTTCATCTTGCTCAAACCGCCGGCAGCACACAGGCGTCTTTGAGGCCAGATATGGCTTGTAGTAACATCAGCAAGGTCCAGATTTGTAAAGCTGTTTCCCAGCTTTGCGCTCCTGTGGTCTTTCTTTCTCTGGTATGTACAGGCTCACTCATTTAGCTCTCTCCCTCTCACTTAACACCGCCATCCTCGGAGAAAGGCAAGGACGCTTTGTACCAGCGATGTCCTTCAAATGACAAACTTCGGGGAAGTCTCTCAAAAAAACTTAAAAAAAAAATAGCTTGAACAATTTTTGAACATTTGGACTTTCTGTTAATGAATGGCAGACATTAAAAACACACACACACACACACACACACACTTACTTAAAAACCCAGCACATCTATCAGTCTTTGATAGCTGGTCTTAAAACCCCAATCTTCTCTGATCAGGCGAGGACAAATTGGCAGAAATGTTGGGCTGCTTCAGGACAAAAATGGACCATTTTCAATTCTACCCACAGGCAAATTCACTTACACAAAGCAAGTCCTATTAGCTCTAATCCCCCACCTAAGTGCACATCTGATCTGACCTCCACTTTCTATCTCTGCTGTCTTCGAAGCAGCGTTGCTCTATGAACGTGACAAATAGCTTATTGATCAGCAGATGTCGTCGTTAATGCTCTTTCGAATTGGGCTGCAGCTGCAGCCGCCCGCTCTGTGCAACCTGTCCTAAGCCCTGTGCATCTCCAGCTGAGTCCCCTGCCTCCCCCCCCCCCCCCTCCACCACAACTCCCCACTTCCCAGTTGCTCTGAGCGAGCCCTCCCCGCCTACCAGCCACCCTCCTCGTCCCTCCTTGTCCTCCAAGGTGTGGAAGGGGTCACAGGCGAACGCCATCTGCTCCAGCAGGCAGAAAATGGCAGGTGAGACCAGCTTTGGGCCATGTGACCCCAAGCTGGCTGGCTATGGCCACTGAAAACAAGGTCAGGGGAAGATTTGGGAAAAACAAAAACCAGCTCAGCACAGTGACAAATCAACAGTGGGAAAGTAGAGATGGAAAGGAGAAAAAAAAAATCTAATCTGCATTGTTTTAATCCACGGGGAAGATTACACAGTCACGGTGCCTTGACACAGCAGCTTGTCAAAAAGAGGTCATGCAAACTCACTCCCCGCCCGTCATGCTTTTTAGCACTGCAGAACATCCATATGTTCCCCCCCCACCACCGCCACCACGTCTGTCACTCAGCAACGACTTTAATAAACTCTTTTCCTCAACACATCCAACCTGCTCTGACTCAACTGTGTGTCAGCAGCACATCAAGGCCGCCACTAATGAGACTGTAAACCTTTAAAAAGACATTTCATCATGTTTAATGAGAGCCCTGCAAACAAATGATGAATAACTGGAAACCCTGGGTCGGTGTCCGACTGTACAAAGTGTCTGATGTTTCCAAATTTGGATTTGCTCCATCTGATGTTGACACTGTGCCGCGGAGCTTTTGTTTCCGTCTGTCAAGGACGTGGTCACATTGAATAGCGCGAGCAGGAGAGGCCGGCCAGCATCCCACTGGGGCTTTGTGCTCCGTCGAGCAACGGTGCTGCGACTGAGCGCAAGAGATGGCAATTGTGTGTCTGCGTGCGAACTCATGGGGCTTTAGGATGCCGAGGATATAGCAGGTGTTTCTGACACTGAAAATTATCTTTAATTAGATTCATGTAATTAAAAATCCATGTTTTTCATTAATTTACACTTACCACCTGTAGCTCGGAGACGTCTGCAGCTTGATTGTTGCAATTTGGCGAGAAAGATGGGGCAAAACGTCAGGGAAATGTCCAACCTTAGCAGTATACATCACACGCATGTTTTCTTTTGTTATAATAATGTGCAAAAGTCTTGAGCCACCCCTCATTTCTTTACATTTTGCTTCCAAAGAGCCAGATTTTTTTTGTCATTTAAAAAAAAAAAAAAATGGAGCAATAGTTCTCCAGGGTTTCTGATGGTCATTCAAAGTTTTTCTTTGGACATTATTGGCTGCTTTTTCACAAATTCACAAAAAACATAATTTGTTCCCATTTCTTTAGTTGAATCTATGAAAAAATGCCAACGATAACACAGTTTGACACGAATAAAATAGTATCTTTGCACCAAAAAGGTGATATGAGCGTTTCCAAAATGAGCGCTCCTTCTTGTGGCTTCGCGTGTCATGTGGTTGCGTCTGTGGGTAATGTTGCTGCAGCTCAGGAGATAGACCAGTAATCTATTAATTGGAAGGTTGATGGTTCAATGCCAGGCTGTTCCAATCGGCATGCCAAAGCATCCGAGGGCGAAATACTGAAGTGCTTGTATGAATAAGGAATGTCGCAAAAAGCGCATTTAGTCTGCGTAGACTTTTCAGGAAATCTGAGGAAACCCATATATATGCATTTTTTTCCATAGGAACTACATCGTTTTCAACGTCTCCTGCGGTTACGTGTGAACAGTGACGCGGTACATGTTGAAAACGAAAACAGAAAAACGATAGAGTTTCCACTGGATCGTTCTGGTGTAAACGGGGCCTAAGAGAGTTCAGGCTGAACTGCACAAACTCTGTTTTTGCCTCATAAACTGTAGTTCCATGTACGTTTGCACATGTTGATAAATCTCTGCACCTATTTCCCATTTCCCAGCACCAGCAAGATGACCATATTTAGCAGGTCATCGAAGCATCTCAGTATCTGCCTTCTAGGGTTGAAAAAATGTGAAAAAAGAACATAGAGATCAGCCATAATTGTCCAATCCGTGTACTTCGCCAGTGTGAAAGTACCCTATAATATGGTACAATGAGAGACATGAATGTAGTAGGTCACTGGGTCATGAAGGAGGGATGCAAAGAGCTAGAAGAATGTAAGGGCTTCTCTTTCTCCTCTTGACTGATTGATGGGCCCCATATTCTGAGGGGGTGGAGGGAGACATCTACAGCATCGTGAGATGCTGCCTAATAAGAGGAAGGAGGCGTTTTTTGGGGTTTTTTTTAAATCGAGTTCTATGTTTTAGCTGAACAAAAGCCTTTGTGAAATCATTCATCACTGTCGCTGCTCTGAATCGAACAACACTGGAAAAGAAATGAGAACAAATCCTGGCTGGTGGTATGTTGTTTCTAAAAACTGAGCTTCAAAGACGAGGAATTTTCAAAGCATGGAGTTCCACTGGTTTGTTTACAACATCTAGAGGCTTGCAACAATGCGGAGCCCCTCACAGTAGAATCTGTCACTAGACCCCGAGGAAGACAAAAGGGATCTTTGTAAATAGCACTTCCCCTCCAGACACCGGCTCACCAGCATTACATGCAAAAATTTGAGCCTTTATCCTCGATTGTTTCAATCAACATACCCGGCTGAAAGATGTACATCAAATGGCCAAAACGACTTTGAGTTATGCGTGAGTTTACATCCTTGAACCTCAAGGAAACAAAAGTGAGTTCTCCGAGGCAGGGGTGCACTTTTAAAACACGCAAGACTGACCATTACTGGCTTGTTTTGTTCCCCAAGTTTTGTGTACTTCTACTGACTGGCTGCTTTACACAATGGCACAATGGATACAAAAACATTGTAAAAAAAAAAAAATAGGTTTGATGCCTTGTGGAGACTAGAGGAAAAGGAAGAGACACTAGCCAAAGGCTGAAATAATCACAAAAACACTGTTACACCTCAACGCTTAAGAACCTTAAAGCCCAATTCCAGCATTAGACTATCTACAGGCATAATTTACCCAGTCAGAAACACACCAACATTGACCTACGGACAATCTCAGAAGGATCCGGTTGGAATATAGTCCAGAGTTGTTTTTTCTCACATGTAGCACAAAACAGGAAACATAAATTCACTACTAGAAATACTCAGCTTGGTTTTGGTGAGGAAGCTGCCCAGATAGAGCTCCATGAAGACAGCCCAGCAGCATTTACCTGTTATTATCTCACCTGAGGGCAATCGGACATCACATGGACTTTGCAGTAGGGCACTGGCAGGTTAATGAATAGTTAATCAATCCGGCTACACTGGACATTTGTGTTTTCACATGCAGCCTAGAAAGGTTTAAGGCTGCAGTGCGTGTGTGAAAATAGCTAAAGCTAAGCAGTTTAGCAATACAGGAGCCACATCAGTGGTTATTGTGGTTTAGAGTCGGTACAAGTTCAAGGCTTTGAAACCATTTGGTCCTCAGGTCAGTTTGTGCAGGTCATCTGAGCGGCTATTAGGTCACTCGGGCTGTCACACGGGATGTCTTATAAAGAGGGGTGGGGATGACTTAGACGAGAGGGTCATTCCTTTACACATCACTTCCTTTATTAAGGGGCTGCCCTGGCCGAGTAAAGGGGATGGCCAGTGGTCATTCAACCCCCACAGCCACCCATCCTGAGACCCCTGCTCCCCTCTGTCCAGCCCCCAGCCCCTCTCTGCTCGCTCAGGGGGAAAATTACTTTGAGCCAGGGGAATACCACTCCATTGAGATGGAGAAAGGGTTGTACAAAAGAGGGTGAAGTTTAAAAATTGTCTCTCTTTTCTATGGGGGCTGTGCATCGCTGGAAGGGAAAGGATGATAGCAGCACTGAGGGGACAAGGTCATTAGATTGGCATCTCCATAAGCTCTTCATTTCCATTGTCTGTGCAAAGGACCTCCATGAGAAATGCCCCCAGTCAACCCCAAACTGGGCCCGGAGTCTCCCCTTTTGTCTGCCACTTTTAGTGCGCTCCCAACACAAAAAGCATTTCTCAAGAACTGCGCACAAAGCTTGTCTCGAGCTCAAAACCAAACAACATTGTCCTGCTGCCTCTGGTTGGAAACGAATTGCAGGCAGCTGCCGACATCCTCGGGCAATAAAACATCTGCCTGAAAATCTCGAGAGCCTCTTACCTTCGGACATTGCGACGCTCCTCCTCGAGCTGTTTGAGAAGTTCGTCGATGCATTTGTTGGCGTCCATGTATTCCTGCCGAGAGACAGAAAAGTTTATGTGCAAGTGCTCGCGCCGAATCTGAAGCGTTATCAGTTGAGCCAAACGCCGACACGAATTAAATGAATATGTGCAAAATCGTGACTAGACTGCAGCCTCGTGTTGCCTTCATAGATGTCAAAGAACATCAGAACGGGAGTAGTTTTCAGAAAGTGTGATTATTCAGTTTATCCTCTTATCCCCTCTGCATGTGTAATTCCAGAAGCACCTCTGGGTAACTTCTAACGGCTGGCCCAGGAGCGAGCCCGGCAGTGTAATGTCAGCTGGGAATAGCCCACACTCACAAAATGTGCGCTACTGAGTTACAGCACAGACAAAATGAGCTAAGGCTGAGAGCAGAATGGGAGAAACAGATGTTAGGATTTCTTGGCTTTGGCCTAATGATTTGCTTCTTAGTGGTCTGACATCATATAGCAGAAGGGGGCTGTAACTGTGAGAAATAGGCCACATACAGAGGGCACCACACTTCAAACATCTGGGTTTTCAGATGGTCGGGGTCTACCTACAGTACATAACAAAGCACACAGTGTGCTATCAGATCAGTGCGGTGGAGGTTTAAGACTAATTAATTAGATATTAGCTTGACAGCTCACGCTGCATCTCCTGGGTAAATGGTTATCTCTGCGGGACAGATGCTCTCCATTGATTTCCAGACACTCTGGTCATATGCTGTGAGTGTAATTGAATAATGGGGATTCCCATGAAGAAGTTCCTAAGCCAGGAATCTCAGTCTAGGAGGGGGAAAAATGGTTGTAGTATCTGCAAACCATTCATTTTTTGTGTCCCGTATGCTGCCCCGAAGTATTCACAAAACCTTTGTTTTTCCTTTTACCGCAACTACAGCTCCCTCGCCTACATCTGAGGATAGCTCCCCACGCAACGATTGTAATCTCAGTTCTCTAATTAGTCACCAGCAAAAATAAATCCTTTCAGTGAAGCACAAAGTCACTCATTTAGACCAGAATCCGAAGAAGAAAAAGAAAAGAAAAACAAACACTGTGTCTGCAGTTTCCAATCTTTGTGGAAAACCCTCGATGATAAAATACAGCCCAGTGGTGTCCACAGGAGACAAGTTTGGTAGATATGGAAATTTTTATTGTTGTAGTGATACACTATATTTCCGGGGAAACACATTGGGAAATCCCACATAATCAGCCAAAAACAGCAACACAACCTCAAAAGTGACCTACTCTTTGACAAATGAGCTAATACCCATCATTGCAACCGACCAATCACGCTGTTAGGATGTCCCAACGTAATGACTTGAAGGCTTTCTGTCAGCAAGGCTTTATAGCACATTTTTAAACAAAACCATATTTTTCCCCCAAAGCACGTGCACGGCTGTGCAAAAGTCTTGAGTCATAACTAATTTCTGTATATTTTGCTGCCGAGAAGCCAGACTTTTTTGTCATTTTTTTCAAGTGCTCTTGAGCGATAGAAAAAAACTAGGGAAACTGGACAAGACAAGGACAAAAGAAGAAGTGTCAGGCCTAAAAAAAAAAAAAATCAGTAATGGGGAAAAATTCAGCAGAGACCTGACACAGGACCTGAGAGATGCATCTGGACCTACATTTGATCCATCTACTGTTCACTGATTGATCCCCGGAGCCCGGACCTCAGCATCATTGAAGCAGAGTGGGATCATCTTGACAGAGAACGAAACAAAAGGCAGCCGACATCCAGAGAAGAGCTTTGTTTTTACTGGACACAAAGTCCAGTCTCCTGAGTGAAAACCTTCAGTTTCACCTCATTCTCATCGCCACATGGACTTTGTTGCTCATTATGCTACTTCTACTCACGAGCAGTATTTTTCATGTCTTCTTCCCCTGATTCTCAAAGCTATGCCATCACAACATGACTGCTGAGTACCAGTGATGGTTCCCGAGCAATTCAGATGACGCTGAAGAAGAACACATACACAATCATATCAAATACAACTATTTGGCACGGGTTCTGGGCTTTCAAAAGCCCGTATTGATTTTGCAGACATGAAACACTGAACTATTTCATAGCCTGTAACGCAGCCCTTTTAATAATTTGCATTGAGCAATATGAGGACAGAGTGATTCTGACCTCCCTGTGAACCACATTTGGGGCCTGACCAGACCTAAAGTACTCCTGTTATCACTACATGGGCTTTTTTAAGCTGTGGCCTTGAGAGCAAATTCACCAGATGTTCAGAGGCCGCTGATCTAAATACGGTAAGCACAGTTGTTTTGTCTGCTGCTTCTGAAGCAATTATTGCACCTAATCTCACATCTGAGACCGCCATCTGAAGACAGCCATCACGAGCAGCTTGCCCCAGTGCCAGGAGAACATGGCAAAGGCCCAAATGTCCTGCCGAGTTAGCATTCAAGGGCACTCTGGTGACCATTAGGCAAATAGGGCCAAAGCACGACAACAGATCGATGCTTAACAGTGTGGTGGCACATTTTCCAATTTCTGTCACGCTAAAAAAAAAAAAAAAAAAAAAGACAACAAAATAACATTAACGCGGATTCCATCCATCATCTCTTTCACCACTGGAACCATCCATTTCGACTTAATCGGCATGACAAATCTTTCATGTTTGGAAAGCAACCAATTACAGCGTCTAACAACACTGCCCTAAAGCCATCTGTCAGTCTCAGAGTGCCACAGCACGGAGCCAGACTGGCACTCACACCCAAGGCGAAAGGGCCATTAGTGCTCAGCTAAGTTCCCAAAGTTAAATTTACTGTTTGCTCCAGGAGCAGTTAAACAATAGTGAAAACCGTGGCAAATGATTACTCGTGTTTGTGCTCTTTGAATTCGTCCTAACCGCATGGCTGAATGGAGAGAAGCTCGTAGCTGTGAGATGTGTTCTGCAGAATTTAAAAAAAAAAAAAGTCAGCTGTAACAGAAAGGTCTCATGCACTGGTAGGAGTGAAAAAGGATGTGATGTGGTAAAAAAAATTATAATAAAAAAGTGTAAATTATGTACGGCAGTTTAACAGTTAAAATAGTTAAAGCACAGATACATCAGCGATGACCCTAAAGAAGCATCAGGGAAAGGTTTAAGTCCATTCCGAGCAATTTAAAGTCCATCATTCTACAGCAAGAAATGTTATTTACAAGAGTAAAACATTAAAAGACACTTGCCAATCTTTCAAGGAGCAAATGTTCCAGTAAATTCATCCCAAGGTAAGATTGTGCAATACTCAAAGAAACTGCAAATGTCATAGTCTCTGGGTCTAGGACCCAGGGTGTGTGTCCTTGTGTTTTGTCTCGTGTATCAAGTCTGCATCTCTATCTCACATGTTGATTTTCTGTTTGATTTTGCTGGTCCTTTGTCTCTTGTGCTGCTTCCTCTGTCTTATGTGCTCCTGATTAGGTTCACCTGTGTTTCCCTGGTGTTTTCCGTGTTCCCTAATCACCCCAGCGTGTATATACTGTCTGCAGCTTTTTTCTGATCCAGTGAATTTTGCAGTTTGTTCCACTGGCTCCAGTCCAGTTCAGTCTGCCTCGAGTTTTCCACCTTTAAAGCTGATGTTAAAGTAAAGTCCTTCCCATAACCTGTTAAGGACTAGATGATTTCTTTTATGTTGAATTGAAAAAGGGTGCACCTTCTTTTTATCTAACCCTAACTGATGAATGGCAACCACTAATCTAAACGAGCACACTGTGAGCGCTCAAGAAATCAGGATCGACTAAAATGTGCGACCTTTTCTCGAGCGGCCAAGAAACCTGTCCGGGTATAAAACATCTGTCTCTGAAACACCGTTAGCAACACGATCCCATAATGATTACGACTGCTGCACAAAGGGGAACCTTCTTCGCAAAAAACCCCACGTCAGGGGAAATATTTACAGGCCACATCAAAGTGAAGTAAAGCTACCTAAGTCGGTGTTGTCATCACACAGACCTCGTCCTAATGACAGGCCACTGAAATAATCCTCAGCACACATGAAGGAATGTAGAGAATGCAGTGCGCTTGTTGTCATGTGAAATAGGAGGGTATTTAAAGCGGAGATTTAAAGCCAGACTCATGTATGTAATGCCGCGTGTTATATCTTCAGCCAGGCATTATGTCTGACGGTTTTACGGCGCGAGTGAAAGCTGCGCCGTTCCCACGAGGCCCAGGTACTCACGTGCAGACTGGAGGAGGGAAAAAAATGAATTTACTGACCTGAGACTTTATCAGAGGCATATTTCTCAGGACCAGTGCTCTGGTGAATGCAATTTCTTACAGTGCTTAAAATGTCCCAAGAGCTGTAAGCTCATAAGGGGTACGTAATCACCTCGAAAGTATACTAAATCATGACGAGGCTTTTACAAAAATCCTAATACACTTCACTTGACAGCAACATGTGCACGCTCAGAGGAACAGACCTAAGGAAAATATGTGGGAAATTAGACTGAATTGGGTGAGCTTTTGTTGGACTGCTGCATGTAATTCTAATTTTACAGGTAACATATTTTTTAAAAAAAATCTTTCTTGGAGTCAGATGACAATCACCTATTGGACTTGAAGCTGATGAACAAGGAAAAATTTCTATACAAACTAAATCTCTGGAAGTTACTCTGTTTCCTTATTGTAGGTATATAGTAGAAGGGGTTTAAACCCATTCAGGGTGGCCTCTTTCATGATCTTGTCCCCACTGATAGGGCACAAGGGGCCACTGAATACTTTGAGGAGTATTAAACTGAGAAGCTGCTTTCCAACCAAACAGTTCTAGGGACTACTTGGGGATAACTACCCACTAGGGATACAAGGGGTGCTTTCTGTTTGCATTTTGCACCACCTATAAGAAGCTAGGCAGCCAGTAGCTGGCTTTCCTTGTAATCCAGTTCACCCTTTTCAGTTTCTCTCTACATTGCTTCTCTGTTGTAGATGCCTAGAAGCAATTCAATAGAAAATGACAGCAAAGACTTCAACATTTCACAGCGATGAGTGAATATCACATTCCAGTTCCTCGCTGCATGTTGGTTCATTAAAGCTCGAGTCATACAGGTCTAGAGAATGGTTGGCAACCGCCAGATCGAATATGGAGACAAGTTGGCATCTTCCATGCAAACTATTAGCGACAATGGCAACCTGCTAACAACCAAAGCAATCACAAGGAGGTTTTTGGAATAGTTCCATGCAACCAGTTTCACCTGGCGACAGCAGGCAACCACTCGCCAATCAGTTGGGGAATAGACATTTTTCTCCAGTGAATGAAGGCTGCAGGGGCTCTCTAACCATGTGTGGCTGAGGCCTAAAGTCTAAAAATACCCTAAAAACTGGCATCTAAGAATTTCATTGGTCCCTCATTCCTGCAGTGTGGACACATAAAAGCTTGCAACAGATACTAAAACTATGAAAAACAAACTGTGGTCTGAAAGCACTTATTATGCTATGGCCTTTGCAGTCACCAGATCTACAGCCAGTTAAATACCTATGGAAGATTTTGGACTAATCCAAGACATCACTGAAGGGAATATCTTTTAGAAGAATGATGTTGATCCCTCCAGTAGAGGCCCAGAGACATGCAGAGTCAATGCCAAGGAGCGCTGAAGCTATTCTGGCAAAGCTTGCTGGACCAATACCTTTTTAAGACACTTTACGGTGTTTTATTCTTTGTCACCTGTCTATATAAATTCATCTTTATTTTCACTTTTTTTTCCTGCTCTTGAGGCTTCCCAAAGAAGAAACCTTTACATATATTACATATAGATATTTTCTTTGTTGTGTGTAAAGCATAGAGCTTTGTAGGTGTTAGGTATAAGGCAGGACTGCTGATGGTACACTTGATACTGCACAACCTTTCATTAAAAGCCAGTGCTGTGCCCAGTATTGATTTTTTGCTGCTATAATAAGAGCAGGGGCCGAACTAGCGTTAACCTGTCAGGTAATGTGTTTGCAGATGTTCATGCTCTTTGACCACAGCTTCTCAGTAATGTTTATCCAGCCATGTTTACTCAAGTGTGTGAGAGCGTTTGATAAGCAGGCGCTCGGTAGCTGCTGAGGAAAGAGATTCCCTGGCTGGTGCCTCGGCCCAAGTCCCATATCCAGGCCCCCTCCAACTGCTGGTGTGCCTTTATGAAATTTTCAAATATGAATGCCATCCCCCCACCGCTTTGGCACCAAGACGCAGGGAAGGAATATATATATATATATATATATATAAATAAACTTTTAAAAAAAACAAGCTTCTGACTGCACAAACATGCAAACAGGCAGACTGTCTGAGACTCAAACCCAGTGCAATCTGTTTAAGATTAATGGTCCAGATTTCTCAGCAATAAAACATCAGATGCATTATTCATCCATATGAGCCTCGCTAGCACACTCTACTCTTTCACACATTTTTGGAGATTAGGAGAGATGGAACCGCATCCTAGACAACCGTCTGCTTCTTATTTCTGCCGCTTTGCAGTTGACTGGAAAAAAATAAATAAACTTTAAGCCAGATAAAACTCTGACCTAGTTGCAGCAGAGGTCAGGATACGTCCCTTTAAGTCCTCGCTGCTATGAGTTCCTTCACCTTGATGTGTCTGCGGATGAGAGACTCCGCCTGGCTTGACTGATAAGACACCTTGTAGAGGTCTGCAGCCTCTGGGAATAACACCCTGCTGAAGACAAGGTCACAACCTCTATCCTCCCTAACCCCGGATACCAATCCACCTCACCAACCTCTCTCTGCTTTCCAGGAGTTTTTTGGGGTTTTTTTGCAGGCTGATGACATGACAGTACGGCCTCTGGGACTGAAAAACCATCTGAAAAGCCAAAGCTGCAAGTTTGACAGAAAGTAACGTTCCCACATGAACTACTGCAAGTCAAAGGTTATGCCAACAGAATTCACGATTTCTTTCTTGGTGTGTTTTTATTTTTACTGTACACTTGAGAATGAGTTATGACAGTGACTTCTCAAGGTGTGGGTGATGCACTACATCTGATAGGGCTGTTAGTCTGGGCATCCTGCCAAACACGCAGCTGCGTTTGCTGCCAAATACACCTGCCATCCAATACTCCAAAGTTTATGTGAACATCACCGGCAGAAGATGTAAACACTGCAAATTTAATTAGCATCAATGAAAATGTATTCCTGTTTCCCCGCTATAATTTCTAATGACTGTGATCCTATCATAATATCCAGTAAGGCTAAACCTACCGCTGCTTGTATCAGGGCTGCGCATATCACTCAGCCTTAGTTAAATTCATTAGTCTTATCAGGATGTTTCAAGGCTCTGCGCTGGTGATCCGTCACTCAGAGGTCTTTACTCACATCCCCAATGACCTGGTGTCATAATATCAGCTCAGACATCAGGCTCTCATATCCTCAGACCCTGATACCTCCACTGATAGCCCTGTTGTTTATCGGTGGACCGGGCAGCTCCTTGGGTTAATGTTGGTTATTATTCATGTGAGAAGAACACAGAGAGCTTGATCTGTCAGGGAGGTTTGTCGTCAGTGACTGATGTGATCCCAGATATTTTCATCATGCATAAAGGACGACCATTTCCTGCAACCCAATGATTTGATGAATTCATAGAGGAAATTGTTGATTCTTAAGAAGACACAATGGGCAGAGACAAGGCCGTGACCTTTACTCCTCGGGGAGGTCGGCTCTTTTCTGTCCTTAGAGGCTATCATCCATCTCAGTTCAGTCGGAGACATTACAGAGATGCACAGCACTCCTTAATAGAAATCTATTGGAGAGTTCCTTAATGCAAAGATGGTGGTTTTGGCCTCCCTGTCCCCAAAGAGCCAGTCAGATACAAACTATGTACTGCTCAGTCAGTAATTCTAGTCAAGTTTCAAGGTTCTCAGTCAGGTTCTCATCCGAAAGCCTTTCGGATTAGAGGTGAAACGTCTTCAAGAAACTTAAAGAAGTCCAGTTGCTTTTTTTTCAAGCTCCAGAGAATACTATGACCTGCACTGAACTGTCTTACTGCCACCTAGATGCACCAAAGTTGCCTTGAAGATGGCAACTGACAGCAGGTGATTGCAGACCCGGTTCCCGTCTTCCAGGCAACTATTTCAAAGGCAACAAGATAGCAACTTCATTACACACAGTCGCAATAATCTTGGCTGTGCCGCAGTCTCCAAACACTGTAGAATAATGGCCAGCAGGGGGCAACTGCTCTAGTTGTCCAATGGAAAAATAGCCCTACTTGTCCACGATTAATGACCTCAGTAAACACTTTTCTGATGAGTTTATGTTCTCAGTCTCTAGTTTCAAGCTTTATTAAAAATAAATTATTCTTTTTAATTCATGTCCTGTAAAGCAAAATAGAAAATAAAGCACAGCATCCTTTAATGAGTTTGCAATGTTCTCAGTTTCTCAGTCTCACCCGTCACACCTGGTTTAAAGAAAACAAGTTGGGGACGGTCAAAATGCTCGAGGCTTCCAAACAGGACTTCACAAACCAGTGAGTCAAATCGCTGTGGCTTTGGACACTGTTAATCTTTAAGTTTATGGGCACAGCAAAGCCTTTTTGGAGCACAATGACCTGATCGTTCTGTTTGCGGTCTTTTGTTTTGCCTACGCGGCGGCCTCAAGGACAGCCTGGCAGCTTGTTGTCTAGTACGGGAGGTGCATAATCTCACTGAGTCGCTTTATCCGGAGGAGAGAGCAGATGCAGAAGGAGGTACGAAGGAACATTCGGTCGTCAGATGTGAAAATATTCAATGCAATTGCTGAAAAAAAACCCACAGATTTTTCCTAGATGCAAGAAGACTGCTGACCTATTTGTACTCTTGTCTGAGACATTAGACACAAAGACATCATCCAGTGGTTTGTGAGCTACTTTTCTGGAGCCTCAAGCTGACGATATTTGCGGTCGTCTTCTTGTTTCGTTGGCGATAGAAGCGACCATATTTGGAACTACTAAAGTTGCACTCTAACGCTAGCTGGGTGAGGTTTGATGGAGTGTAATTACATCAAAGATGCTGCAAAAGATACTAATACCAAAAACATGATGGAGAGGTGGAAGTCCACCAAGCAGAAAGCTACCCATCCCAAAGAAGCCTAATAATGCATAACTCAATGGGTGAGTTATGTAAGAATTAACCCTGCGTACAGCTGTCAAAAGGAGGAAGTTGGCCACAGAGACCAAAACCTTGTTTGTAACAGGCTGTAAACATGGTTATTTCTGCTGTAAAGCTGACATTGTAACATGGCAGTGCCTGGGGCCCGACTGACTTTTGGAAGCAGCCTCGTGTTACCACATGTTTTGCCAGGTGAATGACTTTAAATGCAGCTCACAACAGTAACAATCCAGGCTTTGAATCTTCATTAACAAATATTACATTTTGAAAAATGAAAACTAAAATAAAAAGCTCTTTCTGCCGTGCGGCTAATGAACCATCACTCATTAAATGTTGCTGAATGGGAGTTGAGCACTTACACTACGCCTGATTGTACCCAAACTGTAACTTTGTGGAGGCTCACACAGTGGCCTCATTGAGTAGAGGACGTTCATGTAACAAATGCCTCCAGTGAGCAGGATATTCTTCATCTGCCTACCTGCCCCAAATGGACGAGTGTCAGGCACCGTGGATTACTTGATATACAAAAGGGAGCCTGTTCATCATCTAGGGTGAGTTTCAGCAGTTTGGGTTATCTGATGTTCTTCCTCCAGCAGCACCTACGGCCGGGCCCAGCCCAAACATCAACACCTCGCCACCGTCAGGAATCCAAATCCCAGCAGATTATCTTTCCAAACATTAAGATACGTCCAACACTCAAATAACCCCTCCTCCTCCTCCTGTGCTCTTTGGGTTTGACAGAGTGGGCCATTCATGCCTGTTGGGAACAGTGGCAAAGCTGTTCACGCCACAAATCTCACAGGGAGGGAGCTGAAAAAGTAGCTGAGGGATGAAATGCATCGGCTTTGACATCGCTATTCGATCATTTCCACAGTGCTGCCTGTGTGGAAAAGCCTGTGGAGGCATCACACCCCTTTATGGTGTGTGATGCCTCCACAGGCTTTTATGCTCCACAGGCTTTTATTCATGCACATGCGTGCATATACTCACCCATGTGAGTATATGCACGCATGTGCATTTAGGAGTTTACATGTATATTTGCTGAATCTTTGAACTGAAAAGCTTGCATTTCAAAATAAAAGCCCTGAAAAATGACAAAATGAAGAGTAAATAGTACCAAGAGATTGTCATATATTTGGTGCACATGAGTGGGGCTGTGCTTTGGCAACTGTGGGCCAATTTATTCACGAATACATCAAAGATGAGCAACCTCAAGACAGCATGCAACCAACCAGCAGTGCAAAATCTACCTATTGCAATAATGGCATTAAAACAAGCTTCTTTTTTTTTTCTCAGCCCAGAATTATACTGTAGCAAAGGCTGCTTTGACCAAACCATACGGGTGGATTGGATTAAAGAACTACTGAACTTTGTCTGCATTAATATTTTTCATATCCATTTTTTTCCATTTGTCGCATAAATCCCCTCTCTTTGTTTGCTTTGTCTCGTTAATCCCTTTTTATGTTCTCTGCCAAAACACACATCAGGGAGGTGCAGTTGAGGAATGCTAGTTTTCCAAATATAAACAAATACTTAGTGTATCCACAGTGGTGCCAGTGTTTCCAGACAGGATGGGAATCTAGGAAACAGGGATCGCACAGGGGGCGGGGTGGGGGGGACTCTGTTATGTACCTGTGCCCAAATTTTACAAGCCTGGGGGTTGCTGGGTTTTATTATCATCTGGGGGCCAATATTCAGCCAGGTGTACTCTAAGCGGGAGGGAGCGTGGCGATGACAGGAATGAAAAGGAAACCTGGACCTGACAAGCCACAGGAGCGCGGGGGGGGGGAAATAGGGAGGCTGCTGCACCAGAGAAAAAGAGAGAAAGCAAGCATCAGAAAGGATGAGAGAGACAAAAGGAACAAAGACAGAGAAGGATAATAAAAACTTCAACAGCCACTGTGATAGGGCAACAACCAGAGAGAAAAAAGAGACCGCTGAAATAAGGAGGCAACCCTATTGTGACATTGCGATTTTGACTTTACCTAAACAGGTTTATTTCTACTGTTGATCTGTTGCCCGTTTGTTTTGAAAACGTGCATGTGAGGATGGATGACTCACTTACTGCAGACCAAATCTACCTACAGGTACAAATAAAGTAACCTGAACAGCTCAGTCACACTAGAGTAAAAAAAACCTCCTTACAACTAGGAATACTCAGTGGTTGCCTGGTGATTGCATTACATTTTTCTGCATTCGGCAACTGACTGCAAGAAGCTGCAGCGAGCGCTTTTGATCAAAAGCTTGCACAGGTGTCGCCTGGTGGGAGGCAACCTGTCGCCGAATAATCGCGGTCCAACTTGGACTGACTGCACGCAAGTATTTCCGTAATAAATCTATTGATTTATATTTCCAGTTGTGCTTGTCCGGAAAGATTATACCATTTGTAATTAGAATTACATCAGTCATACCTGTGATGTTCTGATTTCTCATTCAGTTTTTGTAAATACTGGGCTTTGGAGCTTTTCAGATCCCGTCCTCCTCGCTTTAAGCCAGCCTTCTTCTGATTGGCTGCCCCTCGTGAGCAGGCAGTTTAAACAGGAGGTGGGTGGAGCCTCTGTGCTCCTGATAGCCTGATTTGACCATATTAGAGGTATCTGCTCTCACTGACGTCATACAGAGCCAAAAGTATGAAAAGCTGTCTGAAACAGTGTATTCAGAGTTGTCTAAAGCCTGAGCTTTTGGCTCACAGGGATTACTTGTATATACACTGACATCATTGTTTGAAACTTAGCCATGTTTAATATGAGCATCCACCATTGTAACAGTAAACACAAGACAAAAAAAATCAGGAGAAACATAATAATAATCCCCCTGGACTGAAGTTTCCCAAGAGCAGAACTGCAGAGTTAAATCTCAGCAGCTACTATTAATTATGGCATACATATAAACAGCGTATGTAAAACACTGTTGATTATGTCAGTGATTTAATCCAAACATCAGTCAGTCCTGAGCCAGAGGAAAAGTGACAACACTTTTGGAAAAAAAGAGACAACAAAAGAAAAAAAAAAGAGCACGAGAGAATGAGAGCAATCCTTTGGCAAGTGACAGAAGAAGGGCAGATCAGAGCAGAGGGCTGATGCTAAACAGATGTTGGTTGGTTCACAAGGGGAAGCTGGGCTTCTGTTTATGCAGGCTTTGACAGACAGGCACCACACCTAACTGAGCCACGCTGCAGCCAAAGGGTTTTCGAGAGCAGAGAGGCTCGATCGAGAAGCGGCGACTGCGCTCCTTCACGGGAAATTAGGCAGATTATAGATCGAGCGAAAGTCCTCAAGAAGTGCTTACTTTACAGTCTTTGGAAGCTTTGTTTGAGCTCCACTGCTTTTGGCTTGTCGGTGGTACTTTCTACAGAATATAATTTCAGTGTGTGTGTGTGCACAGCTCTGATGCTGGAACATAAAAGAACCTGCAAAGCAAGTTTTGCAAAAAAAACAAACAAAAAAACAAAAACTGGGAAACATTATCTACTGTGCCAAAGTTCAGCTGAGAGGACAAGAGAGAATAGCATCTCAGGTAACAAATCAAAACCCGCAAACACAACCAAATCCCTTCCAAGCGTGTGTTTTTGCAGGATATTTCTTGCCTGAGACACTCTGTCAGATTCCCTGACAGCTCGCGTACATTAGCTTCAGGACTCAGCTTTATCACGGCTTCTCCTCTGTTTAATCCAGAGGCTGATTTATTGACGGGGCCTGTCTGTGCGCTGAGTCGGCCAGCCCAGGTGCCGGGCAGATGTCGAAGCGAGCTCGGAGGCAAAGAATTGCATTCCTGCTTAGAGAAAGCATTAATGTCAGCTTCTGATTTTCGTTCCTCTTCGGGACGGGGGAACAGAGATTGCCCCGGAGGCATGCAAGGAAACCATAAGCAGAGAAATGGTAATGTGACAAGAGGAGGCTCCTGTCATCCACAAATCCACCTGTGCCACTCACACTTATCAGATCCACATTCCCCATTTGGCCTGACAGTGACCGAGAGCGGATCCAGATACAGTGGTGATTTCTTTTTTTAAATGGGGGAGGGAAGCTGGAGTCGAAGAAGAATAATAATGAGAAATGTGAAAAGAGATAGGATATGGTGACTTCTGACCTGTGCTGCAGGACTCGGTGCTATGATTATTACAGCGGTCATGAATTATTTCTGTGGTGATCCAGATGCTCGGCGCATCTTTCCAGACGTACTGTGGGGGTGGCGGCAGCAGCCTCGGGGTTAACAAAACAGGCTTGAAGCCAAAAGGTTGCCCGTTCGAATCTGAGTTCTAACCGGAAAAAAACTGCGTGGGGGAAGTGAATCAGGACACATTTCCCTAAATAGACAGGTGACCAGCACAGAGAACCAATAGACATAACCAATGTGAGACTGCGGCATGTAAATCTAGGTGAACCCCACCTCCTCGGGCATTGCTGTAAATAAGACTGTCCTCGGTGAACTTGCCGTGTTGAATAATGCATGTTCAGCCGTGCTTTGTTTGGAGTGTTCATCAAGGCTTCGGAAATTGCAGTGATGTTAAAGGAGAGAACCGCAGTGATGGTTAATTTCTTTTTATTTTTTTCTCTTTTGGAGGTGGGGAGTCTCTAACGAACAAGAAAACAAATACTTTTAGTCATGAAGATGGTTTTGGTTGCGTTTGGCCAGATGGGAGATATGCGTCTCAACGGTTTTTGCTTCCATCTCAATAGCTTCCTTATTGTATTATTAGTAACTCTGAACGTGGCGTGGTTGGTGGCGCCACATGTGCTGGCCAAACTGCTGATCTACTGGGATTTTCCCACATAACCAACAACTCTAGGGTTTGCAGAGGATGGTCTGAAAAAGAGAAAACATCCAGTGAGCGGCAGTTCTCTGGGTGAAAATGCCTTGTTGATGAAGGCAAAAAGCAACTCATATAACCACTTGTTACAACCAAGGTATGCAGAAGAGCATCTCTGAAAGCACAACATGTCGATTTATGGTGCAGTATTCAGATGGTAGGGTCAGAATTTGATGTGAACAACATGAAAGCGTGGATCCATTCTGCCTTGTATCTAGAGTTCAGGCTGGTGCTGGTGGTATGGGGGATATTTTATTGCCGAACTCTGGGCCCATCAGTACCAGCTGACCTTAGATTAAGCACCACAGCCTACCTGAGTGTTGTTGCTGACCATGTCCATCCATTTATGACCACAGTGTACCCATCTTCTGATGGCTGCTTCCAGCAGGAAGTAATACCTACCCATTGCACCTAGGCTTGATGAGAATGGTGTTCTGGGACAGACAGCAATGTAAAAATAACTAAAAAGAGCCCAATCGCCATCCTGCACCCTAACACTTTGAAGGACTTACAAATGTGTCTGCAATTTGAGGGTGACCACCATCCGCAAAACGTGACGCTGACGCCGTTTCCGACCTTCATGTAAGCGCTGCTCGCGAATCGTTTCTGTGAAGCTGGGGCCCAGTGAGGCAGGCGCGCCGCAAAGCTTACGGGAAGTTTTTTTTGTTCGTATATATCAATTTCCATGTCAGTGCGGCGATTTTAGCCCAAAGGCATTATCTACAGGCTACTGCATCCATTTCATGGGTTAATGTGAACAAAGACCTCTCAGTGCAGCGGCTTACCGCACTCTGTCAAGTGATCTGACACAGGACTGAGAGTCCAGTAATTCAGCAGCATAAAATATTTAAATCGACCATCATCGACTTTTGAAAGGTATTATTTCAGCCCTTTCTCTGGGAGCTTTTTACAGTCAGAGCTCATCCAGGTTTGGAAGGAATTTCAATATGAATCTGAGGCCAACCACACACTGTATTTACACAGTTAATGGCACTAAATCTTTGTTATCATCTCAAGTGAAGTCGTATTTTTAGCAGCCATTTTTTGTTTTATTTCATCCAGATGGGAGCTGGGGAGGAATCTGACATCAGTGCTGTTTCTCATTAAGGCTCTCGGACGAGGTGACATCAGCAGCAGACTTCTGCAGTGGGACTCAAACACGCTGGATTTCTCTATGAAACAAGGGGTCAAAGGTCTATCTGATAAATAAATTACATTTCCATCACAAACAGAACTGATTTTCCTAACAGAAGCCAGAAATCAAATGTTATTTATTTGTGCTGAAATTAATTTCATATCCTCACAGCACTGAAGCGCTGAGATATTTCCAGATCAGAACGTGATAGTTCCGCTACTGTGGGAAAATGTCGCAGAGCAAGGACCTGAATTTCCTTTGCTTAGGCCAGCTATTTGCTCTTACAATAACAACACTGTTCCATCATTATTATTTGTTTACTCAGCTAACCCTCTTTATCTGGGGCAGCCCCCCTTTTAGCGAATGCTCCAGCATTCTCTGAACCCTCTGGAAGCCATTTCTCAACCAGAACCCTCCAATAGGCTGATTGCAGAGAGGCAGCAGCTTCATTCTGAGGGTTTACAATAGCTCGCCCATCAGATGCCCTCTGCCCCTAAAAGCATTACCTTCAGCATGAACTGTTTACCATGGCATAATACAGGACATGCTGGAGCACTCTGCATTGTTCCACTTGTAGGTCAGAAGTTGGGCTGATCATATTGGCTGTACCATTTATGGGGGGTGGGTAGACAAGATCCTACCACTCCATGGTAGGATAAACAATGTAATGTTGAACTCCCACTCTCAGAACTTCCTGTTGTATAGAGCGGCTGGCGATATAGTCCAGAAGGAATGGAGTTCCATGAAGGCGCAGCCACAAAAATGTAACTTAATGGGTTTAAAGGCAAAGTTTATTTCCATCTTCACAATGTTTGACAATTAGGTTTCAGCTGTAGTAATATAGTAAAATACTTTTCTATGATGACATCATAGTACCAAAAACCACAGAACCACCACAACCAGTCGCTTCCTATGCACATATGAAACTTTCCCGCTAATTTACCCTTGTTTCTAATGTCTTCCACAACTCTTTTAGAATACTAAAAGAATAATCATGTAAAATCAGCATCCTGTAAGAAAAACAAAAGAACCTTTTTCTTCATTTGGACTAGAGCAGTTACACAGGCCGAGAGACTGGTCAGTGACCCCTTTGCAACCTCCAGTCAGTGGGGAAAAATTTGTTTCCCCCAAATAGCGAGTGGTTGGTGCCTGTTGCTAGGTGAAAGTGGTCAAAATGAGGCTTCTGCAACAAAAACCTTCTCGTGATTGCATTAGTTGCTAGCGGATTGCCACAGTCGACCATAGTTTGCAGGGAAGACGCCTACTTCTGCAAACGCTCTCCAACTAGTTGCAGACCGGTAGTGAAACTTGATAAAGTGCTATGCAAACCAGAAGCAAAGAAAAAAGTAAAAGTCATGCCTTACCGCTAAAACCAATACATTTTATAAGACACAACTTTTACTCTGAAGGTGAAAGCTTTCGGTTTGCATTGCACTTTTAATAAGTTTCACTTCCACTTGGCGAGTGTTTGTGGACATCTTCCATTACAAGGGTGTTTTTCATGCATCAGCATATACCTCCTTCTCTCCAATTTCACCAAGCAACTTCCAGCAATCACTCACCAACCATGTGAAGAAAACCCATTTTTCCCTAGCCCCTGTTTAAATAATATAGCGATGAGTCAGTGAAGAGAAAATGCATTATATCAAGCACAGCTTCATAATCTGAGAGGCATGCTTGTTCACGCTGTCAGAACATTCAATAAAAACATCTTTTATATCTCTTTGTTAAGCAGGCAGCACCAAGTGAGCTTAGGTTAGAATTGAGGATAGAAAATCAGTATTGAGTTATCGCTGACCTTTCACCATGTTTAATGGGGAGGAAATTGTTACTTTCCCTACTTGTGTTGCATTATCAGGTGCCGATGACTGATTGTGCTGTTTGTGCAATGAGGCCTGAAAGGAGAGACTGAGTCAGCATGAAAGTTAAGTCCAATGAGAAAAATTAGGAGCTTTCAGCGTCACCCCATTTCAGCATTTTAGCACATAAGAGGTCCATTTACCGTGAAACCTATCCTGAGACTATTCAAATGCTTTCCAGGTTACCGGTGTCCATGCTGGACTCGAGCCATGCAAGCACTAGGGGAAGTGGGTCGGAAGAGAAAGGCTTAATAATGCACTAATTCAGCCAGTTCGACTTGATTTTCACTGCCTTCTCCTCAGAGTCTCAGCTTAGGCATGCATATAAAAGGGGGGGGAGACAGAAAATCCAATCAGGGAATGCCTCCAAAATAAAACCCATTTCTAAGCAACTAAATTGAAGGAGGCCGGATTGTATTGCAACATGCAAGAAAGGATAAATACAGGATGTTTTGTTGGGCTGTTATCACATAAGAGCCATTTTCAGCAAATTCATAATAATCCCAGAGAATGACGGTAATGGAATAATCATAGGGCTCTTGTTTGTACTGCATAATTTTCCGCATGGAAATCTATGGGCTCCTCCAGCTGTTGAGCCAGATGGATGTTGGGTTGGCGTGCGATAGCCGTCTGGCTAGCTCCCACAATAGCCCTTCGGTGACCATGAGACCACACACAATGGCAATCGCTGTCCACTGGAACCGCAGACAATCAGCCTTGAGGGTCAAATGGTCCTCAGCGAAGAATCCCTCATTCAATCCTGTTCACCTGAGGCTCGCTCTGCCTCATAAAACCCCAATCACTGCTCTGATGTCTGGCCACAGGGAGGGAAAATCATTGAGTGCCACAAGCACATCACCATAAAGTTGACTTATGGACTCGTGAAAGGTATACAGATCATACGATATCTTTAGAAAGTAGGCGAGACTCAATAATGTCAATGGCTCCAGCAGCCGGACGAGTCGCACAGACAAATGTTGCTGCGTGCAGATGATATTGATTAATCTCACGGCTCCCTGGTAGGCACGGGCTGTCTTTTAATGTCGGAGTCCAGCATTCAAATTGCTTCATCTCATAAATCGATGACTGATATGAAAGGATGGAGATTCAGTTTCTGAATCCAGTGTCTTCCTTGTTTCAAGAAATCAGTATTTAAAGGTGGAATTAAGCCTGTTGGAAGGACGAAGCTAAAAGGTTTAAGATGGAGACTTTTAATAGCAGCCACTCACTCTTTATAACGGTGTCTCATCAAAGAGGCTCCTGGATGAATTTCCCTCCAACCACTGTAATAACTCAAGGCTGCACTTCGATTGGATGCTTGGCATTTGAGATAATGTGTCCGCAGTGGTCGTGTCATGATGAGCGCTTTAAAGCCGCGAGAAAGCAATCGTTGGAATGCAGATTGCTTTAAAAATGAAGCAGGCTCGCTTTCCAACCTGCAGTGTGATTAGAAAAGCTTGTGATCTACATTAGCAGGCAGGGTCTACCTATCGGCCCGGACAGCACCTAACAATAGCAAAACTGGCGTGAAGGTCATTGCCTCCTGACTGGAGAGCGTGTAGCCGGCAGGCAAATGTGGTGAGCTGGACTGTACTCAGCTCCCTCTTCATTTTCAGTGACTTTTCACAGAGCGGAGACGAGGCTAGCATCAGCCGCAAACCCTTATGACAGTGCGCATTAGCCACGTCAGAGGAAACCAGGTTCCCTGCAAACAACACCTTATTATAATGCGACGCACTGCAGCAGTTTGAGGCAAGACAGGTCCCTCAGCTTTTGTTGCCTCCGCTCCGTTGCTTTGTTTGCATATGAGCGAGTTCCAGCGCAGGATATTGTGGAGAAACATTTCGGGGAATGGCTTATACAATGAAAATGACCACTGGCAGTTTTCTGTAAAATATGTCAGGGAGAATTAAAACCATTTTACAGCAACAAGCTGCACAAACCAGAAAACCTCCTGTTATCAGAGCGAAGCCTACACTTAAAACTCCAACCCAACCTTTTTCCTCTAACGCGCCCCTACAGCGCGTCAGCTGCACTCAGGAATCCCTTCATCAACATCGCCTCTCATGTTCATCTCAGCAACTTTTAAACTAGATCTGGCTTCCCGGTTTTCTCCTCTTAGTGATTATATTCAACATAACGGCATTTTGCTTCCATTTTTTTAATGAGTTTTCGTTAGATAACCGTGGTTAACACGAGCTTTATACATTTTCACTTTTTTTTTTCCCTCAGCACAAAAACACACATAAGCAAATATCTGTTACACGTCACAGAGCAGCTGTCATTCACACCACATCTGGTGCAGCTTATTTTTAGCTTGTTTGTACTTCATAAAGACTTTATTAAGGGAAACAGTGATACTAACTGATAATAACTTCCATCAAGCCTGCCATCCCTGCAGCACAGGAATGCTACATGCACCTGTTCAACTGCTTGTTAACACATATCTCACCAGCCAATCACATGGCAGGATTCTGCCTGAGAATCCTGAGAATTTCCCAGCACATAAGTGACAGCCAAGTGGCTCCGAGGTGATCAAATTAACCTTCTGTATCCATGGCAGGGAAACTCCCCCACACCTTGATCTGATCGAGAATGTGCGGTAAGCACTTAAAAAGCAGGTAAACAAGCAGAAGCCCACAAATATGGAGCACTAAGGCAGGAATGATCACCAGCAATCAGGATTTGGCCCAGAGGTTGATATTCACCATGCAACATGCATTATGCATGTAGCTGCAGACGTTATGAGGGCCAACACTAAATACTGACTCTGCATAAATGTTATTTATTTGCCAATGGAAGCTTTTGAAAGTTATAAAATGCTTGTTCTTTACTAGACCACAGAAACACGCAAAAAAGAATCTTAAGCTGCAAGTGTATGAAAGGCCAAAATCTATAGCCATGACTGCAGCTCTCATATAACCTAGTTAAATTTTCTATTCAAGCCTGTTCAGGACAGCTGAGTTCCTTAATTAAACTGTATGTTCCTGTTTGTTTTTTTTCAAGCCCAGAAGCGCTACACGCAGGTTGCGGTAACAGGTTATTAGACCGCACCTCAACTATACAAACAGCACATTCTAAGAGACGATATGAACCCATCCTGAGGCAGAACTTACAGACGTCCACAGGAGACTGCAGGCTAGCTTTCCCAACCCGTGATGCCTCACACAACCAAGCAGGTGATCTTTTGTTTGCGAGGGAGAAGATGATGAAACACGGACACAAACACGCATTGACCCCCGAGGTGTGCGCAGCGTGAGAGCAACGACCTTTAGCGCAGAGAGGAAGAGAAGTGAACAGTGAAAAGCAGAAGAGATGAATGACGGTTTAAAAGAAATAAAAGGGGAAAAAATGAAAGACAACTGTGCTGCAGGCGTTTTCCCCAGTGTATAGGCAAAATACAGGAGCACTATTGTATTGTCTAGCTCTGCTGCTGGGGCCTGACAGGCCCTTTAATGCTGTAGAGCCGTCTGTAAGAGGCTGTCATCAAAAGAAAGGACGCGGGGGACCAGAGGACGGTCGGTCAGGGCCGGGCCACTGTGCAGGGACACACCAGCTGGAGCACCTGGAGCTGAGAGCGAACACACAGGCTCTCACACAAAGACACAAACACCAACGCCGATGCACAAACACAGCTAGCTACACACATGCGAGACGACCATATGGAAGCACACACAAACCTCTTGTACAGTATATATTTGCTCACACATGAACAAGCAATGACAGACTGCACATGAATGCTCACATGCTACACACACAACCACTAGGAACGTGCATAATATCACCAAAAAAATTACAGCAGTGGTTGGTTTTAAATGGGGGTTAAAGCAGCAGCTGTGCGTAGGTGACCTTGTGCGGTCGTGTTAGTAAATGCATAAAAAATGTGCAAAGACGGTGGCGTGACTGGATTTGTCGCAGTGGTAACCAGGAAAGAGCAGGAGAAGCTTGCTGCAGACAGGTGGCAACTTTCAGGGATGAAAAATGAAGCCAAGGGTTAAAGACTGCAGTTCCTCAAATGGCCACTTGCAAAAAACTTCAGTGCAATCACTGGGCAACCACCAATTTTTCCTCGTCACACAGAGGTTGCTGTTCTATTTTTACTCTGGTGTGACTGAGCCGTAACTGCAGAGCTCCAGACCTCCGCTGGCATTAACATCAGCACAGAAACTGCACGCCGGGAGCTTCACGGCATGGGTTTCAATAGCTGAGCAGCTCCTGCAGGTATGATGTGTAGGTGGAGAAGTACTTCAGTCCATATAGTGTACACTGGATCCTGATTGGGGACTAAGTTCTATACTGAACACGTGTAATCAGTTTTTAATAAGAACCCCAACTTGTGAGCAAAATATTATTTTTTTCAGATTTTTTTTAATTATTATTTTTTGTAGAGAAAAAAACATGAATTATCTAAACTGTACGTAAAAGCAAATGATTACCAAGCTTCCTGAGGCGGGATCATAAGGACGCGCTCTCCCTTTCAAAGCAAAGAGCCAACAGTGTTTTTACGACTTCTGATTTTCTCGCCAAGGTCATATCAGAGACGACAGCGTGCCACAGACTTATGAGTAACTGCTGGGATATCGGGCAAGACGTAAATCCAGATTGTTTGACTGCACATCATTGTAGCCTCAACAGTTATAATTACAGCCGTTCTTAGATCAATATATCTGTCAGGATCTGACGGGCAGCTTCCTGCAGGAGCAGCTTCTTTCTCATAATTGAAAAACCAACATTCGCCAACACCTCGCTCTCTGCTGAGCAACACAACCTGCCCATTTTGCGCATTCACCGTAGCAAGGGTAACAACGTGACCTCAAAATTTTTGGAAGTGTGCTTGTGTGCCTGTTTTGGGTGGTAGCTGTTGTGGTGAGAGCATTATGTATGCAAAGCTCTGAAGCTGGGGTTCGGCTGTTGAAAGCCAATAAGGCGGTATCAAAACGAGGGCAGAGTTAATTAATCATCTCGGCTTCCTTTTCACGGCCCTCCCGTGACTGTCCCGGGGGCTTGTGTGTGTGTGTGTGTGTGTGTGTGTGTGTGTGTGTGTGTGTGTGTGTGTGTGTGTGTGTGGCGCAGCAAAAGCAAGGCGGGGAGGCAGGAGGGTGGTGCAGGTTGCAGCTGGGGGATATTAGCATAAAGTAACGTGAGCCAGTAGACTGCTGAGCTCCTGAATGCCTGCTGCAAACCTCCGAGGACAAAACAGGAAACTAATGACAGCAGATTTATTCACTGACCACGGGAAAAAGAGGGCAGATAATTAAAAGACGGTAGCTGATGCTGCAATTTAAAGACTTTCCCCTTTTTTTTATTATTATTTCAAAACACCACATCAGTTCTTGTGACTCAGTAAAATGCAGGACGCAGTAAACTGTACTGTCACAGAGCCCAGCAGTGTTTTTACTTGTTTGTTTTGTCTGACAAGAAATGATGCCTGCAATCAATCAAAACTGCGACTCTGGATGCCACTGCTAATTAAACGTCATAAGGAAAAGCAAAATGTTTTCCCAAAAATTTCATACATTTATATTGTTTTGTTTTCCGAGCGCTTCCTCGAGCCGTCTCGTCGCCACCCGTAATTAGTTTTAATGTTTTGCAGCTGTGAGCGGCTCATCTCTGTCTTTTGGTGCAGTGCGATGTGGCAGCCCAGCTCGATCAAAACACGAAGGCTGCGTCCAGACTTACAACCCTATTCTGCTGTTTAGTCATTCACCTGTGAGCCGTTTACTCAGCGGAGAGGAGTAAGTCGACACCGTCGAGACACAGGTGAGCCGTCACACAGCTGCTGTTAGGACGCATAAATTGTGACGCGTTGCTTTTTTTTGGCTTGTTGGTAAAAGGTGTTGGCGACTGGGCTGCAGCTACATGCAGAAAACACGTCTGCAGCAGTAACCTCTGCTCCATTTCCAATGATGCGGATTATTGGAGATTACATAATGAGGACTGCGTGTGCAAAATCTGATGGAGCAGCAGTCACCGATCTGGTGAGCAAGATCCTAAGGCTGCTGCAACATATGGACACAAACAGCACTGAAGGGCCAACAATCTCAGTTACTGAAGTAAGATTCTACTCTTCTTTTTATCTTCATCAAAAGGGATCACAATGGGTTTTTTTAATCTCCAATCCTATCCCGATGGTGTGTTCAGCAGACTCCTAAAATTGCTTCCACACAAGCAATTTTAAAAAGGATATAATAATAATAAGTAGATGAAGCGCCAATTCACAAGCACAGTCGCCTCAAGGTTTTTTATATTGTTAAGTCAAGACCCTACAATATTTGAAAGAAACCCCAGCAATCACATAACCCCCTATGATAAAGCACTTGGTGACAGTGGGAAGGAAGAACTCCCTTTTAACAGGAAGAAAACCTCTGACAGAACCAGGATCAGAGAGGGGCAGTCATCTGCTGCGACTGGTTGGAGGTGAGGGGGAAAATAAGGAGCAGATGGAGACAGGACGAAAGTATTCTAGTTCTTGAAAGGTTTGAGTCCCGTTACATCTGCATAAACTAACACAGCGTTTCATAAAGAGAACATCAGACCAACAGTCAAACATGGTGGTGGTAGTGTGATGGTCTGGGGCTGCTTTGCTGCTTCAGGATGACTTGCTGTAATAGATGAAATCATGAATTCTGCTCTCTGTCAGAGAATCCTGAAGGAGAATGTCCGACCATCAGTTTGTGCCCTGAAGCTCAAGAGCAGTCGGGTTATGCAGCAGGACAATAATCGAAAACACGCCAGCAAGTCCTCCTCTGTTTTGGATTGGCCTCGTCAAAGTCCAGACTTAAATCAGATTGAGATGCTTTGGCCTTAAACAGGCCGTTCATGCTCAAAAACCCTCCAATGTGGCTGAATTAAAACAATTCTACAGTGATGAGAAAGACTCATCGCCAGTTAACACAAATGCTGGTATTAGTCATACACAAATAATTCCAAATGAATGCTAATCACATGGGTTTCCCAAGTGGACCAAAGAAAAACATTGTATATAACACACTGGTTTAGCCCAGGAGCTGACGCTTAATTTTAACACATTAGCAAGGCACAGTTTTCAAAATAATAGCTGCTTCCAGCAAGTCTTTCCATCTTGCATAACACACACACACACACACACACACAAAATGGAAACAAGTAAAGGAACTGAAACGGTACGCTGATTACGGCACACCTGGGATTATGTAATGGTTGAAAACATGCAAAACGAGATGAAAAATGAGTACAGAAAGCAGCTTTGTCCTTTGTTATATTTTTATTTTCATTACGCCCACGGGCGAGCTTTTATTTTGGCAGCGCAGTCCTAGCCAGCTGAGGATGATAAAGAAAAAGCACTCCTGGACTTTTAAGGTGCTTCGCAAGCAAACAGAACACAAAAAGTCAGCATCTGCTCTCGGCCTCAGAGCACCCAGTGCTTTCATTCAATTGACAGTAAAAGCAATGTTAACAGGGGAGAGTCACTCGTGGCCCTGACAAAGCTTTATTTTGATTTAAGCTTGAGTGCAGTGCCAGTAAAAATACCGAGTGCCATAATGCAAACATTCATACCACGGTGCATTACGGCTAATAAGAAAAAGAAAAAGGAGGATGTATTCCTGCAAAATAAAAGTCTTTCAGGCTGGAAAAAGACTTTTGGGACTGTGTGTCTGTGTGTGTGTGTGTGTGTGTGTGTGTGTGTGTGTGTGTGTGTGTGTGTGTGTGTGTGTGTGTGTGT
>JAVDPK010001133.1:94404-115984 GCA_034780415.1 Cichlasoma orientale
GCAGGGGGGAGTTCAAAAAAGGCGCACAGGGAGAGAGCTGGGCATGAGGAAGAGTGAGAGAGTGAAATAGGATGGAAAAATGCAATCATGCATCGCGGCCCTCTCCAGCTCCTCATCGTGTGTTGCTTCCCCCTCCTTCCCCTCCACGAGCCATTAGTCACTATCCAGCTCCTGTTAATGTAATTAGATAAAGGATATATGGAGTCTCGGAGCTCAGCGGAGACATTTGTCTGCATAATTGTGTCCGTGCAGTGGCAGAAGCTAAGAACCCCTGGATTTCCACAAAACACCTCTGGCTTACTAACCCAGAAAAACAGTTACAGAAGGACAGAGAATGAAAGAAAGGCATGGATGAAGAGGAAAAATCCTCTCTAAAGTAATCCATTTTTTCTTTTTTTCAATCTGTTGCTGTGTTCCCCTTTTACTAGCCAATCCACTGAGCTCCATATGCCTTCTACTCTATTTCAAAAAAGTATAAACCCAACCGAAAGAAGGGAAAGACTCGAGCATCAAAGCACTGTCACATCTGAAAAACACCCTCAAACAAAGGAGGTATATTTTTAGATCTTCTGTTGCCAAAAAGAAGTTCAAATGCCGGATTCTCCTCCCAAAATGCAGACTCACACACTTCCCATTACCACGACCTGCTAATAAACTGTCACATGTCACGATCCATCTCAACCACACAGGGTAAACATGCACAGATGGTGGCAGGTCCCTTGACTCAGACCTTCTGGAGATGTATCGGAAACGCGAAACAAGCTCAATTCTCGCATCTAATTAGCGGCAGTCGCAGCTTGTCAGCTAGTGACCTACATATGGAACATGGTAAAGATGCTCCGCTCGAGATGCACCGCGCGCCGCCGAGAACTTTGAGGTTCCCGCACGCTTTGCGAGGCTTGGACACACACGACAACGGAGTGAAAAGCAACGAGAGACTCAAAACACTTGACTCCTCTTCCATTATTGTCTTTTTTTTTTAATCATCAAGGTGAAATTCCATCAAAGAGCATCGTTAGAAAAGCTGCAAATCCTAAAAAATCCACATACATTTAAAAGTAGTCAAAAAACAGTAAATCTAGTATCTTAATCACAGATGCAAATACACCATGCATACTCCAAATCTGAACTATTGCTTCCCTTGCTCCCTGATGGATTTTAACTTTCCCTCCATCAACCCTCCCCCCCCCTCCTGCGCTTCTAACCCAGGGCAATTCCTGCCTCCTGTCTGGGGCACGAGCGATGTAGGTGGGTTTGGATTTGGGCGGACTGGAGGGCAGAATGTTAGCCTGATTATCACCCAGTCAGACCTACTTCCAGCTCCAGACAGCCTTCGTCCTGCCCCAGATACCTCCTTTGACTGACAGAGGGCTGGAAGGGATGGAAGGGGGAATGTATGGACCGCCACTCACCGCCAGGAGCTCCAGCACGGGGATGTTTCGGATCCTCCCGCAGAGCGACACAACGCCGTGGTCCACGAACTGGCTCATCCTGCGCTCGCTTTCTCTCGTCTGCTTGCCTTCCTCTTCTTCCGCTTGGTTCCACACTTCTGCCCTAGCTGCCTTGCTGAGTCTCAGCTGCTGCCTGCCACTGGGTGTGTGTGTGCGTTCGGCGGTGTGTGTGTGTGCGCACGTGTGTGTGTGTGTGTGTGTGTGTGTGTTGGAATGATGATGCAGCAGGCAGCCGTGCAGCCCTGGCAGCAAAGTGCCTCGTCTGAATTCTCTCCTCGGCGAGGCCACATCGGCTCTTGTCAATATTTAACCACCGAGTCAAGCCAGATTAAATCACCTGGGCGAGATCTACAGTGGTCGCTACCCAGCAGAGAGCGTGTGTGTGTTTATTTTTACATGTTTGTGTGCGAAGCAATGAATGGGTGGCATTCGTGCGTGCGTGTAAAGACATAAAACATTAACTCATGTCACACAGAGGAGTCTGATTCAGACTCTGAGTTGGCTGTTTTGCCCTTTTCTGCAACTCTAGCTTCAGTCCAAAACTCACACTCAGTCACGATGTGGCTTCTGAGCAGAGGCGCATCAGGCTAGCAGAGCCAATGAAGCATCTCTCTGACTTTCGCCCGATGAGTGTTTCCCCTGTCACACTTCTCATGACTGGTGGCGACCGGTGGTGAGCCCTGGCAGGAAACTACTTTGCACCAGTCTGAACACATTTTACTTAGAAGACATGTAGGTTGAAGGTCAGAGGGCAGATCCTGTCTTCATAATCCACTTGTTTTTATCTACTGCAACTCAGTGAGGAGCGAGATCAGCAGAAAGAGAGCAGTAGAAAGCCCACAGAAGCTGACGTGCAATCTCAAAACCACTGGCATCTGTTTTATTAGCTTCTTGTCATTTATGTGCAGTCGTAAACAATAACCGGAACAGGAAGTCTTGGCTTGGATTTCCGTTGGCTGCAGTGGAAATCCTGAAATATTGGCCATTGTATCCATATTGATCTGAAGACAGCAGTAACCTACTGTGTTCCATAACCTTAATAATTAAAACATGACCCAACACCTTAAATGCTAGCCTCCCAAAGAAAATAGCATGTTGGAAATTTGAATATCTACATTTTTATTATTGCCCTGATAAAGACCATACAGTGTGGTCAAAAGCTTAAAAACACAATGACTAAAATGTATTTTGGACCTTGGAAAAGTTTTCCAGACCTTTGTTTTCCAAGATACGTGACAATCTAAACCGCAATCTGCCAAGAAAGATCATGTGACACGATCAAAAGTTCCACAACAGCTACTAAACTAACCTTTGGGTTAGGCCGTTTTCCGCTGTTTTCAAGATGCTGACTCAGCTCCCGCTACCCTCCGCCAACCAGTTTCCTGACAGACACGCTGAGAATGGACTTGAAATGTCAGACTGAAGGTTTTGATTCCCTCACAGCGGTCTGGTCAGTAGGCCACACAATAGATAATGGCAGTTCTCGCATTCAAAAATGGAAAATGTGGAAGGGGTTCTGGGAGCATTTCTACATTTCTTCCTAAAGTATCCACCAATCATGCTTTATTTTTGTCTCCTTGGCTGATGTAGTTCATATCTAGTTGGGAAGATGCTTCAGTAGATGCTTCCCAAACTTCAATCAATGAAAAATACAGTCAGGTTTTGGATTGGTGTCAACTTGCGATATTGACCATTAAGTTCTCTTATTCCACCAATGTCCTTGTTAGGAAAAGCTGTTAGAAGCTGGGAGGAGTAAACGTTTTTCATCTTTGCTTGGACTTCACTCCGTGTACAATTGTCATAAAAGGGGAAATTAGCTACAGAGACCAAAAATGTTCTTGTACCAGGCTGTAAACTTGTTTATTTCTGCTTAAAATTGGGGGGGGGTTTCTAACACTGGAGCCTATGGGGACTCTCACTTATGGAGCTGGAGGAACTGCAGTCTTTGGCACTTGAATACAAATCCAGGTCCTGCTGACCTATAAAAGCGCCACTTTTTCCCACAGAGAATTAAGCTCATGACCTGTAGCCATCACGGTGATTGATGGGAGATCAGTGGCAAATGAAGATTACAAACTCATCAGTCATCAGGCACCTGGGCAAACCTCGCTGAGGAATTTATGACATCTGACACAGAAGCTTCACACGGCCACATTTCGCGAGGCACACGGAGGCGACGCAGGTGCAAAATCATTGCCCTGCCCAAATGCATTCCTGCAGATGAGTAACAGCTTACCATCAAAGCAGTTTTCATTTGGTAATGGAGCCTTTATTAAATAGAAAAGTACTTTGAATTCTATTGTGAAAGCAAGTTGTGGTTTTGGTGTTGGTTTAGAAATGAGCTATTTGATTGAAGCTAGCGCCACCAGTCATCTGTGCATTGAACCAGCGTAAATCATTACAGAATGGCAGCCAACCAAACTATGCAGAACACATAATGAACATTTTATCACTTAAATGAGGAACCATGTCTGTGTAATAAAGACTGAGATTTTCATAATGCATCCTTTGGCAATTTAGGGATGCTTCATTTGTCAGTGAAAAGGCATCATGACGCTAATGCCCATATAATGATTTTGGTCTGGAATGGCCAGAAAATTGAATCTGGATGGGAATGACTGAATGTTTTAGTAATACATCTTTAGCAAATGAGACAGTCCATTTGTCAACGCTGCAATGAAATTAATGGTGAAATAGCAAAAATATAATATCATAAATTAAAGGTCAATTATTGTGTTTGGAATGGCCATAAGACGGCGGTGAGGTAGGAATTACTAAATAATTTATACCATTTATCAAGTTAGAAACTATTTGCAAATTACAAGGTAGTGAAATTCCGAATCATGTATGAATCCAGTGAGGACAAATCAAACCAGCCCCCAGCCCTTTCGGCTTTCGCCCTTAACCCTTTTCACCAGGTGCGAGGAAACTTCGTTCCTGTGCACACCTGGTAGGTAACTCACCCTGCAGGTCGGACCAGTATAGGTGTGACAGATGCCCTGGAAGGCATCTGTTTCCCCCTGTAATGCTTCTCACGTTGTCCTCAGGCACGAATACGTGCAAAAAAAAAAACAGTGAACTGTAAGCACACATCCACGTATTCATGGGACACACAAGCGTCAGTCCTCATCAGTCAGCTTGTGCGGAAATGTGAATATATTTCCCTGGACTGGACGGGAAGTGATTCGGAGGTCATTACGGCCCCTAATGAACTTTATTATAAAATAGGTGCCAGCTATACATATACTATTTTATTAAGCTGTTTTTCAGCTACATAATGACCATGATCAAAGACAAAGATCATGTTTTCATCCAGGAAAGAACAAACGATAACCTTTGTATGAAAGATGAACATAGCTTCTGGGTATAAGGAGTGAAGCCAGCCAGCAGAGGGCGACTCCTCAGGTTGCACAAAGAAGTGAGATTGTATGGAGGTCTGTGAGAAAATGACCCCACTCGTCTCGAGTCTTATTTAATACAACATGGCGTCCACTTTAAAAAATGGGGTCTCTGGTAGAGCAGCAGACGAAGCAGGGTATGCTTTCGGGCGGGGCTGTTTCTGATCGAGTCCCTATCGCGTAAGTGTCGAGCTCCAGAAAGTGAGTCAGATCCACGCCTCACTTGTGACATCTGGTTTCAAAAAAACAAATATGCCCACAGCTGTTTCGCCAGCACCAAGGCGTGTCACATCTACACGCAAGGTTTCCTTAGGAACTGGTAGGTGACACACGAGGTTAGGCTGGTGCTAATGCGTCATCGTGAGCTTTTCTTAACCCTTATCTCCTAATCTAACCAGCAAGTGCAAGCAGAAATCTGCAAGTGAAATTAACATGAGTGGAGAAAAAAAAAGACCGAAAACCATGACAAGCCCCTAACAGGATGCAAACCATGGGCTCCTAACTGATAAATATGCGGCTTATACCACTGCCACCACTTGAAGAGGATCTCTGTCCCTAAGCGGCCAATACTGTGACCTTATGGTGCAGACGGCATCTGGCAAAGCTAAAACAAAACAAAAAAGCATGAGTCTAACTACTGAGCTTCACCTCTCTCTTATATGCAACCTATTAAAGTAACTCAATCCAAGTTCCTCCAATTAGTTCCAACACCCAAAACTGACCCAATACAGAAACTGTGTGCCCTTGCCTTTAGAAAACATCTAGAGAATTTATAGACATGCAACTCGATCAGCAAACCCACCAAGACGCCACATCCCCACATTTAAAGCTCTAGTCTTAGAAAACCACGTGTGAAAGAGCCCTCTCAGATCCCAGCTGAGGGTTTGGCTCGGCGCCTGATGGGGAGGATGTGATCACAGGGCGGCCTCTGTGCGGAAGAATGGGCAGGACGGGTTTACCGCCCCGCGCTGCTGCACCGCCTTCTGCCTCTCACACCCACACCCAGTCTGCCAGGAGGCCATGGAAGGAGCCTGTCCTGCCCCAGCTGCAAGGTGAGGAGGTGGGCTTCCTCTCTGCTGACAGATGCAGCCCCTCCTCAGTTTCCTCTCTCTAGGCTCTTAATCTGCACGTCCAATCCTGTTAGCCGCCCTCTGTCAGTTTTGTCTTGTTCAAATCCAAACCTGCAGGACCACTTTGATCCAGAGATGGTGCCTCATCTGCATACGATAAACCAACATCCCTGGAGATGGATCTTCCACGCCAGGTGGACGGGGTTAACACCTTGGGTTAAGCCCTGCTGTCTACTCTGTTTGGGTCATGTTTTGAGTTTCTCTGCCTCTATTACAACACAATGAACCCCAAAAATATATTTTTTAACATTTCTGGGAGAAAACGGTACAGCGCAAGCCAAATAAACGTATCAGAGGAAAGGCTTACAGCTCTTTATAGACAGAAGTGGCTGTACCCAACAAGAGTCAGCTTTCCTTTAATGACTTCAAACATGACTTCAGTTTTTTAAAATATAAATCCGCTTGCATTTTGTGGGCTCGTAAAAGTCAGACGTTCATAAAGGACGGATGTGGCACGGCAATCTGTAGTCAAAGCTTCTGCAAGTTCACTGCGTTTAATAATATTTCTCCACAGTAAAAATTATAATTTAAAAAAGGCCAAATTTATATGAACTACACTGTAAGTTACTAGCTGCCGGTTGCCTGGAGATATGAGTTTTCCCTCCTTGATGTAGCAATGGAAATGATGACTCGGCTTATTGGATGGCAAGAATCGTTTACCTGTTTTTTTCAATACTTAGCTAAGGTTAATAAAACCCAGTGAGACGAAAACATCAACACAAATGCTGTCATCCAATTCCAACATCAGCATTTCAGCGAATTCCATGCAGCACACAAGTAAGCAGGCTTCATAGTGTACACAGTTGACTTCATGAAAGTGTAATTAAGGAAGTAGCCAAATTGGGACACATGAATAACGGAGCTCGGGGATGAGCTGAAGAATAGTGACAGACAAAAGTATCAGATCTGACCGGTTAGCGTCTTCTTTTGTGGTGTTTAATGGTGCTCTCTGATTGAAGAATTTGCAACACCAACTCCATGATGGATTCAACTCATAAAATAGTAAGAGGTCAGACAGCATTTTTCCAGTCATGCTGTATATTGTCCAGTATTGGTGAGCTTGAGTGAATTTTCGCCTCAGCTTCCTGTTCTTAGCCAGTAGGAGTGGCATCCGGTGTGGTCTTCTGCTGCTGTAGCCCATCTACTACAAGGTTCCACATATGCATTCAGAGACGCTCTTCTGCATACCTTGATTGTAATGAATGGTTATTTGAGTTACTGTTGCCTTCATTAGATCAAAAAAGTCTGGCCATTCTCCTCTGACCGGTGACATCAACAAGGCATTTTCACCCAGAGTATTGCAGCTGAATGGATATTTACTTTTCTTCAGACCATTCTCTGTAAACCCTAGAGATGGTTGTGTGGGAAAATCCCAGCAGATCAGCAGTTTGGGAAACACTCAGACCAGCCTGTCTGGCACCAACAACTGTGCAACATTCAAAGTCCCGTAAATTGCCTTTCATCCCCATTCTGCACACTCGTTCTGCTCAGTTTGAACTTCAGCAAGTCAACAATGTCTATATGCCTAATTGTTTCAGTTGCTGCAATGTTATTGGCTGATTAGATATTTGCATTAATGAGACATTAGATAGGTGTACCTAACAAAGTGGCAGGTGAGTGTATATTATAAATAAATTTATTTTAATGGATTCTTGTTTCAAATAAAACTGGGGCTATATGAGTTACTCTCTGGTTATTCAAGTACAGTTTGTGTGACTTAATATAATATAATATAATCAAAAGCAAGAATTAATATTGCAAGAACTGGAAATACATAACTCCTTCAGGACAGCGGTGAACATCTGATCTGGTCACACTTTTTAGTGTGGCGTGAGGCATAAAAGTGGCACAATCAAAGCCTTATTCACAGTGAGACTGAAACAAATTGTGTTTTAACCATCAATCTCCTTGAACAACCAATAATTTACTCCTCAACTGTGTGACTCGCTTATCTTGATAAACTTCCACTTGAGGCCAGAGTAAATCTGTGGACACAATGAGTGGTTTAACATGTTTGATCGTGTGGACAGATAACGCAGGCTGATAGAGAGGAGACTGTCCTCTCTTTGTCTGTGCAGACTTTAGGCCTCTCAAAAGGCCCCTGTTTTTCTGCCACTGGGCTCCAATGAGGGAAAACCACAGGGTGAATAGAGATTGGTGCAAAGCTCTAATGTTTGGGGAACAACGCATGTGACTCTGACAGCAAGCAGCCCCGGTATCAACTTTGATCTCGCTCACGATTGGAAGAAGAGAGTTCATAATTGGCCCCTCAACTCAAAGGACACAAAGGATGGTCTCATTGGAAGATGGATAATGGACATCCAATTATAAGAGCTGGCAGTGGTCCCTGAGCAAGAGAGGACACACAGAGCAGAAAACTCAATGTCACTACAAAGTAAAAAGCCTCTTTAGTCCAACTGGAACAAACCCAAAAAGCTTCCTCTTTTATTTCCCGACTGATTATTAAAGTCTCTTTGATTGAGCGGTGAGCAATAAACCTTGAAGATAACACTGTTTATAGCGTGAACCTATGTTCAGCAGGCAAACTGCACGCAACTTGTGACATGGCTGAGAGATTTCAGTATGCGGGCACTGGAGAGGTTCTCGTGCCAAGTTGAGAATAACCAGGTCAATTGAAATGCCTGGCTCATTATCACCCAAAACAAAACATGGTTATCTTTTGCTGCTCACCTGAAATAAATCTCTAAACTCTGCTTGAACCTCTGCTAAAAGCAATAAACTCATTTTCTGACATCATTTGATAAACTGCAATAGATCGTGCTGGATAATCATCAGTACTGTTCTGCACCGTCTATAAATAGTCCATTAAATGGTTTCAAATGCTTATAAGGAGAGCCTGCACAGTATAGAGGTTTGGAGTCAAGTCACTAGAACAGGTGTTTCACAGGTGTCCCTTCTCTGTGCTCCTTTAGTCATAAATAATGTTATTTGTGACACAAAAAGGTAAAATACATAATATGCAGATGACACTTTTTCATATGTCAGTGTATCTTTCTCTAATGCCTCAGTCACACAGACTTAGAGACCGGTCAGTGACCCCCTGGCAACCTCTGGTTGGTGGGTAGAAATGTGTATTAACTGATACACGCAGTTGCTGGCAGTTGTTGGGTGAAATGTGTCGCAAAGTTGCGCATACGTTTCCCCCTAGCAACCCCATGGTTGCCAGAGGTCCACTGACTCTAGGTCTGTGTGTCTTGGGCCTAAGTGATATAGTTCATGTCTCATCAAACATAAGCTAGTGGTAATTTCAGGAATCCTCTTCCATAGGTAACCCCCTGATGTACTTAATACCCCATCATATGTCAAACCTTCACCCTATTCCTTAAGAACAGCTTCTTGTCTTAAAGTTCAGACACGTTTATCTCCAGGTCCACCCACTCATGGCTCAGTCACATTACAGTAAAAATACTACGGGAACCCCTTGTGACTAGGTAAAATTGGTGGTTGCCCAGTGATTGCATTGAATTTTTTTGCATTTAGCAACCAATTGCAAGCGGTTGTGGCAATCAGAAGGTGATTGCACAGGTCACCTGGTGGGAGATAACCTGTCTCCAAACAATCGCGGTTTGACTCGCACTGACTGCAGTAACCCTTGGGCACCATCTAATTTATAATCACAGACAAACCGACAGCATGTTGCAATCAAGCTGAGACAATCTGTGCCCATTAGCATGACCTGTCTGCAGAATGTTACTTTACAATAGGAAACTGGTCTCTAGTTGGTTGCCAACTGGTTGTATTCTGGTTAAAATCTTATATAAATGCAAGGTTGCCAAGTGCCTATTTCATTTTACGAAATAACCATCCTGAACCAACTACATCACCATTTGTGGAAGAATTTCTGTTTCAGTGGTATGAGGTGCTGGCTGGACTCTGAGTGTAAGTAGTTAACTTGAATTTCTGTTTAATGTGAATTTCTGTGTCTATAAAACAGCAACAGATTTGCAACACACGGCAAGAGATTTACAATTTTATCCGAGACGAGAGGTCTGCGAGTGTCTGCAGACCCGGTCCCCGTCTTCAAAACAACCACTTCAAATATCAGCGAGATTGCGAGTTCATTGTAATTTATCTCAAGAATTTTGGTTGTGGACTGTCTCCAGACACTGTTTTTATTTTATCTATCACTGCTAGAAGTCCTGCACAAATCTGGTCTCTGGCGACTACATCACTGCTTGTCTCTTCCAAAGTGCAGGCCGCTAAGTGTATGCTCTGGTCTACTGTCCACATTTAAAGCCTTTGCGGTCATAAAACTGAAACCGTTATAAATACTGATGACACCAGATGAGGATACCAGACGCTCTTTTAAGAATGTAAGTTATAAGAAAATGTTTTGCTTATTTATATACAGTCACACTTGCATATTCTTTTCCTGATGGTCAAAATGTTTAATGTATCTATGTGTATTATTTGTCAGTTTTGAAAGGGTATTTTTTTGTACACAGATCTCTCATGAAAAAAAAAACAGATCCTAATCTTAATGACCAGCCATAAAATATTAAGTAATTGCCCTAATAAAAACACAAGCTATGTATTAACATTAATATTCTTGTAACTTGGAGGTTGGAAAAGCAGACGATAATTATTAAACCAATTTTACAAGCGGATGGAGGCTGTTTAGTCTTATCCACAGCGTGCGGTGGAATATGGGGGAAACCTCTGGATTTCAGACTGGAGTCTAGGGAAACGGCAAGGTTGTAATCGCTCATCATCGGGCGCATGAGAGCGGAGACGTTCCCATGAGACAAGAGGAGAAAAACGCCGCTACTTCAGCCTCTCAAACTCGACGAGTGTCTCAGAGTTTGCTGGGTTCCCACACCCTGCGGCCCCGTGGCTACCCACGCGGTGAGCCCAGGTATGTGTGGTATGTCACCTGCCAACCGAGGAAGCTGTCAGAGACCCGGCCAGAGGCTGGTACACCCCTGCTGAGAAACTTCATTTAAGCACTCAAGATAAAGTGTGTGAGACTCTGAGAGAAAGGAGCTTTCTGCTCCAAGAAGAAATCTTTTTACGTAACTGGCTCCCACCCAAAATGTCCAATCAGCCTGGGCTTCAGAACCACACTTTACACCAGTTACTCAAGAATCAAGCTGACAGACTAAGTGAGCACTAAGTGAGCACTCGTCCCATGAGCTTGGCACCCTGTAATACACATGGCGTGAGAACGAGGCCCACGCTGGGGACGGCATTGTCGGTGGATTTCTACTGTATAATTACACTCAATTAGTTTGAGCTGCTCAGTAATAATATCAAACCTCTCCATTTGTCTGCCTGACGATGTGGGAGCCAATCAGATTAGCCTGAGCATTTCTTCCCATCCAGCTAAAAGGCCTGCTCCCCTGCTTAGTTTTATGTCTCCATTCTGCATTGTAACAACCAGCTGTAATAGGATGAGGGGGGAGAAGAAGGAGGAAATCCAATCTTGCCTAGCGGACTCCACGCTGGCATGCCATCTAATTCATTTGCACTTAAATTTAGCATAAACCAAACTAATTTGTCTGTTTTGGGGTTTGTTTTGGGACAATTTTATTGTCTTATTTTTGCCATTGGGGAACGGGCCAATGAAACAGCCTGATACAACAACATGGCAGCAAATCAGCACGTAAAAGACTTTATACGAGGAGGCGGCTTGACAAAAGCCAGGGGGATTTAGCTAAAACCCAAATACTTTGGAGATAAACAGGAAAGCACTACCACATGCTGTTTACTCAATACAACTCGCAACTATGCAGCAAGCGTTTAATCAGTAATGTGGACCACTTGATTATTAACCCTCCTCCGCGGAGTGTTTTCAATTTGGCCTTTTGTTATCAATTATCTCTGAGCATGATTGCACTGCTGCGCACATCATAAATGCTGGCAGGGAAAAGGGTGTGGAAGAGAAAACAGGGACATGCTCTCACCAATTTAGGCATCCTTGGGTATTACTTCACCGTTTGAGGAAATGCATTAGACACCACATCTTAGATAGAAGCACATGAGGGGTTTTTGTTTGGGTATAAATGAGAGAAAGGCTTTTAGCAATTTCTGCAGGCGTGCGCAAAAACAAAGCAAAGAAGACAATGATACCGAAGTGCATTTTTGGCACTGTTGAGCATCTAATGGTCAGGGTCGGCCCTCTGGGTCAGGACCCTCATGATATCCATGTTAATCTCTGCTATAGCATCCACCGGTTTGCTGGCAACCTGCTGAGGGCTGGGTTGGGTTATAGCCACATGCTAAATAAGCAAATTTTCAGAAACTAGACGCTACCTGTCAAATCATGTCTTGCACAACCTGAGCGTTTTGGCCTTCGCCATCTTGCTGTTGATGTGCCGGATGAAACTGGCTGAGAACCCGAGGATACAGTGTTGCCATGCACTAAAGCATATCGTCTTTTGTCTTCTATTTTAACCCTAAATTGGACCATAATTTACAAAATTAGCACCATATATAATAAATAAGACTTGAAAGTAGCAATTGAGAGCATAAACTCATCACTTAAGTGTCAAAGATTGAGTGGAAATCGCATTTTCACGTAGATCGCTATATAATCATTCTCCCCCTGCACGCCATCAGACAGAATGCAGGTTTAAGGCTTTTATACACAGTCTATCCCCTACTCCCTTACTCCCCATACAGGTCGCGGGCAATCTGACGGCTGGCCATGCAGGTTAACCAGCTGAAACCAGTGCACAGTGCCTTAAGGTAATGATTACACATTACGTCACATGTGCTGTTCACCCAGTGTGGCCCTTTCATCTCAGGGTGGATATATGAGGTCTGTGTTGTTTCCAAAAGCAAAACAAACACACAATTTGACAGTGAGACCAGGTGCATATAGGTGTGAGAGTGGGCAGAGCTCCAAGCAATATGCAAGACCTTTTCTCCACATTCCCACTTTAGATGCAGTTTGTGCACACTGCTGAATAACAACAGCCACTTCTGTGATGACAGCAATTAAGGTGGGGCGCTTTCACCAAGGAATGACTGGAACCAGATCAAGAACAGATACGCACTGATTGATAAACTCCAGCACGGTTTTGTTTTCAGTGCATCCTTTTTAAAGCCACGCGCACAGACCTCAGTCGAAGGCGCGCGTCTGCGCCGCACCACACTTGCTAAATGAATCCTAAACTGACCCACAATGCAATTTTTTTTTTTTATTTAAAATGAAGATACAATGCAACATTAACAGTATACACTAAACAGCAACTTCTGGCTGAAGACTGGAAAAATGGAGCCAACGCAGATGTGCCAAAAGATTCAGATCCTCAAATGGCCCCTCGAGCCTCGTTTCAAAAGCGAGTCGATCCTCAGAGATTACCACATTAAAATGCCCAACTTTACAGCAGCAATAATTATGTTTACAGCCTGGTACAGAAACAGTTTTGTTCTCTATAGGTCATTTCTGCATTCATGGCAACTGCACAGGGTGTGAGTTTTCTAATGAGTCAACAGTTTAAATTTTATTAGGGCTTAAAGTTATACATTAATGGCGGTATGGCATATTGAGTCATGTGTAGGCTGCTAGCTGTCTGCTAGGCATCACCTCAGCTAATTGAATTAACTGAACGGGACCGTTTAACCTTGTTTGCCGAGGTGGTTCCTTTTGGAGTATTTTTAATGCAATTATTTGGCAAATATGCAGTTAATTGTGCTCCAGATTTGTTTGTATTGACTTAACGCTAATTAGCAGGTATCTGTTGCTATGCTCCAGTCGCTAGGGAAAAATGCGTATTCCCTGCTTGGTTGGCGAGCGGTGGCTGGCTGCTGCTCTGAAACCAGATGCAAAGAAGGTGCTGCACCAAAAACCACCTTGTTATTGCTTTGGTCGCTAGCAGTCTGCATGGAAGATGCCGACTTGTCTGTAAACACTTCTCTTTATCGCATTGCAGGTTGCAGGTATCTCACAGCTCTGTAAACACTCACCAACTACTTGGCAAGTATTTGGTGAGTGTTTGCAGACGATTCAGCGTCTTCCACGCAAACTATTGGCGATCGTGGCAATCTGCTGACATCCATACCAATTGCAAGGAGGTTTTCAGTGCAGCAGCGTATATCTCTTTGCAACTATTTTCATGCACAGCCAGCAACCTCCAGCATCCTCTCGCCAATCAGTTACACATTTTTCCCCAGCAAGCCACCAGGGGGTCACTGACTGCTCTTCAGGTCTGTGTGACTGAGGCCTAAGCTGGCTGTCACTGTCTGATGAATTAGGCCCATCCTCCCATCCAAATGAGATCACTTGAGGTTCAAATAAAAAACAAAATGGTGGTAACCACAATGACCAAACTCAAGGTTTCAAAGTGGGAGTTTACAAACCATTGGGTGATATCACCGTGGCTATAAATATCCATATCTTTTTATAAACGGTTTGTGGTGCACACAAACTCTCTGGCTCTTTGGTAGTTGTTAACTTCCCAGCTTAAATCAGTATGTTCACATGCTTACACCTTCAGCTCTTTATGAAATAATCACATATCTTCTGATTCCTTCATTCATCTTTCTCATAACAATGACCAGAGTTAAGTTGCTCTTCACCATTTATAACACCCTAAAGTGAAACCTTGCACCCCAAAAAGTCCTGATATGCCGTCAAACACAATCTTATTTTCAGCACTTTAATCCTCAGAAATGATGATCAATCACACCAATGTGTTGGGCTCTACTGTGTTGGGGTCTATCCCTGACTGAGCTTCTGTGGTGACCTACTTAAAGCTGGCTGGCAGCAGTTAGCAGGAGCAGCAGCAGCAGCAGCAGCTCACAGACCGTCCACGGCCGTCGGGCTCACCGTGCACGTCCCAGCATGACGAAGAGAGTCTCATCCGCGGGCGGGCATCAAATGATAAAAATAAATAGAAGCACAGAATCAACCCAGCAACACAGCTGTTATGTAATTCAAATGTTGCCCCAGTTACTCGCAAGTGCTGCTGCTGTGTCTGCTGCAACTCTGGGCCATCGCTGAGCTACATAACCTGATCCAGATTAGATAGTCCAACCCAGACTACGAAAGGGGAGGAACGCTGATAAAGCTGACTAAGGGTCCGCTCCCTGAACATACACTTTCCATACATCAAATGCATACAAAAAGAGGAAAAGTCAGTTACTTATTTAATAGCTTTGGTGCAAACAAACCCAGCAACGTCTGTACAATGAGGAGACGCAGCACATAGTATATGATCGAAAGCCCTGTTTGCCAGACTACCCACACTGATAGAAGCTAGGCCATGTAATCCATCCAAGAGGAGCAGACATACTGTAAATTATTTACCTGTTCCTCAGCTGACATATGGCACTTTGTCTTCATTTTTGTGTGCCAGCATGAACTGAAAAACCCTTCAGGGGCATCCCCCAGTGGAAAATCTATTCCATCATCTTAACAGGCCGTGAAACACAAGCAACTTTATGCACGAAACATGAGTATAGTCTTACATAAAAGGGACAACTACTGCACCGCTGGGTCATCTGTCCAGAGTTAATGTACATTCACGCAACCAGCAGAGCCGGGTTTTTAGGTGACACAGAAGGAAAAGCAGGGCACGAAGGCTCACGCCTGTCATCTGACGGAATGTCAGAAACCGCCTCTTGTGTTTTCTCAGATGCCTGAAAAAATAAATGTATCGGAGCCTCATATCCTCCCAGGAAAAGGAGTGTTTACAGGACTTAGTGGGTTTATCTGTGCCAGGGCCAGCTGGTCCACAAGGGCCAGAGACAACATGTCCCACATCAGCCCTGGAAGGATAAAGACCCTGGTTGGCCTCAAACTTACTGACTTGTGGTCGAAGAAAGGGTCATTTAACTAAAGAAATTACAGCACGGTCAATAGCAGTGTACAATATGCACATATTTGAGCAAAGAATTCACTGAACTCGAATCGAACAACATCTTCAACTTGAGATTTGCTCCACTTTTACCCATGGCGCTGAATCAAATCTGCCGCAAACTGCCACCAGATCTATACTGGACCTTTACCAAAAATGCTCCAGGCATCCGCATGTCCCACTATTAAAGCAACCCAGCGCCCTTCTGCTCCTGCTGCCCTGAGTGAGAATAAATCATTACCGAGAAGGAAAGAGTTGCGGTGGGAAGAAGGAAACGGATAAAGGGAGACAAAGAGAGAAAGAGAGAGTGAAATTAAGAAGACGGCAAGACAGAGAGAAGCAGATTAAAGAGAGAGAGAGAGAGAGAAAGTGGGAAAAGGGAGAAAAAAATGCATGCATGGATAGTTGAGTGGACAAATGTGAGCATGTTGAATCACAAACCCATATCACAAACATGACCCAGATTCAGCCTCACGGTAAATCAGGTCGCTGTGTGTCCAATTTAAGCAATTAAAGCCACAGCGTGTCTCATGTGGACCAATATTTGGTAGTTCTCTACGGATCACACATTCATTGAGTGAGAGACATCATCCAGCCATCGTGCACCGTGCCAAAGGAAGTTACATATTCACAAAGCTAAACCACAGTGAATAAATTATAAACCAGGAAGTGTCTCGTCTCCCTAAGAGGATTTAAGTGTGTCACTACAGTCAATCTTCCGGATCCTCAAGGCTCAGTTTAAGAAGGAAATTACTGACAGCCTCAAAGGTTTATTGTCTGAGAAAATCAAGATTGCTTTTGATTTTCTGAGGACTTACTTTGGTTTTCACGATTTAATTTGCATTGTTGTTTATTATAGGTCATCCAGTCAGTGATTTTCCTGCATTCTCCAGATTGGGAATAAACACCCAGCGAGGAAATGTGACTGTGGACATCTGCATGAGAAGTGACTGTGAAGGTGCTGCTGGGGGCAAAACATGACTGTTATGTAATGTTATGTTAGACGTATTCATGGCTGGGTAGAAAGTATGGAGGGCCGATAATGACTTGTATATAAATGCAATAACAAAATACATGGATAAATAAAACATAAATACAGTTCTGGAATATAAAAAATGAATTAATGTCATGGATTAATTTCTATATTTCCATACATTAACTTTTATTTAGTCTAATTCTAGATTTCTACATTTTTCCATGGCCATATTTGTTATTTTTTTCCCCTATTTCTTAACTCATGTATTTATTTATTCATTTGTGTTTATTTTAGTTATGTATGCATTTCCTATTTATGTGTTTTTACATTGCTTCATTGTTTAATACTACATTTTAATCATTTATTTATCTATTCTTACATTTTTTTATTTATTTATATCCATATTATTTATATATATTTATATTTTTTTTATTAAAATTTTTTTTTAATTTCTCTGTTTTCTCTATTTTACACTTCTCTATTATTTAATTTCTTCTTCTTTTTTGTATTAGTTTCCATTTAGCCCATTGGCAGGTGGTTGCATGGGAGAATGATGACATTACAATATGTGATATAGATAAGAACCTCCAGGGGCCTAGGATGTACCTCTGTGCCATGTCTGGTATCTCAACTCCTCACCGTGTAGAAGGAGTTTGCGCACAAACAAGCAGACAAACAGACAGAGATTGTGTGTATTATAGTGAGCCACAGTCACAGAAGAAGACAAATAAAGTAAACATTTTCCCTTCCAAAGTGTATTTATATATATATAAAATCTATTTATTTCTCATCCTCCCCAGAAAAGACTGTAAAACTATAGAAATCGATCACATGTCCTCCAGGTCAGCACTCAGTTTCTCCTGTAAGGACTTTAAGGACTGAGGCTCTCTTGCAGGTCAGCAGCGGGTTAAGAAAGGTCAGCAGAAAGCTATAAAGTCAGGTCAAGTCAATAGAGTGTACAAACATGTTTCGACTTCTTTAGAGACTGATAGTCTGCAACGAAGGCAACCAACTACAAATTAAACTCCTGACCTGCAGCATAAGCATGCATGTTATTTAAAGGTTTTACAGCGTTTCGGGGTGTATTTCTCCTTTAATTAGTTAGTCACACTGACAAACCGCAGCTTTAAAGAGTTGCCATTTTATTTGCAACAAATGTGTCCTTGATGACTTCATCACTTCCTATATCTTCATGCTATTTTAAGATTGTCTGGTTTATTATTTCCTGTGCAGTGACCGTACTGTATGCACCGAGGGGGGGGGGGGGGGGTTAAGCGTCTACTGCAGGCACAACACAGCCGCCAGTTAAAGGCTGCACTTGACATTCCAAAGAGCCTCTTGCAAGCAAATTCACCTTCAGTTAACCCTGAGACAAAACAAGTTTCCACTCCTGTGAGTCGCAAGAGCGGACCGGCATAGAGATAAGCCTGTCAATCACCGGTGGGCAAAGCGTGTCTCACAAACAGCCACGGGAAGGGGAGGGTCCTTTCTCACTACTGTCTGACACGTGAGTGTGTTTGCGCACTTAAAAATGCTTAAATCTCAGGGTGTCTTTGATATGTTTGTCTGATTGATCCGTGCAAAATAATCAACAAATAATAAAAGGTTTAACATCCTATTTTTGTTCTAAACAGTGAACAAAAGTGGGTCGTGTGGGGAATATTTGCATGAAGACAGGAAATGAAACATTTTTTCCATTCCCAACAGAATGAATAAATGAATGAAAGAGCAGGTATTTAGCATGAGCACAACCACCTGCTTTGCGGGAAACACAGTACAAAAAAACCCACAGCAACGGTAGCATGGTCCCAGAACCAATAATCACTAAAAAAGTCACAAATCTCATGAATTACAGACTTGTTTTAACGGTTTAACAGTGACAATACCGGCAAAAGATACAGTATACTGTATTATACTGTATATAATTTTCATGTGAGCTTCCACTATAAAAAAGCCAACAAAAACTGTCCCCTTTATGACCAAGTTACCAGTCTAACAAACTGACAGTATTTGGGAATGACTTACCAGAAAGTTGCTGCCAAGAGACAATCTCTTTAACCTGTCTCTCCTCTCCAGGTGTCTGTTCATGCTTCCTCTGCCCTGCAGTGATCCACGCACCTGGGAAGTCCTTGAGGGAGGGGCAAGGGGAGGAGTGGAGGACAGAAGGACAGTGAAAAAGTCAACAATGAAAACCTCATATCCGGCAGGTCACGTTTCCGCTGTATTACATGAGATCAAAGTCCGCGTTAAGAGCTGCGCAGTCCAGACACAGACTATCCCTTCCACCTTCTTTATGTAACGCTTCTTTCGGTTTCTGCTGCCGTACCTTCCTGCCAAAAAAACTCAGAGCGGGGAGCGGAAGTGTGGACTCCTCTTTAAGTCTGACCGGACACTGGGATCACAGAGCTCCTGTTTAGCTGTGTCTTGCCGCTTGCTCTTGGCATCACCCAGGCATCCCAGCCTCTAACCCAACCCGAAACCCCAAGCTGCAGCCCTTTGTTTTTCCAGGCCTCTCCAAACAGTGCTGGGAACCAGTCTGACCTGGCCTGACAGAGGCCACAGCAAAAGATAAACACTTCACTTCACGCATACTAGTCCTTTACAAAGAACTAGGGTTTTAGACTCACTGGTGTGGTGTAAAGAGTAAGCATACCACTTCCTCACTGGTGAGGAAGCAGTCAAAGGTCAGCTATTGGACGCCTCGGGGTCAGAGGCACTGTCAGTGCAACACAATTTGCTAGTCTTATCTAGCTGAGGCTGAGGTTGAAGGTAAAATAAAGAATACAGGTCATGGATTTATTTTACTGTTTGGAATGGACTTCATGTAAAGATAAGATTAGCAAAAAGATTTGCAAAATCATATCTTATCATATCTTAAACCATATCATAGTTGCACTCCCTTTGATTGTAGGCTACATAAAAGACGGCTGCAGCTTGGCTGTAGGTAACATTAACCTGCAGTCTTCCTAATGGCCAGCAGGGGGTGACTCCTGGTTACAAAAAGAAGTCCACTTGCATACAGGTCTATGGGAAAACAACCTTACTTTTCACTTTATTTATGGCCTCAGCTAACACTTTCCTTATTAGTTAATAGTCTCTAGTGATGGATCTAAATCTTTATTAATTCAGCATGATGTTAATTTTGTATATTATCATCTCATTACTAAAAAACAAACCATAAAGCAGAGCTTACTTTAGGACTCACACAGGCCCACGTCAACAATGCTGAAACTCCAGGCTTCAGAACCAGATGAATAGGTGGCACCACACTAAAAAAGGTATTTATGGAAGCCAAATGTGCATCTACCGGTCTGCTGTGCATCACTATTGGCTGGTTTCAGAATTCAGGTGCGTTATGTTTACACTCTTCGCAAACCTACTTATGCAACAAACAAACCGTTTTGCATCCGCTGCAGGCACTGCCCGTTACACCCCGTCTGAAGCTTCAGCTGCGTGACTGCACTTGTCAAATATGCCCACACATCAACCTGACACGTTCCGTCCACTGCCAGTCTGTTAAGTTCAAACTTATTGACATGAAGCGGCAAATATCAGGATCAGCCGCTGCCTTTTCATCCAGATCTGATGTTGTATTTTGAAACGCGATACTGTCTCTTTCCGCCCTATTTCTGAAAAGCCCTGGGCAATCCAGTGCAGGACGAAGTTGTCTAATCAGTGAACAGGATGTGAAATGCTCTGCATTTAATGACACAGAAACATCAGACTCTAGCCTGTCTAACTTACTCTGGCTTTGTAGTGACTAATTGTGAAAGTGTTTTGCAGCAGATGAAATGCTGGTCTATGTTTAGACTGCATTTCAGATTGGGCTATTTCCCGCTAGAGATTAGGAGAGGAAGTAAAGCTTCCCTTGGATTCAGAGATAGGGGGTTATAGGAAATTGAGAGTAAATGATTAAAATGGATTATAGCACAGCACTTGATTGCAAGGAACCAACACAGAAACTGGGGATAGCATTTTCCTTGGGGTGTACAGTGCGAGGGATGAGACAGTGGATCAATGGGATGTGATTGAGATGAAGCAAACACCTTAAAAGCCACATATCAGGGGCATTGAGATAAAACCAGGCAATAAAACACCAGAACACTGCTACCTTTGACATTTAAACAAACAAAATGATGCTTTGTCTTGTTGCTGTCAGCTGCCCTTAATACCTGGCAACATCCAGTAACAGCTCAGAGAACAAAACAGGTTAAAGACGCATTTAAAGCATCACAATGCTGCACAGTTTTACAATATATCCAGTTCCAAAGGTTTGGTAACACCAGCCACTTTCATGCATCAGCTGAGGGCTGCGCAATTAATTGAATTGTAATATCATTCACGATTTTGGCTTCCCGCAATTAGATGAGCGCGATCAAGCGATACTGACCGCAAAGCAAAATCAGATCAGGAACTTCCTAAATCAGCGCCTGATTACGTGCCTCCGTCTGCCAATCACAGGTGCCCCTCGCACCCGCGCAGTTTGAAGTTTCCTGGATGCAGTCTGAACGAGCAACACCACATTAAAAGACACATATATACAACAGCTAACAGACCGCTCAGACAAAAATCTAATGTATGGCATAGCAGAAGGTGAAGAGCTTGTTTCTATCATCCATCCATTGTTTGGAAATGCTTCAGATTTAGTTTTCCTGGGAACAATCAGACATCACATGGACCTCATATTTGGGAGGTTAAAGACTGTATGATGTTGGATCCACTAGAGCAGGGGTGTCAAACATAAGGCCCGGGGGCCAGACTCGGCCCAGCAAAGACTCTAATCCGGCCCAATGGACAGCTT
>JAVDPK010001133.1:117397-134329 GCA_034780415.1 Cichlasoma orientale
CTTGATTGGAGGGGAAGGCGAAATGTCAAAAAAGTAACTTAAAACGCCAAATAGTATATTTTTGACATAATTCGCGGACCAGAAGTAGGGGGCGTGGCCGGAAGCGGCCCGCAAGTTTGGACACCCCTGCACTAGAGCCATTTTTAAGCACGAACTGCAGACAATGTAGAGAGCATCAGAGTCCAAAATTGTGCTTTTTCACACGTAGCACACAACAGGAAATCATGTGCTTCAGACATATTCGCAATGCTGGTAATACCTCATTTTACTTAGGCGAGGCTTCTGCCTGGGTAAAGCACGCAGGCTCACGATGAATGCACCTGGGCTTTCCTCATATGGGTGCAACTGAACATCACAAAGACTCAGGGCTGCATTTCACGACTATCACAAGCAAGACGAGCCAGTCTGCAACTGCTTCGGTCCGATTCGTCGGCACTTCTCAAAGAATCATTGGCGGCGATGAAGTGTGAAATATTCCGCGAGCCTCGATGACACGGTGCGATCCTGGGCTCTGCAGTAAAGAGCTAATCAATATCTCATCCGTTGAGCATTTGCTGGGCAGACGCGGTGTTCGCGGAAGCTTGGAAATCTGACTGCTGCTGAAAGTTACGGCCGTCTGTAAAAGTCAGAGCCGAGGCCAATTTTCCTCAGACGACAGACTTGTTGACTGTCGACCGATCGTTCGTGTTTCTCGGCTGCTCGGTTTTAAAGGAAATGAAACACTTAGAGTCCGTTGGCCATGACAAATGCTCTTTTAAATATGGATTGACAAATAGTGGTTTTTGCGACGAGCTAATAGAGATCCAAATATTAATGTAATGCAATCTCCATTTCCATAATGTGATTTTTGTCTTGCGTTTAACTTAACTTATACCTCATATTCCAAGAATTAATACCACTTTGCAAGCATTTATGACAATCCAAGGGCCTCTCAGCAACTGCGCCCCATTCAGGACTGACCTGCCTCCCTCCCGATTCCTTGTGATTTACACCTAAAGCAATTACTGATATGTTAAACTGGACTAGTGTTGACTTACGCAGAGTGACACGCGTCAACGCCTATGGTCCACACGGCCCCCAGCCAGTCAGCAAGCCAGGCAGCGGGGTGGAAAGGATATAATCAAAGGAGGCCAGGAGGACGCTGACATCTGGGAGTCTTTGTGCTGTAGGCCTAATTAGATGCCAGGGTGAGGGAAGGGAAGGAGGGAGGAAAAGCAGGATGGTGTGTGTTTGTGTGTGTGTGTGCGCACACAACACGAAATGGGGGTTGTTTGAGGTGGGTGTCGTTTTTTAACATCTGCTCCAGGAACAAGGGAGGACCCAGCTGAGGTCATAGAGCCCCAGACAGCTCCGAACTACAACAGGGATAATGTGAGCGGATAACAGCTTAATGATAACACTTAAACCCATTGAGAGATCGCTGCACTGAAAACAGACTGCAAGCCTCGTGGATAAATGGCAATAATAAGCCCAGATTGTCCATGAATATGGATCATCATGGCTCCGATTTGATACTGTTCCTTTGTAAGGTGAGATAAATTAGGCAGCTGTGCATTTATTGCAATTACCGGCTTTTTTCTCTCTTTTTTTTTTTTATCTGGCCCTCTTAACTCCTTTGCAGGGCTGAATAATCATACAGTAAAGGGCCCTCCTGAAGAAACACTGTTGCTCCACCCTCTGGCTTTTGGCTCGTAAGTGTTACATAGATCACACTCTGCCACAAGTGACAATACTACCCTTTGTACCTAATATAGTAAGGCGTTCTCCCACGCATATCCCTGCTTCGCCACAAATAAGAAAGTCCTCGTCACGGTTAGTTCAAGCAGGGGGTGGCTTGAACTCGGCCACTTGCGCAACAAAACGTTTAACTGAGCAAGAGGAAAGAATTTCCCCTGATGTGTACGTTTGAATTGCCTACATTTGCTCTTACATAGTCACGGGTTATATATTAAACTATATGATAAATAGTGGAGCAAATGTATGTAAGCTACTATTTAAATGGCCATCTGGAGCCAAAGATTAGGAGTGGGGGGATTCCAAATGTGCATTTTGCATGAGTTTTTAATTAGTGGAAACCTTTAGGTCTTGGAAACAAAAGCCTCTTGGCCAAATGGTAACTCAGACCTCTGTGATCAATACCCAAAAAAGAAAAAAAAAAACAAGAGCATGCCAGGAAGTGCCAGGGCCTGAAAATGGATGGTTTGGGGTGGGGGTGGACATTGATTGGTGCACCCCCTTTGCCCCAGGAACCAATTCATTTTGTCTCCATGCCCCGTCCCTGGCTTGAATGAGGGGGAGCCTGAAACGGGGTCAGCGCAGAGGCATCCTCTGCGGTGCGCTGCCGAGTTCTCTCTTTATTTTTCTGCTTCTGAATGGTTCATCCAGATTGCCATGTCCGCGGCGAATGAATGAATGAATGAACGGGAAGATTATACGTTTGAGCCTCGCTTTTAATTCGCCTTGCTACAAGGGGGGGGGGGGGGGGCGGGAGTGGGAGGGTACGTTTAGGGAGTAGGGGCTGCTATTACTTTCCATTCATGGGGGGAGAAAATTGAAGCATGCGAGTGCCTGATGTGGGGTTTTAATGTGCGGGGAGAGAGAGAGAGAGGGGTCCATCTGCATTCTAGCAGCACAGATGGTCTGTGCAGATCGGATGTTTTGAGTCCCTCTGCTGGCCGGCCCGCCTGATCCTGCCTCCGCACGTGTCCCGGTACAGTTGGCACCGCAGCCTAACGTGGAATTACTGCGTCTGAGCGCCGCGGACAATAAGCCATATTTTACACTGGTCTGTTGTTGCTTTTATACTCCGAGGAAACCAATCATTAAGACAAATGTTTTGTCTCAGTGTTGCACAGCTTCTGCCACGGTATCTCTGTGTTTAGACCGTGCTGGTAATCGGGTTAAGTGAGGTAAGTATTTATCATGTGGGTGTGAAGGTGCGAGGCTTATTGCCGAGGCTAACAGGTCAATGTAACATGCTCTTTAAAATGAATGCTGATAATCCGAGTGAGGGATGATTCACATACACTTCACACTCGCTCGTGAAACCACAATTATGCTCCTTCATTTTAATCGCATTCGCGAAGGCCAGTCGCAGCACGCGCATGTTTATTAGTACTGAGATCATGCTGCATGAGCATGTGTGTCTCCTTCTGGCACTTAAACTAGACTATTAGAAAATTATGGACTCGTGTTGGAGGTATGGAAAGGATTTGTAATGCATACGTCTGCATAACTGTGTGCAGGGAAACCCGGCTATTTGCTCAGGTCTTTAGTTCTCAGTGTGATTGTGATTGCAAAGGAACAAGGACAGACTATATATAGCTGAATAAACAACCTGTGTCCTTTGAACACAGCGAGAATGAGCGCAGCTGGCGGCGCTGAGTGAAGACTGGCTCAGCGCTGCAGTTTATTATTATTATCAATTCACTTACATAATAATACGGAGCCCCTAAAATGCCACGAGGGGAATTTTGCTTTTTCATATTGTGCACACGAGAAAGTGTGTGGTCCATCACAGCGCTGTTGACAATGTCTCAACACGATAATATTGTAGTCTGCAGAAACAGCAGCTTGAACTCATAAAATAATAAACTGTTTGCGATAATGACGAGCTGCAAGTGGGCTAGACAATTAAACTTTGTTGCCCCTGCTAGTCGGCAATATAAGTACCAGTCGGGTACGCGAATTATTCATAATATTAATGAATATTAGCTGGCAAATACAGTTGCGGTCTGAAGTTTCCATCCACTCATCGTGGCCACGAATGTCGTGGTAATTTGGGGCTTTTAACGATTTCTTTATGATGATTGTACAGCATGCATCTTTAATTACTTTAAAAAAAAAAAAGACATAAATTGGGTTTGAATTTATTTTGAATTTTCTCTGATCCACACAGAGTGAAAAGTATACTGGGAAAAGAACAGCTCAAAGAAATCATTAAAAGCCCCAAATTACCGTGACATCCACGTCTGTGACGAGTGTCTGTGAGCTTCTGACCACGACTGTAAGCACTCAACAGGAGGAATGCGTGACAACAGTCAGCGCAGGCACGTGGACCCGAACCTGCAGGGAAAGAAGCTGGTGCTAGCACTGCTCGTGTTAGCAAACAAACAATCAGGTGTATGCAGTGCAACACAAAGTGCAAGTGTGGATGAATACACATGCAATACAGCCTGCATATGGACAATGCTGAAGCCCAGCCTTTGTGCTTTCTGTGTCTTCTCTTTCTGTTAGACAGCTGCAACTGTTCTTCTACTCTTTAACATTTTCCCTGCCAGAGTATCATTTTAAACTTACCAGTCACCGATCCTTTAAAAATAAACTATAAAGTTAGATTTTTTTTACACTCGCGCAGTGTAACATTTCATCAGTGGACGGTTTTAATCAACTACTGGCGGAGGAAAGGGTTCTGTGCCAGAAAACAGCAGGTTGAGTAAGAGAAGTATGTTATGAGAGATGGGAAGGTGGAACTGGAAGTGGGTTAGCGGTGATGTGGGTGTTGTACCAGTCTGTCCATCTACTTTCCACCCCTCACCTCTGGTCATGAGATCTGGGCAATAAGCAGCAAAACACAGTGTCAGTCAAAGGTTTGGACGTAGTTACAGATTCATATGAATGGGTGAGTTTCCTCTATAGGGTGGCTGGGCTTAGCCTTAGAGATATAGAGATATAGGGTGAGGAGCTTCGACATCCGGAGGAAGCTCGGAATAGAGTCACTGCTCCGATGTGGTTCTGGTTAGGATGCCTCCTGGGCCCCTCCATTTGGAGGTTTTTCCAGGCAAGCCTAGGTGGGAGGAAAACCCGGGCTCACCGGAGAGACTCTCTATTTCATGGGAGCACCTCGGGACCCCCCAGGAGGAACTGTAAAGTGTTGCTGGTCAGAAGGACGTCTGGAATACTCTGCTTTGCCTGCTGCCACCCACAGTGCAGTGCAAAAAATGGACATGGCCACCGTGACCTCACCCACTGGTTTTGGGCTCCACGTTTTGAAACTTCAAGGTTAGTGTTTTGGCCGCCGTTACGTTGGTTTCTGGTGCCAGACGTTACCTTATTACAGAGAAAAAGATGGAGGGCTAATTTATAGCTCAGTGACCAATCTGCATCTGTAAAGCGTGCAACTCACAGACACGCATATCTAATAAAACGGGAGAATATCACTCACCAAAACTGAAGCACAAACTTCTGGGATGGCCAAAATATTTGTAAGATTAAAAAAAACAAGAGCACCGCTGAGTGGGTGCCAGCGCTCAGCTGTTTTGGATTCGTAATGGGGGTGAGATCGTTTTCAAGTTATTGCGTACACAAGATTTTCAGAAAACCTGACCTCTGACCTTTACCTTTAGGTCAAGGTCACTGAGATTCAATGCCAAGGCTATGACAACAGCTCAACTTTTTTCATCGAGCCAAGCTAAAAATCACCCCAACTCAAGGTTTTTATGAGAGGAGAAACTATAGAGGCCAAAACTGTTTTCGTACCAGGCGGTAAATCACATTTTTAATGACGTCAGTTTGGGGCATTTGAACGTGGTAGTCTGTGGTGGACTCCTCAGATGGCCTCTAGAGGAATTATAGTGTTTGCCTCGACCGCACTGGCTTCCTGTTTCAGCTCCAGAGGTTATGCCTTGCTGCCACCTTGACCCAACTTCGAATAAGTGGAGGATGACGGATGGATGGATAATCAGCAAGTAAATTAGTCACCAGGAAGATCGCAGTTTATGCAAAAATGATAACTTGTGCAATATAATGCATTCCTGAGATAAATGTATCTTTTGTGCACACAATAATACCTTTTTAAGACCAAACAATAACTTCTTTGCACAAGAAGTTGATAATATTTTGTGCACAAGATTAAAGAAATTCACCTCGTGAGATCCCACGGGCCCCGCAGATGAATCCAAATTCACATCACGTCTAAAATTATTTCTAAAATCGCTTTTTTTTTCCAATCACATCAACAGCCCAAAGCCTAAAGGTGTTTAATTCCACCAGATGTAATGTAAAACAGATTTTGGATATTTAGAAGCCGGGACCAGCAAAGCGTTTCTCCCAGACGCTCACAGGCAAGGACGACGTGACTAAGGGAGACAACACAGTCCTGCATATTTCATAAGTAAGGAGCAAATGGAGCTCCTCATTATGCTTTTACAGTCACAAAGCCGCGAGACACGCCGGATGACTGGGAGGCATTTGTAGATCATTTGGTGCGCAGTAATCAGACAGATTTTTGACACCTAGTTCTGCATCTTTAATCGGGCTGCGCTTATATTTTCACTCGCTTTGCTCCAGTTCTGTCTGCGCGAGTCCTCCACATTGTGATCTTATTTATTAATTCCATTTAGTGATACATTTTACAGAATTTGCACGAAGCCTTCTCAGTCGGGATGCTTCTTTGAAGAGTGTATTAATATTTGACTTAGCCTACTTGTTCAACAAAGCTAGGCCTGGCTGAGGAGACTGAAAAGGCTCGTTCTCTCATGTTGTACTTTGCTTTAATTACTTCCGAACTAAAATCGTGCCAAACGAGATAAAGAGAAGCTGCAAACTGCTAACAAGACAAATGTCTTTCTCAGTCACTTGCAGCGATAAAGACTGCGCCTGAACCTGCCCGAGAAGCTTTCAGTCCTCTTTAGTCAGCGGTATTTAGCGGGGAATTTAATGTGGGGGTTTAAAAAAGGAGGGAGGGGTCGGAGGTCCAGTGGAAAAAAAGAAAAACAATGACTACAATGTCGTCATCCTGTTCATGAGGGGAGTCCCTGCAATTCCCTGCGCTTATCCCACCAGATGCGTAGGACACTTTAATGCACATCCTGGGGAAAAAAATAAAATAAAAAAAATCAGCTGAATATCCTGCCATGGGACCCGCAGCATGCTTCAGCCAGCAGCGTGACTCTCCACTGAACTCTCTCATGATAGCGCTTCAGGTAGAAAAAGGCTAGAAAAATATACTCCAAGGGCCCAGAGGTGACGCAGCAAGCCAAGAGAGGGCAGAGGAATTTTCCAAGCGTTATCAAAGTACACAACCGTGCCCCCCCCCTCAGCTCGGTATGTGAGCATCATGCGATGGGCAGCTCGCTGAAAAGCTGAACACATGCGTTTCATCAGCGGGCTGCTGCTGACAGCTCGAGAAACAACAGCGTGTTTGTGCGCGTTTATCTACGCGGATGTTTTCCAATGTGCATTTTCTCACAGAAAAACTTTTGTTTTACTCTGAAAGTGCAAGCTAAATCTATTTATTTAAGGTTTTAGGCTACCTTTAGCTGTTTACAGTAATGTTTAGAGTGCTTTATGTGACATGAATGCCACAAATATATTAAAAAGTTTTTTTTTTAAATGCCAGTTAGCTCCAGATTAGCCCCTCACAACACAAAAAAATGTAGACTCTTAATAAATTAGCTGGTTTTACTGAAGCAATGTTAATAGTTTAAAATTAAACTGAACCAGCAGTTTGCTTTTTTTTTTTTATGAAAATACATACCTACATACTGTTTGCAGCTAAGTACAACGTAAAGCAATCCTTTACGTCTATTTGCACACCAATATCCACTTTGCTAATTTGTGAATTTAATTTACTTAACATTACTAAAAAATATTATGAAAACTTTACTAGCTTTCCCTTTTTATCACTTCACACCCTAAAAGATTTGCTAATTAGCGAGTTGCTGAATTGTTAATTGTTATAAAACAGTTTGCATTTAAAAATATTTTAATTTACTTTTTTTTCACTTAGTTAATTAGCCTAGATGCTAATCAAGTAGGCTAATTAATAGCCTAGTTGATTTGTAGCTAGGGATACTTTTAATGGCTAGGTGATGTTACACTTCATCGTTACTGTCAGTTTCTTTTACAATATTTGCATTCATGTTGGCCTAATATATATATATATAAGCATATATATTAGCTAAGCTACGTGCCTTGCGGTTTGTCCTAGCCAATGGTTTCCGAAAGCTGAGAAATTGAGCTTCAAAGCCAACATGTGGTTATTCGGTAATTTCACTCCAAGTTTTGCAGGAAGCTTCCAAACTAGCAGAGTTGTTTTCAAAATATATTTTCATTTTATCTTAAACCAAATTAAATTGGCTAATTAGCAATGTGGCTACAAGCTGAGCTGCAAATAAGTATGGGGGGGGGTAGCAATCATAGCTTTAAAGCAGGCTTAGCTGCTTCTTACAATCAGCTGATACACAAAGCATTTACAATTTTTTAGGTGTGACGGGCTAATTATGAGCTAACTGACCTTATAATAATTAGCGTTTGCATTAATTTGCATCACGTAAAACTGAGCAAATATTACTGCAAACAGCTTAAATTAGCCTAAAAACCCCAAAGGCACTGCTTCGTGGATTAATCTTGCAGTTTTAAAGTAAGAGATAAATGTCACTGAAGAAAAGCTGAAACACAGCAAAAGGTTTTAGTCCTGCAGTGGCCTACTACTACTACTACTACTACTACTACTACTACTACTACTACTACTACTACAACAAGAGAGAGAGAAAACAATACAAATTGAATGAAATGTCAGATTTGCAGTAGCTTATATTTATCCCATCATGCTGTAGCCCAGTGAAGGAGAAACTGCTCAGTTTCCCATAATGTCAGAAGACAAACAAGCAGGAATCCAAACTTACTCTGCGCCAGCCGGATCCTCTCCACTCAACAGGTCTGCAGCTCCCAGACTGTCAGGAGTGTTTTGGCTAGGAAGACAACCTGATGATGTGGACCTTCCTTTGATGGCAGCTGAAAACATGCTGTTGTAAATTCCCCTGGAAGTGTTGTGAGGGGGGGGGGGGGGGAGTCACACACAAACACGCACACACACCGTCTGTGCTGCCAGTGCTGGAAGTCTGCAGCAACACACCCAGTGAGACTTGTAAATAGAAGGGAGGGAGGGAGGGAGGGTGGTGGTGCTGGTGCTGCTGGAGGGTGCTGGGGAGGCGTGGTGGGGCGGGAGGATAAGGAGAGTGAGGAGAAGTTCCACATTACATCAGCAGCAGCTGTTGACAGGCCTCCGTTTATTAACTAACTGCCCGGCCCGGAGGAGTCACACCACACAGATCGCACTCTCTCTCTCTCACTCACTCACACTCACTCACACACAGACACACAAATCCTGACAAGATAACGCTCACGTGTGTTTAAAGCAGTCTGTGTGTACACAGTGATTTGCAAACGTAGGGATGCTTTTTTTTTTTTTTTTTTTTTGATAAACACACACAAGAAGGAAAAGAAACACGACACTGCTTGGAAGCTCTTAGAGAGGATTCTTTCCCAGGATTCATTCTCTCTGCTTGGCCTTAAAGTGTTACCTGTCATCTGTTTACACTGGCTACGAGTCTTGCTGACTGGGCTGAACTGGAAGAGCTGTTTGCCTGACTCAGATAGCAGTAATGGTATTACTGCAAAGAGAGGGCTGCTGCTGCTTCTGCATTCCTCAAGTGTCTTGGCTTGGCGGACTCCCCAGCCTCTTAGCTCAGCCTGTATTTCTCTCCCTCCCCTTCTCTCTCTCTAGCTCTCTCTTTCCTTTCTTGCCTTCTCATTTAGATGGAGGCACATGACTCTCGGCTTTTCTGCCAAGTATACTTCTTTATGCCGGCCGGGAGCCACCAGCGCTCTGCTTTGCACTCCTCAGAGGGCTGCATCCCTTGCTGCCACCCATCCAAGGCTCTAAGAGCAGCCCAATCAGTCAAATTAATCTCATCCCTTGTGTTTAATATTCTGTTTATTTTTGCAGAATGCATCAAAAATACAAAGTACATTTGCTTCGTGTTTTCAGGCTCCTGCCAAAGTGACAAGCCCTGCAGCTAAAAGCGCGGACCGCCCACCGCTTGTCATCCCTAACCGCTGTGAACAAATGGTCCGCTTTCAGCCCGTCTCCGCCGCATTCTTTGCGGTCGCAAAATGCAATAATTTCTCCCGCAATTCCATTCTGTTTGTCGCATTCTTCCCCTGTAAGCTCACTGCATTGCAACATTGTTCACTCAGCGGAGGCAGAAGGAGATCGAGGGAGCTGACGACATCGCGATACGTCGGGGCGGTGGAGAGCTGGGAGATAAATGACTTCACACACACACACACACACACACACGCACGCACACGCACGCACATGCATACAAAAACAACAGTTTCTGAGCTGCTTTGAAGCCACAGGACACGAGAAAGAACGCGATCCCTGGATCCCTGGCCATCCTGTAATCACAGGCATTCAATTAAACCTAAATGTCAGGAGCTAATCGGATAAAAAAAAAAAAAGCAGCATAGTATTACACTGATTGGCATCAAGGGTTAATAACACGAGAATGACCGTGGCTTTTTCTTTTAGCATTTCATAATGGGAATCTTTGATTGGATAATTGGAAGCTTGTGATTTATTTATTGAATCTGGAACGGAGAGGAAATGTCTTGAATCAAATCATTGCTTTTTTTCAGATTCAAATAAAAAAAATTAGCATTCACAGACTTCAATTTGCACAGATAATAAGGTAGATGCTGCAGCTTTTATTTTTGGTGACTCTGTAAATGCCTTCGCTCCTATTCTGGACCTCGCACAGGTTGCTCATAAACCTGAGCGCCTGACAGATGGAGTTCATGCGTGTGCACTTTGTGAGCATGCATGTGCATATGTAAACAGCTGTGCATGCTTATCTCATGAAGAAACGTTGACTAAATCCTCTCCTCCTTCCTAAATCACATCCTGTCTTCCATATCTTCCTCCTCCACTCGTTCTGATGTGTTCTTATCTTGAAGTAAGAAAAGAAAAACATCTCTATTCTCCTTAGATCTTGTTTTTTTTTTTTTTAGTTTTATTGTCAAGCAGGAAACCCATACGGGTACGTTTTGGGGCATAATTCAAGTCATGTTAGTTGCATATTTGGAAACTATTACACAGTGCTATGCAGCAACAGGCCAGCTGAGCAGAGGTCATAAATTTGCCAGCTTTGACCTTTCTTTCTCCTGCTCTCTTTTTACAAATGATTGTCCAAGAGCGTATGACATCATCCCTTTTCTAACAATTTTCACATCTTGCGCCTTTGTGACGGGAGGCTTTTCACCCCACCCTCGAGAGTGGATGTTCGAAACAGCTTTAAAGACTTTTGACCACACAGACGTGGCCAGATGGCAAATTGTACAAAGTTTGTTTTAACTGTAACTTGATGCGAGTGTGCTCAGCTGTGGATGATGGACAGAAGATCTGCATCTGCTTGCGTGCTGCTGCTTACTCATATGGTCATGGCACTGGCTCACAAGTGCACTTATTTCATGTTAGGGCCCAGTCACACAGGCCTGGAGATCAGTTGGTGACCCCCTGGTAACCCCTGGTTATTAGGGAAAAATGTCTGTTCCCTGACTGATTGGTACGCGCTTGCTGCAGGTTGCTGGCTGTCTCCAGGAGCTGCAGCAAAAGCCTTCTGATTGCTTTGGTCACTAGCAGGTTGCCACGATTGCTGTAGTTTGCATGGAAACTGGAATCTTGCAAAGCAGCCTGCAAGTGTTTGCAGACAAATCTGCATCTTCCATGCAAGCTACGGGCGACCCTGGTAACCAATGCAATTTGGTGCAGCACAGAATTCGTCTTTGTGACCGATATCGCGACAGCGAGCAACCACTCACCGACCGGTCACAGATTACACATGGGCCTAGAGACAGATATCCCCAAAGACTCAAGCATGTTGCAGCTACTGGATTAGCAGATGTGTTTATCTCACCGGAGCGATCGTAAAGCAGTCAACGCGGCCGCACGCTGCAATAACTCACAGCTCCTTCGGTGCTACCTGCACAGAGTGCCCCCGCTCAGTGGCACATTCTGAACGTGAGCCTACTGCAAACATCTGTAATGGAAACACCAGAAGATCCCAGAGGTCCTGATGTGTTGCAACGCTGACAGGACAGAACGTAGACGGACATTTATGAAGAAGCTGATATAGCCTCACGCGTGATTAAACTGTGACAAAGTGACACACGGGTAATTTACATATAAACACTGGAAAAAAACAATGAATCTCATCAGGCTGCCGGATCCCGGTGCAGAGGCGGCTGGTTCGAATTTCCCTCCGAGGAGCAGGAAGTGGCTTTGTGCATGGCCCACGCTACACTGACAAGTTGGAATGCCACTTCGATGTTATTTGCAGCTGCGCTGGGAACGCAGCAATGTCCCCTTTCACATCGGCGGGCCCCCAGGAAGCGTGTAAGCGTGGACCCCGAGAGAGACGAGAGCGGCACACACGGTAAAGATTTCAACTTCCACAAATCAGACGCAATTGCGCAGTTTGCGCTGATGTCAGCTACTCCGAGTCCACAGGAGATGGAGCTAAGGAGATTTAGATGAACTGGGATTTAATGCAGAATAGAAAAAGGCATCCAGCTTTGACTGTGTCAGCTCTTTGTCTAGTCAGACATGCAATATATTGTAGAGATAAACTCCCCTGGTGCTGTTTTGTAGATTCACGTGCAGACTGATAGTATTTCACATTTAATCGAAGAGGGTTTTTTTTCTGTTTTGCAAGCAGAAAACAAGGCTGGGCATCCCGCCAAGTCTTTATTGTAAAGATTAAATTAATTTCATTGAGTTATGGTCAGTAATTTCCTGATATGGATTGCTCTCCATTCATCTCATCTCTGCCCATCTCCCCTGGCTGCTTCAAAGAATCGATGTCTGTCTGGAGGGAGTGAGGGCCGAGCCATTTCTTGTGGCCGTCTCGTGCTGTTTTTTCCACTCTCCTTTAGGTAAGAGGACGTGAGAGTCAAACAAAAGCCACACAAACAGTCCTTGTGCTTTCACCCTGTGTTTGTATGCAGTGCCACAGCCAGGCTTCCTGCCAAGCTCTTCTCCGCTTACCCCCAAAAGACAAACCAAAGCAACCACCAGCACCACTGCCTTCATCCACCCCTGTTCCCCCTGCTCCCCATCACGCTCTCTTGCTTCTCTTTTTTTCCCCCCTTCATCAGAGCACTGGCAAACACAAAAGGAGGTAAAGAAGCAGAGTCTGGGTGCACGTCCCCGTGAATGTGCGGAGATTAAGCCGAGGTGGTGATGAAGACGGCCGGACAGAGGTAAAGGATGAGGAGGAGGAGGATTTGAGAAGAGGAATAAGAGTGGGTTGTTATTGCAAGGACAAGACTCGGTGCCCTTTGCCACTGAGCCAGCGCCAGCTGGGACGAGGAGTGGCATCCTACGCTTTCTCTCTTTCTGATTTTCTCTCCGCTGCTTATGTTTTCAATGAGAGCATTGTATGAGCTGGAGGAAGGATATGAGGTCCCATTTGGCTGTCATTGACATGTAAAAAGAGTGTGGCGGTGACAGCTGACGGGATCAGTGGCCTGTAATTATCTGAGACTAGACTCTCGCCCCTCCATGTCAAACACACACACATGCAAAAAATGTAGGAGTGTCCGCATATAAAGATATAAAGGCGAGATTAAAAAAGACGAACGGGACCGAACGGCAAAGGCTTGTTTGCCTGGAGGTAATATTGTGAGTTATCTGTTAGCCTACGTGTGAGGTTTCACCCTGACGCAACGCTTGGGTGCTATAAATCTAAAGGCGTTAACCATGTGGTCTGGCCTGGGGTGGCCCAGATATATTTTAGAAGTATAAATAAATCCCGGGGTGCTCAGGGGAGAACGTTTGATGCACAACTGAGACATTTATCCACAGGAGACACAGGTGTGATAAGCCAGCTGTGAATAACAAGCATTACGCCTCACGAGTCACATCTGTAATAAAGTGTGATGTGCTGAAGAGTGTCTTAATATGTTTGTTTTTGGGGTTGTTTTTTGTTTTTGCATAGATATCATCCAGATAACACAAATTTGTAGCGGACAAAGATTACCAGACATTAGCCTCCATTATCACTGCTTGCTGGACGATTTCCATCTTAAGGGCGGTGGATCTGCAGGGTTTATAAATATATACACTATTTAAACTATTATCTGTACGCACTATTAAGACTTTTTACGCACCTTCATATAAAGTAACATCTTAATTCAGTGGGTGTTATTCAAGCAGCAACACGAAAGGGTAAAAACTTAAGCCAAGGATGAAGTCCCAAAAAACTGCAGTTCTTCAAATGGCCACTTGAGGCTGATTCCAAAAGCGAGTCAATCCCCATAGACTCACATGTTAAAACTTTACATTAGAAATAACATGCTAATAAACAGCCTGGCACAACAATTGCTTTTGGCCTCTGCAGCTAACATCCCTCCAGCTATATGGGGGAGGAATTTTTACATAACCTACCCATTCAAACTGTCTCACGACTTGAAGTTATGCATTATTAGGGGGTGTGGCTGCATTGACTGACAGGTGGGTGTTGATAAATACCGTTATAACTGACAGTTGTCTGCTAGGCTTCACCTCAGCTAGTTCAAGTCACTGGATTGGAACTCTCAAACTCTGTTTTCACTGTTGGTTCTTTTAATGTAGTCTGTTTTCTTGAGGAATTATAATATTTTGTTTATATTTAATACAAGTTAGCAGCTGTGTGTGTCAGTGTATTACAAATATACAGTCTGTGGCGTAAAGCCTCAGTCACATAGGCCTAAAAACAGTTGGCAGCTCCCTTGTGAACTACAAGTTACTACTAGCCCCACTCACTGGGGAACTGTGTATGGCTTTGTCATTTGGTTGCTTCAGACACCATATAGACCAGGGGTGGGCAAACTTTTTGGCTCTGGGGCCACATTGACTTTTTGAAATTTGACAGACGGGCCGGGCCAGCACCAGCACCAGATGCATACATATCGAACATAAACATAAAAAAGCATTAAAGTGTTAATAATTACATTTACTTTCAGTGGGAACAGTGTTGTTTTCACCAGTGCATCAAAGTCTGGTGTTGGTTTTGTTGTAGCAATTCTCAGAATTCTCAACATCAGTCATAATTATGATATAATTTGATTTGGGCAATTCTGTACCAATCTTCGGCGGGCCGGATTAAAAAGACCAACGGGCCAGTTGTGGCCCACGGGCCGTACTTTGACCACCCCTGATATAGACAATTTATCCAAGTTTTTTTTTTTCCCAGAGCTGTCTCCACCTCATCAGAATGGAGATAAATGTGATTTTGTTTGTGGTACTCATAAAATGTAAACAGTGCAAAATCTCATTATGAAAAAAAAAGCAGCGCTCTGGAAAACCCACCGATTTCACTGTCAACAGCTTTTATGTGGACTATTTCTTCTGTACAAAGTAGTCTCTTTGTTACTTAACTGCTGCGTGCAGCTCCCACTAAAACCACAAATTGCTGTTTTTAAATTCCACCTTTCACACAAGTTAAGCAAAACATACACAATGTTTTAATCAGCCAGCTTTGGAGGTAATGAAATGTGTATTTTCTTCGTGATGGAGAGGAATTTTCATCAATCTTCCTAACTCACTCAAAGGATGCACGAATATTCTTTGAACGGTTGAGTCCCACCAAGCTGTCAACAAAGATAAATCTGATGTAGACTCAATCTCCTTCTCCTGCAGCTTAAAACACAACTCTTAATTTTTTACCTTAAAGAGTTAATAAGACAAAGGAGTGCATGTAACACTGACGTCAAACCTTATAAACAGATCTCTGTATATTTATGTGAGGAAGCTATAGGTAAGGGATGAGATTTTTGAAAGCTTTCTTGTGTCTGTGTTGTCGTCCAGGTTCTTTGGACCAATCACATTTAAGCAGGCTTTGGTTGCCATGTGGAGAGAAGCAGAAGCCCCCAGCTCATGGATTCCCAGACTGATTTGGTGATGTCGGTAGCTTCCGCTGTCCGAAGGGCCTCTCACTTTCAGACAGAGTGTGTCTGTATCCACTGCGTTGATTAAGCTCTTCTTTCAAGCCTGGGTCTCATCTGAAGGTGGGCTTTCTCTTTGAACCAGAGAATCTGGGCTTCTGTCAAACCACCACAAGGTTCTCAGGGCTCCCACAAAACCCAGCCGATGACAGTTGCTGTTTGGAGATGAGGGCATCAACTTGTGAGTCCCGGCTCTCCCATGGGAACCTGTGGAAGCTTTTCCTGACCCACTGTGCACCCACTGAAACTAGTGCCTCTCCCATCATGGATTACAGTCTTTCTAGATCTCTATGCACAAGTTTCATCCAATTTATAAACTCAAGCATATCAATGGTGCGCTTTTCTAAATCCCAGTCATTGTGAAATTGTACACATGCTGTGTGCATGTGCACAATTTTGCAGAATGTCAGGGAAGTCAGCAGAGAGGACAGCAGGTATTGTTGGTGGTCTTAGTTGGACTCTTGAACAGAAAAAAAACTAGTAAAAAAAAAAAAAAAAAAAAACTGTCAGAAAAGATGAGAAGGGAAAAAATATCGGCAGGCTCCAGGGGTAAAACCACTCCTGTTTCAGGGGTTGTCTCATTGTTTCCCCTGTAGTGCACCTGGTGTTAATTTAATTAACACCACAGCTGCTGAAACTGATTAACAACCCCCCTCTGCTACTTAACTGCCCAGATCAATATCCCATATTTCTGTTTGTACATGCAAGTCCTCTTGGAAACTTCCAGCTCTCCCCACATTTAAGTGAAATGGCAGTGCAGAGTGCAGAGTGCTGCCCCCCCCCCCAAAAAAAAGCAATAAATTTTTAAGATACTTATCTACATTATATGCACTTGTTTGATTTAATCTCCATGTAAAAGCCTATCTTGCTGCTCTCCTGTGCTTTCTGCTCGACTCCTTCAGTTCAGTTTCAATTATAGGGTGCTAAATCACAACTGTCACCTCAAGGGGCTTTATATTGTAGGGTAAAGACCCTACAACAGGCTTACCCAAACTCGGCCCGCGGGCCACTTTCGGCCCCGCCCCCTTACTTCCGGTCCGCCAATTATGTCAAAAATAACACAATTTGGCCCTTTAAGTTACTTTCACAAGGGTTAAGCGAAATGTCAAAAAAGTAACTTAAAGGGCCAAATTGTATGTTATTTTTGACATAATTTGCGGA
>JAVDPK010001133.1:140930-179768 GCA_034780415.1 Cichlasoma orientale
TGCATATTTGAATGTGTGAATGAACGCATTAAGTTAAATAACTTTGTAGAAAGGCGCTTTATGAAGTTCAGTCCATTTACTTGTATTAGTTCACAGCGCAGCTTTGCCTCCTCCAATAAGACGGACACACAGTTACGTCGCATCAGCGGGCCGAACCAGTCAACGAGGTATCTATGTATATATATCTATGGTCTTTTACTCCCAGTCTATAACTTCCTTATACGCCCTAAAAAAAAACGCTACTACTGATTTACTCCGGCCGTACTGCCACGGCTACCCCTCTTATTTATGTGTAGTTCATAAACCTTCCTCACGCATTTTCAATATTCACACATCTTCGCTCCTTTTGAAAGAGTCGTAATCCACTTTCAGGTTTACGTTCAAACGCGAATTAAAGCGAATTCGTGTTTTAGCGGTCATTTATATTATTATTCATTTATAATGTAATATACCGTTTGCCTGGGAATATGGGATACCGCCGGTCACGCTGTTTTTTGGTAACAAAAGCGCATTTTAAAGGCGCTTCCGGTCACTGGGGTTTTCAAAATAAAACTCACGCTAACAAAGCCTGTTACTGTTTTTAAAAAAATAATCACTACACCTCACACAGCAGCACTCATTTAACACGTACATTACTCTGTGTACAGTATGTTAAAAAGGACGCATCAAGTAGTATATAGTATATGAATATTTCGGTTCATTTTTTATATTAAAACAAATGTAAATTCTATTTCAAAATACGATTTTTTAATGCTAAATGTAGCTGAAATTGGACTGCTGTTTACATTTATTTGCAGATCTTTACACACATAAAACCCATCTGCCTCACTTTATAAAAGGTGTATTTGTCCGCACACTAACCTTAACAATTACATGGCAAAGAAATACAAAAGATAGCAAATAACAAGTTAGTGAGGGGAGAAAACATGATTAATATGTGATCTATTTGTGTAATTATTTGTCTACTTTATTCAGCTACAATAAAAACACAAGTTCTACTTTTTTATTAAATAAAACGTGCACATAAATAACTCTGTGCAAAATATGTTGACATAAAAAATTACTTGTTCATTTTCTTTGTATTTATCAAACAAAATATAATAACAAAACAATTTTATAAAAATACTAAATTTCCGGTCATGGTTAGTTAGGAATTTTACCCCCTCCTTTTTTTTTCCTTTTGTAACCTTTGGTCCCTTTGTTAGTTCTTCTTCTCGGAAGTGCTGGGATAAGGTTGGTTGAATTTTTCTGTTTATTATTAATTCGTTTTATTTTTTCTTTCTTTTTTTTTTTAATAAATTAGAAATGAACGCGGAAACGCGCGTCTGTAAAGTGAGTCACATGACTGCTTCCCCAGCCGAAGCCAGTAAATATCAGGCTAGCTAGCAGGCTGCTAGCTACTCCCAGCTTCAGCAGCGCAGACCATGTTTTTCCAGTCGTTATCAGCCAGTTATCGCTCCAGCGTTTGTAGCCTGTGTGGCGATGCGTTTCCTTAAGTGATGAGCTCGCAGTAAGACAACCTCCGTCCTTTAAATCAAACCTGTAGCGACTTGGCTGGCTTCACGGGTTAGCTTAAGGTTAGCAAGCAAGCAAGCCGCGTCCAGAGAAGGTGTCGTTGCTAGTGACTATGCAAGGGGAAACTGCGGCGATACGGATCACGGAAAACGAAGGCAAGCTGGATGTATATCCCCAGAACAGGACCCCGAGCTCGGGGAGAGCGAGTGCCAAAAGCTGGCAGTACAGGTGGGTGTTAGTTTATCGTGCTAGGGGCTAATTTGCTTGCTTTTAGGAGCTCTTTGTTTGCTTCCCCGATTAAAGTAGTGTTTAAAAGTGTGTTGAAGCCACTAGTTTGGGTTCAAGTTCATTATCAGGTCTGCAGGCTGAGTCACAGGAATGCTCTGTGATTGAGTTTCATGTTTACCTCACTGTGTTTATGGGTGTGTACTCAGTGCCAGTATAATTTTATGAGTTTCTCCCTTTTTTTCATAATGCCAGTGACCACATGGAGAATATCGATGGTTACCTGATGAAATACACCAACCTGGTAACGGGCTGGCAGTACAGGTGAGTGCTGATTCAAGTGTTCTCAAGGAACTTTAAAGACCCTACCATGTTAGAGAGAAATTATGTGTGTTTGTGTTATGTCTTGCCAAACTAATATGTAAGGCGTGAAAATCAGGATCCAGGAGTGTAATGTAATTTGAGTCATTCCACGATAGACTAAACCAGTCCTGGTCATTTTCAGGTTCTTCGTCCTAAACAATGAGGCAGGCCTGCTGGAGTATTTTGTCAACGAGCAGTCGCGGCAGCAGAAGCCCCGTGGCATGCTCCCCCTGGCTGGAGCCGTCATCTCCCCGAGCGACGAGGACTCGCATACCTTCACTGTCAATGCCATCAGCGGGGAGCAGTACAAGCTCAGGGGTGAGTGTCTGCCCTGAAGGCGCGCGCACACACTGGCAGTCATGAGTACTCTAAGTTAATTTGGGTGTAGCTGGTGCTTGTGGCGCCCCACTTTGAGCTCTCCACCTTATTGATGTCTTCATTTTTAAGCTCAGCCTTGCCCTCATTAACATCCATCTTGTTCATACAGTATTGATCTGGATGCTTTTCCATTATCTGCTGCCGGTGATGCAGAAGCACACAGGAATCAATGCTGAGTACGATTACCGTAGAGTTACTGTAACAAGGTCTTCTTCTTCTTGTGTGTGTGTGTGTGTGTGTGTGTGTGTGTGTGTGTGTGTGTGTGTGTGTGTGTGTGTGTGTCTCAGCCTCTGATGCCAAAGAGAGGCAGCACTGGGTCAGCAGGCTACAGATCTGCACGCAGCACCACACAGAGGCCATGGGGAAGGTAAGACTGGGGAATGAAGGTGATTTAAGTGACTCTGATTGTTGCACGGTTGTTTGTGGCAGACCAGCTGGTCTGAGTGTTTCAGAAACTGCTGATCTGCTGAGATTTTCCCACACACAGCCATCTCTAGGGTTCACAGAGAATGGTCTGAAGAAGAAAAAATATCCAGTGAGCAGCAGCTTTCTGTGTGAAAATGCCTTGTTGATGTTAGAGGAGAATGGCCAGTCTGCTTCGAGCTGATAAGAATGAAACCGTAACTGAAATAGTCATTTGTTACAACCTAGGGCTGGGCAATATGGACCAAAAATAATATCTCTATTTTTTAGCTGAATGGTGATATACGATATATATCTCGTTATTTTTTTCTTCCCAAAACAAAAATCACCTGGTCCGATGAGCGTCAATTTCTGCTGCGACATTTCAGATGGTAGGGTCAGAATTTGGAGTAAACAACATGAAAGCATGGCTGCATCCTGCCTTGTCTCAACAGTTCAGGTTGCTGCTGGTGTGAGGGATGTTTTCTTGGCGCACTTTGGACCTCATAGTACCAAATAAGCATCGTCTAACCGTCACAGCCTGATTATTGTTGCTGCCGACCATCTCCATCCCTTTATGACCAGTGTAACCATCTTCTGATTGCTGCTTTCAGCAGGATATCGCACCATGTCACGAAGCTTAAATCATGTCAAACTTGAACATGACAGTCAGTTCTCTGCACTCAAGTAGCCTCCACAGTCACCAGATCTCAATCCAATAGAGCACCTTTGGGATGTGGTGGAATGAGAGACTCACATCATAAATGTGCAGCCGACAAATCTGCAGCAACTGTGATGCTATCATGTCAATATGGACCAAAATCTCTGGGGAATGTTTCCAGCACCTTGTTGAATCTGTGCCAGGGAGAATTAAAGCAGCTCTGATGGCAAAAGTAGTTCCAACCCCTTTACTAGTGAGGTGTACCTAATAATAAAGTGGCTGGGGGGGGTATGTGAAAAGGGTCCCATTGGGTACCAGCTTCACCCTTGCTGTATCTGCATGAAATTAAGCTAAAGTTTGCCTCACGTATATTTTTGTCTGTAAACAGTTAGGACTCGGCAGAAAGCGTATTTTCAACCTAACCTTGTGGAAAAACCCAACATCTAATAGAATGAAACCTAAAGCCATGTCGATGGCTTGATGCATGAAACGTTTTACTTTCATGTCCCAGATTTGCTGGCTGTTTTTGGTTTCCAGTTCTGTTTTGCCAGCAGAAGGCTCATGCTGCTGCACACTTTTAGGCTCTAATGCCCCTTAAATGGTTGCTGATCTGTCATTAAGTGTGCAGCAGTGAAGCAGCAGGACATTACTTTGGTATTATTACTGTTATGCCTTTTTTTTTTTTTTTAACTTAATCATCAGAATAAACCTGTGACTCATGTGAGAGGATGTGAGCTGAACAGTTTTCGGTTTCCTGTTTTCCTTCCACATGGTACCAAAGGAGGCAGTGCAACAAAGGTCGAGGAAGCAGGGAAGGGAAAAAGTCGGGGAAATATCAGTGTTGGTGTGAAGAAATATCAGGTTCTAGCCTGTGTTTAAGTGCACCGATCATTAGTATTGATCTGGATGTTGATCTCCATTTGGCCGTGCGGCCCAAATCAAAGTTTTATTTTTGAATGACGATGTTTTATAGCTCGACGTGTTCAGTATGACTGATATTTCAGCGCTAACCCGCAGACTTAATGACTGCCTTTCTTCGTTCTTCAGAGTCACCCCCCGCCAAATTCCCGCAGCTACTCGGTGGCGTCTCAGGGCAGCGGCAGCTCCCCCATGTCTCAGCGGCAGCCCAGCCAAAACGCCACCGCTTTGTTCGGCTGGTCGCAGGTCAAAGGCTCATCGGTCTACTCCAGCAAGCGGTCCCTGCTGCCCGACCACCTGGGGGACGCAAGAGAGGTACATTTGGATCTGAACCAATCAACGTACACTTTGATTTTGATCTGTCATTGGGAACTTTTAGCAAAGATGCAAGCAGTGAGGACTAATTCTAAGGAATAATGATGACTATCTACATTTTATGACTTGATATGATGATGAAATGAGCCTTAAGGCGCCACTATGCCTGGAGAAGAAGTAAATGAGCAGACAAAGAACAAGGCTGGCGCTCTGCTCACTACAATGTTTCATTAATGTTTAAACTGGAGGCCAAGTACAAGAAAAAAGTACAAGAAACATTTAGTTCGTACACGTAGTGCAGCGGTAAATGTGAAATATTTACGAGCTGGTTTAGTTTAGAGTAGGCCGTTAGCTGATTTGAGATTTGTTGAGTCATGAACTTTAATCGTCCCTCTGACTTGATTTTTAATGCTGCAGATTATCCACAAGGGGGCACTCTTATGTTGCTTTAACTCCAGTGTAATATAGCAGGCTTTTCTGCTCTAATCAGCTGCCAGAAAACAACAAAAACAACAACAAGGTGCAAATATGTTTCCTCTTGAATTAACCAGAACATCACAGTTACTTAAAATATTTTGCTTTTGCTTTTATTTCATGATGGAGCACCCATGAAGAGAAGCCAGATTAAATTGTCCTCCTCAATTCAGTCAAAATCAGCAAGTTAATCACAGTCCAGTGAGACCGTACATTTATTAAAAATGACCACAACATCCTTGTTTTATCTCCAGATGATGAGCCAGGCTCAGGGCCAGCATAAAGACCTGATCCAGGGCATCGAAGGCCTGCCCGCAACCCCTGGCCTCTCCCCTCTAGACCAGGACCTGCTGATGCTCAAGGCCACTTCCATGGCCACCATGAACTGCCTCAATGAGTGCCTGCAGATCCTCCACCTGCAGCAGGTGGCCCGACAGAGGAGCTCCCTGGGAGGTACGTGGGGGGATCACTTGATGTAGTCTGCTTTTGACAGCACTCAACTGAGTAACTGGTTATAATTTGTTTAAAAAAAGAGTAGAGGGGACAACTTAGTGTTTAGGATGGCAACGTGCCTCGTTTCATTTAGATGCACCACATTGTGTGCACGCATTCAGCTAACAAGCGAATGATCCCTGGTTCGAACCCAGGAGGAGACACAAATCCCTTTGGGGTTCTGTCAGGAAGAGAATCTGGCATTTAATAAATGAATAAACATGCAGCGCTACCCGCTGTGGTGTTAATAAGGAAGTAGCTGAGGGACATTCAGGGTGACACCACTAATCTGATGGTGCAGCTTTGACAGCCCCGCCCCCTTTTTTTGTTTTTTAAGACTAATGGTCCATTCACATCAAACACAGAGATTCACCTCACGTGAATGCATTCATGTTGGAAACCCACAATTATTTACCCCAAACAGTCTGAGGGACGAGGAGGAGTAGAGCCGATAGCTGGAATCATGTTACAGTAACATCTTTATTGATCTTACCATGACCAGTTTTGGGTAGAGGCAGAAAAATACACGAGAGAAGTTGAACTATTCAGCTCCGTCAAACTGGCGAGAAGTAAATTTATTTATTTATTTGCATAAGTTGAAATATCTAAACTCACGCTAACGTGGATTCCTCTCCTCCTCTTCTCCTTTTCGCCTCCCCAAGTCTCATCAGTTCGCTTCATTGCATAAACTTTGCATGTAACCACGCCATGTGTAGACCAAGATTTGCGCTGCGTGTGAGCGCACAATAAGACTGCTAAACCAGCAAATCACAGAAAATGAAGGGACCCACTTAATAAGGGAAGAAAAAACAAGAACAACTGTTGAATTTCCTCTTTTTTTAAAAAAAAAAATCACAATTTAGCTCAAATGTTTGTGTTGCTGACTCTAGCTCTTTATCACTCTTTGTCACGCTTAACATGGTTAGCGAGCTGGTGACACCCCTCGGTGCTTTATGATTATAATCACCTCCTACTTTGGCACTGAGTCCTCACTAAACACTGTCCTTCTCCACTACCTCCATCTCTGATTTAATTTATTAGTTTTTCTTATAAATTATATATAAACTGGAGCTGAACCCCAAGTTCAGTGAATGCATGATGCTTTAATTAAAAAGGTAAATACTCATGATGCTGATTTGTTTTGTTTTTGCCCTGGTCTTGCAGTACTTGATTGTTTCGGTCCTCTAAATGAGCTTCTACTGAAAACAAATCATAGCTTTGCTCATGCAGGTCTGCAGCCAGTCTAGACAAACTGTTTGGCCGGACAGTGGAATTATTTTGCATTATTGATGGGGGCAGCTGTACCCATTCTCGCCACCTGTCGTGCAGGTAATTAGATCTCAGATGATTAAATAACCATCTGCAGCACCTTGAGGGCAGCTTTGTTTTAAGCTTCACATTTAAAAATCATACAGCAAAGGGAAAGAGAGCAGCTTAAGCCTCGCTGATCGCTTTCTGCTCTGGATCGTTTGAAATGGGAAAAGCCGTCCCACTTTTTCCACAGCAGATCTCATTACTCGATGTATATTTCATCAGGTCGGACTCGCCGCAACAGCCAATCAGATTATGTCGTCCGGCACACAAGGTGAATTTGAATGAGAGCTGTCCTCTGCTATACGTACGTTTAAGGGGAGGGGAGGGGGGGGGGGGCTCGTGCCATACTGAGAGGGTTTAGCCAATCAGAGGATGGGGATGCTTCCTGTCGGCGGGGCCAAAGTATCCTGATACCTGGCTCCACGGAGGAGTTGGGTTGCACTCTCTTGGTCGAGGGCAGCTCTCTCAGGAATAGAAGTTCTGCCCAGTCAGCTGCCCGGCGATTGCGGGGTGTTGTGTGGCGAATGGTGGGCCGAGTGTAGAGCTGCGTGTGAGTGTCAGGGCGCCTCGGTGTGGAGGGAGGGTGGGGTAGTACCATGAGTACCTCTGAACCTGCACCTGTGCACTCCCCGTCCGCTGCAGGACCCACCATCGAGTGGCTGGAGCCCAAACTGCCCGACATCCTGAAGAACGGTGGCAGCTCCCTGGGCAGCTTCGTGACGGGGGAGGGCCCGCTGGAGGGGAGCCGCTTGGAGCTCAGCACCCCCGAATCCTGCAACTTCTCTGGGGTAAGACCAGGAGAAAGGCACCCAGAGGAAGCAGCAGTTATCTGTGCTGAAGAATTTTCTACCATGATTTTGCAGTTTTCTGTTAATGCTCTGTAAGCCAGCCTTGTTTTAAAAAGTATACTGGGTAGTTCTATAAACTCTTGAGTGTTTAAGGTCCTCCTCTCCTTTCACAGGAACAGGAAGACATAGATGCAGAGGATGAACTGGAGGACTCCTTCACCGACAAGGAGGAGGACCTGGGTGCTGTGGAGGAAGAGCGCAGCGTCATCCTACACCTGCTGTCGCAGCTGAAGCTGGGCATGGACCTCACGCGGGTAGGTCGAGTTCCCATCAGCACGGCCGCCCCTCTGAGACGCAAACACAAACGGGTCTTTGATAAGGCTCTTTGCCGTAACAGAGGAGGAATTCCCAGAGCCTGAGGGCTTTTCTGTATCAATAAACGCAGAGTTTAAAGCACTTTGCATCACGATCCTGCTTAAAAAACACAAACTGTAAAACAGATGTGACTCAAAAAGATGAGCGTCAGCCGCTGCAGCCAGCACGTTCCTGATAGGCCAGTTAACAGTTAAAGAGGCCAATGCGGCCTCGGCCCAGTGCATTAGTACGTCTTTAGTTAGTGACAGAAATGTAGGATAGGATAGGCAGCAGTGTTAAGCTAACACATTGGTTCCTACCCATAACTGTTTATACTGGCTCTCAGTTCAGTAGCAACTCAGAAAAACTCTGCATCAGTGGCAGCATAGGAACAAAAGAAGTCGAAACAAGAAACAAAGGGATCGCTGAGTTTTTTTTGGGGATGGGGGGTTAGCCAAAGTTTTCTACAGAGAGCCTCATTTTTTACAGCTGTCACAGCTTCATCCTCTGTCTTCAGAGAATCTCTGTGCTCCTGCAGCGATCCAGGTTGCTTACTGCTTATCTTCAGTACTTGTGTTGCCTTTATTTCAAGTAACACAATACTGACGTCATATAGATACAGATTGGGTGTCGTATTGAAAAGGGAAAATGTTAGGATAATACAAATTAACTTTGTGCCAGTGTGTGGAGTAAAGTAGTTCAAACTGTGAAACTAGATCCGCTCTTTTGGACAAACTGCTGTTATTTGTGCATGAAGAATTGTTTTAAAAAAGGAAAAAGAAAACACACATCAGACAATTAATGCATCAGCACTGATGTAACTGATGAGGCCAATATCTGGTCATCCATAAAGAAGGTAGTTCGCATCATTTAAAAACCTATTTTAAGGCTCAAAATTAGGATTAGGAGTCGCAGATTGAAATAAGCGCGTCATGCTTTGTAATTAGTAGTCAAGGACAGATGCTTAAAAACACCCTGACTCGAGGCCTGCGCTGACACACTATCTTTCAGTGTCAGTTTGCTCTCGTAGTTGGATATCCTGCTCTTGGGTTTCTGATTTATCTCACGGATTCACTGGCTTACCTCAGAGGGAAACCTAGCAAACACTGTGACCCCCCAGGTCACGTCCTTTGTCACTTGCTGGTTTTACTAACAATTTATGTGACAGGTTTCTGCTTAAACTGAGCTATTTTTGGAAGCATGTTAATGCAGTATTCCCCCCCCCTCCACATATACTGTCTTCCTTAGGTGGTCCTCCCCACCTTCATCCTAGAGAAGCGCTCTCTGCTGGAGATGTACGCAGACTTCATGTCGCATCCGGACCTCTTTATGGCCGTCACAGACGGCAGCAGTCCAGAGGACCGCATGGTCCGGTTTGTGGAGTACTACCTCACCTCTTTCCACGAGGGCCGCAAGGGCGCCATTGCCAAAAAGCCCTACAACCCCATCATCGGAGAGACCTTCCACTGCTCCTGGAAGGTACCCAAGAGACCAGACACCTCCAAGGAGCCTTCGCAGGGAAGCCCCGACTCTGCCACTACCAGTGAGGACTCCTACCAAGTGCGCTTTGTGGCGGAGCAGGTTTCCCATCATCCCCCTGTGTCTGGTTTCTACGCTGAATGTCAGGAGAGGCGGATGTGTGTGAACACACATGTGTGGACCAAGAGCAAGTTCATGGGGATGTCCATTGGAGTGTCGATGGTGGGAGAAGGTGAGGCAGCTTGCTTTTTGAATTTCTGTTCAGCAAGGATGACAGCAGGGGTTAGATGCACCGGAAACAGGAGCAGTTTTTCCACATACAGCCTACAGAGGCAGGGTGCAGGAGGCCCACTCACCAGCTGTGAGTGCAACAGGGAGCTAGCTGCACTATCCTCACATTCACACAGATTGTCTGATCCAACTGCTCCTCATTTTCAGTCTCACGTGCACCTCGATCGGATGTCTAGAAAAGTTCAGGGGAGCAGCGCATTGGAAACATTAGCTGTTTTCACACATGAACCTGAGACAGTGTCAGGAGAGTCAGGTTGGCTTTTTATCTAAAGTTCTCACGTGTAGCACAAAGAAAGCGGTGGCTCAGGCGTTTTCACTACTGGAAATAATCTGGTTTAATCGAGAGTGCTGCCTGGGTGGAGCGTACAGAGTTCACCGGCAAGCTACCTGCACTGTTCTCACATTCATGATATCAGACAACATACGGACTCTGTGCTGTGGAGCTGGCAAGTTAGATATTTTACCAGCAAGTCCCACAGCACTTTTAAACCAATCACCATTTGACCCGAGCACGTCGCCATCCCTGTTGGGTTACAGGCTGTTTTTGAGGACATTATTGTTTTATTATTAGCCATAGGCTACCTTAATGATAACTTAACAGGTGGCTAATGCAGGTTACTGTGTGTGCTGGTCAGGTTAACATTTATTGATACGTTTGTTGCCCTGCTGTTCACATGTTCAGCGTGACATGTTCAGTGACAGGAGGAGCTGTGTACCTGCCTGAAAAACTCATAAAGGACATGAAAACTTGAATTGAGTAAATGTATATAAATGTGGTAAAATAACTTAATTAAAACTTTGTTCCCTTTAATTTTTTGAGGGGGAGTGCTTGTAGGGGAAACGCTCATCTGTTTCTGTGCTTCTGTCTTGCCATTTACTGGATGACCTACAGTTCATGCAGACAGTTTTGTACCTGCAATGAGCTCATATCAGCCAGTATATGTCTTCATGTGTCATCTCCAATAATGATATTGACCACAGACTCCTGGCAGCAAGGACAGAACTCACAGTATCTCTTTTCAGAGAGAACTTCAGTAACTATAAGATAATATTTTTTGCCGATAACCCCCAATTTTTTTCTAGTAAATTTGTTTGTATTGTTTTATGATCGCACAAGTGTCGCACTGTCACACAAATCCTGCAACTAATATTTCTGTCGTATTTGTTCTTCCAGGTTGTCTGTATTTGCTGGAGCACGATGAGGAGTACACCTTCACGCTGCCCTGCGCCTACGCCCGCTCCATCCTCACCGTTCCCTGGGTGGAACTTGGTGGTAAAGTCACCATTAACTGCGCCAAGTCGGGTTACTCTGCAGTCATCACTTTCCAGACTAAACCGTTTTACGGGGGCAAATTACACAAGTAAGTCTTAGCTTTTATATCCACAACAGGTCCTGGAAAGAAAATGTATTTCATGTGTATTTGATTTTTCCTTAAACCCTCATAATAACAATAAGGATGGTTTAAATCATGTTAGCAAATAAGCTTTCTTAATTTTTTTCCCCTTCGGTATCTATTTTAAAAAAGCATGGCATCCTTTTTCATTGTTATGCTGATGATAACCAGTTTTATTTACTGCCAGAAGAAATTAAGAAGAAATTTAAAAGTTGCCAGTTCTGCAGCTACAATCTGTATTTCAGTTCTTTAAGTGTCCCAAAAAAAAGGTGTTCACATCTAAACAAAACCTCAGGATTGCACATAAATCTAAGAATTGCTTATGTGTATTAATTTGTTCCTCCTGCGACACATGTAGAGTAACAGCGGAGGTGAAGCACAACCCCACCAATGTGGTGGCGTGCCGCGTGCAAGGCGAGTGGAACGGCGTTTTGGAGTTCAGTTTCACCAACGGAGAGACGAGGGTGGTCGACGTCACCAGGCTGCCCGTGACGAGGAAAAACGTGCGGCCGATCGAGAAGCAAGGACCGACTGAATCCAGGTCAGAGGAAGTTTTAAGGTCGAGTGCACCGCGGCTTCTGTGTGTTAAATACTACTTGCTGAAGTGTTTTGATGCTTCTCAGGCGCCTGTGGCAGCACGTGACCGAGGCTTTACGGCAGAAAGACATCGAGAAAGCCACCGAGCACAAGAGGGTCCTCGAGGAGAGGCAGCGGACAGAAGAGAGGCACCGCGCCGAGACTGAAACCCCCTGGAGGACTAGATACTTTGACAGAGAGGTGAGCAGGGATTCTGCTGAGGTTTGCAAACACAGCAGACGGTACTTTATGCAAAGGAAGTCGTGAGAAAGAGAGGGTAGGCAATCGTATACCTGCCACATCGATGTCGAACACCACTCGCTCCTTTTTGGGCATGTTTACAAAACAAGTTACACCTCCCACTAGACTTGACGTGAGCGTTGTTCGAATTGTCACATCCAATCAGACATTTTTATTACAGCAAAAGCCGAGGTGGAAATCGTGTGGGTTAATACACCCAACAATCGAACATTTTGACTTGTCTACTTGCAACTTTGGCATAACTGAACTACAAAAACTACAAAATCGCTGCTAGAAAAAAATGGAGGATTGACGAGATTGGTTAGCTGGAAGTTCACGCCCTTCTTTAGCAGTTCCACAGCAAATAGTGACTTAAGAGGAAAGAAAACGTAACAGGGAACAGAGAAAACTGAACAGACTAAAAAATATGACCCAAAAAGAATATAAAGATATTTATGCAGCACCAGGAGAGAATACATTTAAATTTCCTGCACTGCTAGACACTCAAAGTACACAAAAAAATGTATTTAAGGGCTAAAATAGTGGCTTTTGCATGATATGTCTCCTTTAAATGAAGCACCCATTAAGTCTTAGCGCAGATGTGGATCACTTTAAATTCCAGGATTGAGGACAGGCCTTGGCAGAGGTTCACATTCTCCAAGAGCCCTTCATCCTTGTGTATTACCTCCACCAAGGAGACGGTGTGACAGGCTCAGTTTGTCTGTTTGGTAGTTAATTTGTCAGCAGTTCTTTAAACTTGGATGAAAATGTTGCCCGATGTGGGACTGGGATCACCTTAAAAGTGACTAATGTCTGGAATTGATTAGGATCTTATTGCAAGATGGAGTAAAATTAGACGTTTCCCATCATATCTTGCTTATCAGTTTAAAATTGGGAGGTGCCATCTTGATGATCTCAAAGACAGCACAAGCTAATCCAGATCCAGATATCCCTCCTGGACCCAAGCACTCATGAGTGGTTCAGAGGAAAATTTCCACCTTGAAGTCTTTGGCTGCAATTTGCAAGATTCACTGCTTTATAACTTCTGTCTCTTGCTCAAGTGTCTTGATTTAAAAGTATTCTCATGTTGTGCTTGGCTTTTTTTTTTTTTTTTTTTTTAAATTAACTTTTAGAGAAAAATGGGTCATTTTAATGGGAAGCACTCGGCAGAGGAGTTTTCAGTGCTTGTTGATGCATCAGTTTAATGTCTGCTCTTCAGCAAATTATTATTTTTTAATCCAGCATCAAATCAGATACTTTACAGTCTTAACTTAACAGCCTCATGTTTTGTCTGACTTCATCACAATTATGCTAACTCTCTGCAAACACTTCATTATCACTCATTCACGATACCACACTGACTCTCGTCTCTTCTCCTCCTCCAGGGCGAAGGCTGGATTTATCACAAGCCACTTTGGAAAAACTCTGCATTCAAATCCTAGTTTCTTCAGCCCGCCTATCTTGGATGTTGATATTGTATATTCAGGAATGTCTGTGTGAGTGTGTGCGCGAGTGTGTGTCTTGTGTGCACACGCATGCAACCGATGGTTATGAAATGGAAAGCATGACCTGCACTGACGTACAGACGAATGCGACCCGGGGGGGGACAGAGACGGCATGACCGAAGGTGTTCTCGAATCTCTCACTCACGGTGTTCAGGAAGCCTCCGAGTACAAGCTTTTGTACTGCTGATTAGTTTCTTTTCTTTCTTTTTTATAATCCAATGTCAGTGAAAACATATTCTTGTACAGGTAATGTTACTCTATTTACACCGCCTTAAGATGATCTGATGAATGATGCTCTGTTTGGACTCGGATGATCTGCATAGATATGGTTTCTTCTCTTTTTAAACTGTGGTTGTGCCCGGGGATAAAGCAAATTTTGATGAATTTCACCTTTAAATAGGAGCGAGAACCCCAAATAATTGGATCAAATGCCTCATAAGGTGGATTCTGTGTATTTGAGCTGATAAAACAGAAGTCATTCCCTCTGTTACTGAATGTATTTACATGCACGTGGTATTTTGAACTGGGCAGTACAGGAGCATTTGGTGGATGCCTCTTAGAGTAATTATTAAACAGTAGTTTCATGAATATATAAAACGGCACACTGAGCAGTGCTTACGAAAACTTGGTGGACTTTGGAGTGATGGATGTAAAGAAAAATGGTCAAAAGTATTTGAGATCCTAAAATAATCCAAACTGAATACTGAATTCACACACTGTTTACTATGGACTGCACTGCACTTACTCTTTACTCTGTTGATTTATCTCATCATTTCCAAGGTAACGTCCCAGTCACCGGCCTAGAGAGTGGTTGGCAACCACCAATCATTAGGAAAAATGAGTGTTCCCCACCAACTGGCAAGTTGTAACAGGTGGTTGCAAAGAGGTTGCTGTGGTTGCATGTAGTTTGCATGGACGATGGAGACTTGTCTGTAAATGCACTCTGAGCTGAAGTGAAACTATGAAGAATGATGCAAACCTGAAATGAAGATTGTTCACCTTCAAAGTAAAAGTCTGTCTGACCACTGAAAACATGTTTCCAAAAGTTAACTCTTACTTTGAAGGTGAACAATCTCCATTTCAGGTTTGCGTCCAACTCTTGGGATTCGCTCAGGAAGTAGTTGGCAAGTCTGTGTCTTCCGTGCAAACTACATGCAACCACAGCAACCTGCTAGCAACCAAAACAATTGCAAGGAGATCTTTGGTGTAGCACCTAACCCTAAAATCTTTGAGACAATTTCAGCTTGCAACTGCCAGCAACCACTTGCCAACCAGCTGGGAAATACACTTTTTCTTGTTTGTTTGTTCTTGTTTTGTTTTGTTTGTTTTTTGTTTTGTTTTTTTTTTCCCTAGTGACCAAAAGTTGCCAGGGGTCTCTAGGCCTGCATGACAGAAGCCTAAGATAACCTTGATGGCAACATTATAATGTTATTAGGGTTATTTTTCATGCTAAAACTTAAAGCTCCCCTTTAAGCTGTAAGATGTATCTTAGTTTGATGATTGGTAGAATTCTCCAGTAACTCCAAATTGCCCCTGTATTAAGTGTGTGTGTGTGTGCGCGCACAACACAACACCCTCTAATGGATTTGGTACTGTCACTGCTTCCATGAGTCTGCATTTGGGTGGACTTCCAAGAACTAGAAAGAGGAATAACTACTCATCTATGGTCGCTGCAGCAGTCTGCTAGCTACGCCACTGCTGAATGTGCACTTTCATTCAGAAAACACGTACAGTTTTGTGGGTGTTTTGGTTTAAAATTGAACTGTACCAGCAAGAAAAAGGCCAAAGTGAATAAATCAGATGGGAGACACCTTGCAGCCACTGAGTGACCAAACAGCCGGGGGTAATATAAGCTGTTAAATGATCAGGGAGCATAATCTGTAATGTGGAGCTAGCTTGCCTAGCGTGGGCTCCAGGATGGCTGGTTTTGTTAGAGGAATAGTGGCTTCCACGGCGATGCTTTGTGCCACATCTACTTAACATCAAACACACCGTTCCAGGGGGGTGTACTGCAAAGCAAGTTCAACATAGCCAGGCTTTCTTTGTGTTAGCCGGCTAAGTAGATCATCTCAGCAATGGTGAGCTTTATTTGTAAGCCCAGGACTTCCAGTTCCTTCCAGTTTTGTTTGAAGAGAAACTAGAACTCAGCGATACGAGTTCTAAGACCAATACGATATTTGGTGATTTTAAAAATGCAGTATTTTCTTTCAGATGCATGAAACACAGACAGGTTTCCCCGCCATTTGTTATGTGTGCAGTTATTCATGAGTCCTTGCGAAGATATGATGGCGCAGCTTAAAAATCGTATTTTATTGGCACGTTTTAAGCCGTGGATTACTCGTTTACGCACTGATCAGCTGTTTATTTGTGGCTCAGAACTTGCAAACTGTCCTCTGATGGACAAACTATGCAACATCAACACTCATAACAGGGTCGTAGGGTGGCTCTCCCATCTCTTCTATACGCTTTAAATTTTCATTTATCAGCTGTTATAAATGTTGATACCGATCGATCAGCAAATGGCTAATATTGAGTCTACTCTGAACATAACTTTTTCCAGACCAGGTTATTTATTTGACGTAAGTTACCATGGTGATTTAGCCTTCGTGATGCTGTAAACTCTGACTTTAGGCTAAACTTATCTCGCTAACCCATTAATCTCGCTCCGTCGTACACCCATCAGGTCTGTACAGCGCTATAATAAAAATCTCCACTGGGGCTTAACACGACAATTGTGCATTAATAACGAGAAGTGGTGCTGATGTGGCTAATTGCAGTTAGCTGATATATTCGTCCAATCGGCCGACCTTAATTTAAGTGTTAAGTAGTGTAATTCACTATGATTTAGACTGTAGGTAAATAGACACAAAACCACCTCAATTAGTGTTTTAAAATGGCTTAATGACCCAATAACCAAACATGTCCTCTGAATTTGACAGTACCTGGACTCCCCTTGATGATACTCCTTCTAAAATTGTGCATTTAGAAACAAAATGTTTTCTTTCAATAATTCAGCTCTAAATTGAATGTCGAATGCTTTTAATATATTGACTTTGTTTTTTGTTTGGTTTTTTTGACAAGTTCACGTTGCTGGAATGGGATTTTGAAGACTGAAAACGACCACATTTTATTAAACGATCAAACGATTCAGGCACAGGTGAATGCTTCTTTAAAAAAAAAACTGCTACGCCACTCGTCGTATCTTTTGTTTTCTTTTGTGGTTTTGCAGTGTTTGGGGAAAAAATCCTGCAGCATGATTGCAAAGTCTTCATCTCCTGTGAATACATCACTTATGTTTCCAGATGTGTGTCGTCAAAGCTTTTAACCAAATTTGCTTCCTTTGTAATGCAAATAAATAGTTTCTTTAAATGCGCGTCCTTCCCCCGTTTTGCCCTTCTTATTTGTAGCGCCACTTGTAATATTTCTTGTTCGATCAGTGTTTGTTCCAGTCTGCCGTACTGTGACATACAAGCGATGTCCTGTGTGTTTCATCTCCGCTAAAGCAGAAACCCACCCTGCCATCGATAAGCTACTCCCTCCAAGTCTCGGTGCCTTATGCAAACTCTTCATGTGCGTGTCTGTCAGCGAAGGAGCGCAGCACTGTCATCACCCACTGATCTGACCGATGCAATGACACTTGTATTGTTTGTGTGTGTGTGTGTGTGTGTGTGTGTTTTGATTTCTTTTTTTCGGGTTGTTTTTAAAAATCAGTGCTCTATGTTGAGACTTGGATCGTGCACTTCTGTTGTAGGTTTGGACATCCTCCTGGTTTTTGAATTCTTCTGGTTGTCTTGCTGGCCTCTGAAATGCACTGAAGGAAACCTGATGTAGAAAAGAAATGGACATGTGTGCTAATAATCCAATAAATTGCATATCAGTTGTATGCCGTGTTTGGTTCTCTTTAGCATTTGTTGTTCTGCACATTAGCATCATTATACATGTGAAAAAGACTTCTTTAAGGCATGTGAGAGCTACACCTACACAGGTCCACAACAGTGTAAAAATAAATGTGACAGAACAGTGCTGAAGCTAAGGATAAATTTGTTACATTGTAACAAATGACTGAAGTTATGCTGTGAAATTAAATCTGTGGACCCATCAGCAAGTCTGCTGACTGAGCTTCCAGTCTAGCCAGGACATCCAGTTAAAGACGTCTTGTTAGTGCAGATGAATGAAAGGGGACCTATTGTGCTCATATCCAGTTCCATATTTTTATTCTTGGACTCTGTGAGAGTAGCTTTGCGTGATTAACTGTTCAAAATGATCTATATTTCTCTCATACATGGCCTTGGTACAGCACCTCAGTTCATTCTGTCTGAAACAAGCTGTTGTAGCTCCCTTCTCTCTCTCTCCCTTTAACCCAACTGTCTTCTCATTGGCTGCCTCTTGTGAGCAGAAGGTTTGAGTAGCAGGTGGGCGGGGCTTCTGTGTTCACAGCCAGAGTCGTGTGCCTGGTATGACCATATAACAGTATAAATATTTCTGAATCTGAGCATTTGTTCATAGATGCATTGATCTCATTATTAGAAACTTACTCCACTGCTGAAACTCAGTCCTGTGAAAAACCAAGTCCAACCTTACTGCTTCCACAGGAATTAAGAGGGTAAGTAGCAGCCAGGTGCTGCTAATCAGATTCACTTGATTAACTGATCATCACTGACTTGATTTGATCCTTAGATCCCAGATTTAGCCACCACCACCCCCGATTCACACTCTAGGCATAACCAATAGATCCCGAAAACAGACAAAAAGCTGAAAAACATTGTAAACAATATCCATTTATTTATATATTTAGGAAATATTCAGATATACTGAAGCTTTATTACTTAATCTTTGCACAACGAAGACATCATTCGACACAGACATGTTACATTTAAAGGGTGCTCCGATACAACAAACCCGGACCGCCGATTCTCCTTCGCGCTCTAGGTTTGGCACGGTGCGCATTTTGAAACATTAAACTAAGAATCGGTAGAGATGTGCGGATTCTCGCTGCATAACTGTAATCTCCACGTACCCAGGTGATCACATTTGTTCCACAAAACTGCGACACGAGAAGACAAAATTAAGAGAGAAAGCGGCTAAAGGTAAAACACTCACAGTGCGTTGGTGTGACTTATGGCACGTTTTGTCTTCTGTAGCGCGACAGCGCGCAGAGAGGTTCGAGTGTGAGGGGTAAGCGAGCAGCTAAGTTTCATGAACAGGGCAGACGGGGACACAGACGGTGCTGTTTTCAGCAGATACTCTGGAGGTATGAGGTTTTCACTGGAGTAAATAAACCGATGCGCACAGACGTCTCTGTTAAGGCATGAAATGAGCAACGAGGTAACGTCTATCTACTGCATTGTCACAGTCCCTCTGAATATAAGACATCACACACACAAACAGAACAGCATGACCTGCACAGCAACACCAGGACGAGTGTGTCTCTGTAAATATTATCTGCTTATTTCTATATATAACTGCTATTAAAAGATACAGTCTTTGGTCACAAATAAAATATTGTGCACGACACACACTGTAGAGCTAGAGCTGATAGCAATGGGACGCAGGCAGGACCGGGTTTGGTTTTAGCCGTAATCTACAACCTGCTTTCTTCATTCCTGCCAGTTCAGAAGAAAACAAACAAACAGATGAAACACGTTGAAATGTAGTGTCTTTGCATTTAAAGGGGAAATCAGTCGGTTTATCACTGCGTTTCTGTTAAGTCAGTGCAGCGCGAGCAGAGACGGTGCTGGCGCCAGCAAGGAGACGCAAACCTGCTGGGGCCCCCCCCCGGACATGAAACCTCTGATTTCATGTGGAATTCTAGAAGTTCGGTGATTTTCTTTCCACTTCTCATAGTTACACTACGTAGTAAGTGTGGGCACCGGGGCAGAACTGGGATCGGTGGAGGAGAGGTAACCCGTCCGCTACTTTCTTCTTAAAGTGAGTGGGCTGTTGGTTAACCTGAAGTCAGATCTGTGGCTCACATAAGCGTCGGGCTTTTCCACCTTTTTCTTCTGCCACATAAAAATACATCGAGAAATGTGAATTTTGAAGCTTTTACACATCTGATGGAGGATGTTTGCTGACAAGCTTGAGGAAGCTTGGTATGCAGCCCGGTCTCACAACAAAATGTAAAATGGTTGCAAAAAAAAAAAAAAAAAGCATTTTTTATGTATTTTTAAAAAAAAAAAACATGTATTTTGACCAGATCTTTTCTAAACCCATCCACGAAACATATTTTTAAATTGAAAGCATATTTCAAAAATGTATGAATGTGATGTGTAGGCCTCTGATGTAGGTGATGAATTGATTCCAATACATGCAATTCCTGCAACCCCAGATATCCATGCAACCCTGCAGTTTCTGCAACCGTAGGCATATTTTTCTGCCTTTCAAAAGCGGAAAATATGAATTACACGCCCATAAACACAAAGGTCGCAGCTATTTCACAAAGTGCTGTGAGACTGTTGTAATATAGGGAGCATGTGAAAGTCATGTGATCGTGTTTGCATCTTAATGTTAGCTTCTCTTTTTGTAGATTGCATTTACGCCACAAAAAAAAAAAAGTGTTAAATTTGTTAAGATTATCTTGTTGAGTAACTTATCTCAAACTTTAATTTTTTTAATGGAGCCAGAGGAAAAGTATCCGTGCTGATTTGTTTTCTTTAAAAACACTTAAAGCGCCGGGTGTGGCGGACACTCGGCGCTTCACCTTTCAGCTGAAAACACATCGACTGGTTCTGTGAACACTTTGCAGCGACAAAGAATAAACACGTTTTTCTAAAATATAAAATCTCATAGACTTCTCCATTACAACGCTTCATACTCCACTTCTATGTGATCACGCATCGTGTTTAAAATACATGTACCGTATTATATATTTATTCCCTTTACTTCATTTAAAATAAGTTAAGTCACCCTCTTTATCTTTAGAATGGCTCTTTATAATGTTTATATAAATCTGCACCACTTTATATCTTATATCATCTCCTTTTTCAGTATAGACGTCTTCTCTGTTTCATCTGGAATTTTAAATGATAATACAGTATGACCCAAAAATAAACTTCTGCTCTTGGGGTGATGGTCGGGATAGGAGAGGAGATATGATGTCGATTTCTGCTTTAACATACATTCAACCCTCAGACTGAGGGCAGATAAGATAAAAGAGTGACTCTGATGTTATATTTCAGACAGAGGAAGGAGTTTTCTTCATTTTGGAGACATAAAGTCAAAACATTCCCATCCTTTCCACCTGTTTAAGACTTTCAGTGAAATCTAAACTTTGCTTTTTGTGTTTTTTTGAGCCTCCGGATAGAAAAACAATCCACGCGTCGCCTCGCTCACACATGGGACTCATCCAGGTCCAGGTCGACGGGGGAGAGGGGCAAGGGAGAGCGGCGAGGAGAGCGGCGGGGCGACCGGCGGGGTGAAGGGGGGGACAGCAGCGGGGTGAGAAGCGGGTTCTCGGTGCCGTCGTCCTCGCTGAGCTGCAGCAGGGTGTCGCTGCGCGGCAGCAGAGCTGTCGTGTCCTCGTCCCCGGGGCTCTCTCTGATCCTGGAAGGCCCGGGTGGTGGCAGAGGAGGAGGTACAAGAGGACTTGGTGGTAGCGGTGGTGGCGGCGGAGGGCCCGGGGCGGGCGCTGTGGTCAGCACCGGAAGCGGCGGTGGGAGAGGAGAGGAGGTGCGGGACAAAGGGAGAGGGGAGCAGGTTCTGGATGGGGGCGTTGGAGTGGAAGGGCGGGAGATGGAAGGGGGAGGGGAGAGGCTGCTGCGGAGCCCCCACTGCTCTCTCTTCTCCTTGCTGCTCAACACTGGAGGGACCTGTGCGGGAATACACCTTTACTTTTCTACACTTTTAAAGGGCCAGTTCACCCAAATTATAAGACGTAAAATTATATTTTTATCTCCTTAAATGTAGAGGATAGATCAAACTTAAGGAATGGCACCAGAAGGTGTGGTTTAAAGGCACAAGGGGTGCCACAGGGCTCAATACTGGGTCCACTCACCAGCCAGTCTGTTCAGCTACTCGTTAACACAAACATCTAATTAATCACATGGTAGCAACCCACTATATTTAGTCATGTAGACATGGTCAAGATGGCTTCCTGAAGTTCAGACTGAGCATCAGAATGGGGAAGAAAGAGATAGATTTTACACTGTATTTTGTACATTTTGTATTTTGTAATCAACGTCTAATTTTTTTAATTCTTAAAAACTGACCACGTCGCTCTTTATGTCCACAGAATAAGCAGCTTATAAATGCATGGATGGAGTTTTGTATTTCCTCCCTCAGCTGCGCCTACCTGTGCATTTGTAGGTCCGTGCAGATCAGCAGTGATCGTGGCTGAAGGGGCGGGGGGCACTTCCAGGGTTGGGGACTTTGATGGAACAGGACTCGTCCCTCTACCCTCGGCCGGTGGATCCACGGTGCTGGGAGTCGGGGGCTTGCTGGCCCCACCCGCGGGCGCCTGCTGGCCTTGATTCTCCGTAAAGGTGACTGACCTCTTTTGGTCTCCATGCGCTGTGGGCAGACAAGCACGCGCACGCGGTCAAAACAGAGACGACAGCGCCAGCTAGCGACTCGCTAACACATCAGCACCACCAAAAAAGAGTGGAGGCAGGGACGGGACAGGAGAGGGGGAGGCAGGGATCGGGGAGGTAATGCAAGACAGACATGCAGAGCGCCCTATTGGGTGAGGTTGCAGATAGAAGGGGCGAGCCGTTGCAGGGTGGAGAGGAAGGGTTAAGAGTTCAGTGTCTCACCTTCACAGTCCAATAAAGTTTCTTTATTTCGAAACAAAGGCATGAGACAGAACAGAGTGAGAAGAGTCAGTCTGGTGGCAGGTGGTACAACAAACAGCATTGGAACAAAGACAGAGGTCGTGAATGGGGAGGGCGGGTCAGTTCAAGTCAGCACACTGATAATAAATAAAGTATTTTAATGGGTTTAACTATTTATCGGTCTAGATTTGACTTGTGCGCTTGATCTAAAATGCAGAGTGAGTTTGGCAGTTACTTTTAAAGTGAGTCACTCATCCTTTTTCATCATATTACGACGCGTGATGCGCTTTCATCGTCACCTATCTAAGAAAAGACAGATGAAAGCATGCGTGCCATTACCCAGCGGTTTGTTCTTCGGCTGGATGCTCCTGCGCGTCGTAGAAAGCCTCGCTCCCGATCGACCGCGTGGTTCAGTCTTTGGAATGGACAGCAGGGGGCGTCGCATCTGCAGGAAATTCAAAGAAAAGCCGGCAGTTAGTTAGCCTGGCCGCTTTGTTGTAGCATCCATGTGGGATTTTATTCTTTTATTCTTAGTAAATAAAATGTCACCGTCTAAGAATTAATGATTTTTTTAAAAAAAAATACATAATTGAAAATTAGATGCATAGTTCATATTTCCACATCCCCCTTTTTAAAAACACCAAAAATATATGTCTCTCCCCCCTCAGCCCCAACCGGTCGCAGCAGATGACCGCCCCTCCCTCAGCCTGGATCTGCTGGAGGCTTCTTCCTGTTAAAAGGGAGTTTTTCCTTCCCACTGTCGCCAAGTGCTTGCTCATAGATTATTGATTTTTGTTTGCTGTTATTTTATTTCTTACATAAAGTTTTAAATTATTATGAAAAATTACTAATTTTGCCTAACACTTAAAAGTCTGTGTGATAATTCAAGTAGCCCAAATTGAGTGAATGTCTGGATTTAAATTCATTATTAGAACCATAAATAATTTCTCCATTATGTCTTGTTTTTAAATTAATTTTATTATTAGTAGTAGTACTAGTAGTAGTAGTAGTACATTTTTAAATTATACATTTCAAAACTGTCTTTAAATTCTGGCATGTTGTATGACTCCTATTTATATTAAGAAATGCACATGAATTAAAATATTTTTTGCACAATGGAATTTAAATTCAAATGATAAAAAAAAAGTATACAAAAAATTACAGTACAGTTATTTACTATTTTACCCTGTATTTTTATAATTATTTTTATTTAATTTTAATTATAATTTTTAAAAATATAAAAATCCCAGGGTTTTTTTTGCTCACATTCAAAAGTGCAATAAACCAACTGGCTCATATTCACTGCATTTGTGAATTTTAACAAAATATTTTAAAAAAATAACCATACACATCCTCATATTTTAAAACTTTTTTTTCACCTTTTTAAACTTGTATAACTTTTCATTCTTTTTTCAGAATGTATTCATATAAAATTAGTTTTTCATTTATGTCATGTTGTTTGGCTTTTGTTAACAAAAAATGTGGAAAGGTCTGAAACTTTTATTTATTTATATAATTTTTGCAAATATATTTTTAAGATTTCATTTTTGATCTGTGTTTAAATGTAACACATGAAAAGCAGCGGTGATGCCCACACCTGTCTGAGTCCTCGCTTTCTTCCCAGCGGAGGCTGGATCAGGAGGTTCTGCTGACCTGGTTCGCTCTGCACACTCGCCACCCTGGTTCAGTCGATCGTAAAGAGACACGCAGCCACACACGCACACGCGCACCCACACAAAACACACGGAAATACGACGTCACCGTGAAGGGACTGAAATGCAGCGCATCCCCAGCTGTCAGTAAACTTTCATCACACCAAGATGTCGCAGCTACTCTACCCATTCACTCACTACACAACACGCACAGTATGCTACAAGACACCCAGTCACAGTACAGAACAACAAAACAGTGCTGCTATGATTCGAACACTAAAAACACAACAGGGGATAACAGGGGCTGGAGCGGCAACCCTCACAAAGCAACTTGTCTCTTTTTTTGTACTAAAAATACCCCTGAAACACAATCAAAATATTCCCGAGTAACCATGAAACAGACTCACGGAGCAGAATCAAAATTGGTTTCTCAACAAAGAAAACAACAAAGGTGTTCTTTGTTTCTTTGGTGTTTTTGTTTGTTTGTTGCGTTGCCACCCCAGTTCCCTTGTGCCCCTCCAGATTGGTATCCACAATAGGACGCCCAATTTGATCAGCGAGAAGCCTGATAGACACGTAAACAGTATGAAACACCATGGCACCAATGAGAGGCTGACTTTAGTGATGGCACATTAACTATAAAGACCCACAGCTAACAGAGGAAGAACAGAGGCAGAGAGCTCCCTGGCCCCAGGGGCTGATTGGGCCCTCTTTAGCATTTTTTTTTTCCAAAGGGGGGAAGGGCCTGTTAGGATAGCACAGCGGATGAGCTGAGAAGATGAGGGTCAGTGTGGAGCTCAAGGGGAAGTGAGGGGGGGTATAGGGGACAGAGACAAGGCACACTGGACCCACACAGAAAGAGATAGAGACAGGTAGGTGGGAGGGGAGGTGTGACGGGCCAAGGCGATTTGATTGGATGCGGATGAGTGATCAACAGTGAGGCGGCCAATAGAGGTGGCCGTCCTGAGGCGATGCCCCTCCCAGTGGCGGACAGATGCAAGAATGCACCAGCGGGACACAGACAGAGAGAGGGCCACTGTACCTAGAGAGGTTACCCTCCTGCAGAAGGCCCTGGGACTCATCTAGCACATTGGGTTCACTGTAAAAAGGGGGGCGAAGCGGGAAAACGGGAGTTTAGGGAGTGTAGTGAGATCCATCACCACCCTGAGCCCCTTATTTAGGGGGGGTTATACAAGCCAGGGTGTTTCCTCTTACCAAAACTAGCCAAAGCTAGAGCAGACTTTTTCTTTTTAACACTCTTACCATGAAACAGAGTCTTAACGCTGCCCTGAGACTGCTTAATCAAAAACATCATAAATCAACAGAGATATACACAGAAAAATATGACCGTGATAGTGGGATATGATTGGTTGATTCTTGTCAGTTCTACATGCTACATAATAAACAAGGCAAGAGTTGGACATTTCTTGAAAGCTGCCCTGAAAACAGAAATTACCTCATTAGATGAGTTCAGCCAGGAGGACAGAAGCACCTGCGGTTCTCGATTATAGCTTTACGGTGTTGCCGTCTGAGCTTTTTGTAGCCAGGAGTCAACACGGTTAACATACCCAGAGACTGATCAGTGACCCCTGGCGACCACTGGATGCTAGGGAAATTGGTGAGTAGTTGCTGGAGGTCGCTGGCTGTAGCGAGTGTGAAAACAGTCGCAAAGACGTGTACCACCCTGCACCGAAAACATCCTTGCGATTGGTTTGGTTACTAGCACACTGCCAGAGTCGCTCCTAGTTTGCAGGTAAGACGCCAATTTTTCTGTAAACACTCACTGACTCACAGCGTGGTCGTGAAAATCTGAAAAACAGTCATCGTTTGTTGTTTCTTTTGCATTTTTCACAGTTACTTAGTGAGCATTCGTAGACAAATTGGCGTCTCCCCTACAGACTTGGGGCGACCGCGGCAATCTGCTAGCAACCAAAGCAAGCAAAGTTTTTGATGCAGAACCCTCTTCGAGGCCGATTTCACCTGCCGACAGCCTGCAACCATTTGCCAACTGGTCGGGGAAAACACATTCTCCCCCGGGGACCGGAGGTCACCACGGGGTCACCAACTGGTCTCCAGGCCTAAACTGTAGGCTGTAGGCCTTTTTATTCTTTTTCATGCTCGAGTGGCCATTGGTGGTACTGCAGTCGGCTTCATTCTTCAACCCTCAGATTGAAGGTTTTTTGCTCGCTGTAGAGCTAACTGATTATATTTCTCTAATTTTGGGGTAGTTTTCATGACTCCGTGTAACCTGTGGTTGAAAATTACATACAATACAGAGTTTGTATAATATATGTATTCATAACTAGGTCCTGATAAATGACTAAAAATAGAAATAAATGAGCTATGCTATGTATCTTTGAAAGGTGACAATGTGCTTTACCTCCTTTTGTCCTTTCAGTAGGTCTGAAATCTCTTTTTATTGGTTCCACACCACCTCATCTTTACTTTCCAAGCACAGGAAAACTTTTTGCATATTACCCAAGGCTTCATTTATCAAACAGCCAGTGTTTTGACCCAGCACGACTCCTCAGATTTCATGGACAGCAGATTTGCTGAGATAATTGTGAGTAAATAAGAGGAATTCCTGTTATGTGCGGCCTAACAGTAACTCAAGTTACAATCTGAAACACCCAAGATCTCTTGCTGTCTAAATGAAACCACACCTTTCTGCACCTATGTGTGCCTTCCACCGTGAGCGGGAAATGTTACCTCTGGCTGGGCAGCATGGTGGTGCGGGGGGGCTCCAGCTGAGAGGCCGCCGAGCCGGTGACGTGGCTGGAGAAACGGCGCTCCGACATCATCCTGGGCAGGAAAGCCTCGTGCTCGCTCACCACGCTGGGAATACTCATGGAGTCATCTGGAGCGAGAGGAACGCAGGGCAGTGACTTCACTTCAAATTTACAGGAATGAGCAAAAATGGCTGGAAAAAGGGAAGTGGTTCTGACTCTCTTCGTCGTCCTCGTCGGTGCGGCTGAGCGTGTCCTGCGAGGGTTGCCGTGACGGTTGGCTGTCCTGTTCCCAAACTGTGCCGGTGCCCGTGTTGGAGCGCGACATCGTGGCCAGACTGAGGCGGTAGGCTGATGTAGAGGTGCCCACTGTGCTGATGGACGTCTTGCCTTGATATGCTGTGGGGTAGAAATCACCATAAATGAAAGAGGAGCTAATGGTTCCTTCTGAGAACATTTAAAGGGCATGTTCATGTTCTTCATAATTCTGTACTGAGGGCTTTTATTTTGAAGTTCTGAGCTGTTTCTCAGCATCCTGTTAACTTTTATTCTGAGTGAGCCTTTAAAACACCCTGCTAAATTTCTTTATTTTGAAAGTAACAAAAGCTGTGTTCATGTTGATAAGGTCCAAGGGCTTTTATTTTGAAAGTTAGATGTTTTTTAAAGGCATGCTGATCTTCCATTAAGAAGCTGAGAGCTTTTATTTTGATAATCTAACACCTTCAAGCATGCTGTAGTATACTTTTATATCAGTATGTGTTTGACACCAAAAAAATCTAGATGGATGAAATCAGATTTTTAGGTGAACGGCCCCTTTAATGTTTGGTTTAAGTATCTGACCCGAGCCGCTGTGCACAGCCTCTTTGAGGATCTTGAGCTCATTGTTGAACTCTGCAAACAGCGAGCTCTTGCAGAGAGGTCGTGGGATGAAGCGCCGCTCCAGCTGGTCAGCGATGTGGTGACGTGCCGTGATCTCCTCCTGGGATTCGGCCGGCTGGGTCAGCAACTGGAAAAGTACGACAGAAGAGAAATGAAGACGATGAAACCCAACATTTCAGAGATGCTGAAGGAACAGAAGGTTGAAGCGATGCTGCTTTACCTTGCACTGTATGAAGGGTCTGAGCAGGACAAAAATAGGGATACGGGTTCGGACAATGAAGTCGATGAAGTCCCAGAAAGCCAAGCCGCCCACCTTCCTCAGAGCCATCTCTTTCACCTGCAGGCTCAACCGATACCACTGGTTCCCCAGCGAGCGCTCGAAGCAAACCAGCACCACCTTCAGAGCTGTGGAGGGAAGCGGATGAGAAGAGAAAGGCAAAGCCAGCTATAAAACGTTCTCGCTCCTCTTACCGTACCTAAATAAGCAGCCTGGCTCGTGGACTCGGCTAATCCCTCCCTGCGCAGATCTTTCCCCGGGTCGCCCGGCGTGGAGCAGTGAGCCGGAGAGGCGTCGAGCATGAAGTTCTTGGTGCGAGACGTGGAGATGATCCGAGGGGGCAGAAGGATATTGATGACCGTCTGCAGGAGAAGGAAGATCTCCGGCTGCTCCAGGTGGGGGCTGTCTGCGTGGAGAAAAACACGAGAAATCCAAAGAGCCGCTTAACGTTTAACTTCTCGCACTCCAACCACAATAAAACCTTACCTTTGCTTCCGGATCCTACTGTTAAAACAAAGGGAATGAGCAGGTTGAGCAGCATCCCCTCCCGTCTTTCCTGATTGGTGAAAGGTGAGATCACATGACTGAGCGGGAAGTCTTCCTTCAAGGCCTGGGAAAAGTGGAAGGAACCAGTGTTAGTGTGAGGAGCAGCCTGTTTACGAGTGGATGCTTGACGGCTTCATCAGCCGTACCTGAATTTGCAGAGCAACCAGCCGGACCACGGCGGTGCTGAAGGGCAGCGGAGGAGAGAGGTAGGGGCTGAGGTGGAGGAGCGGCAGCCCGTCTGCCACGCTGGAGGGTCCGACCACACCCATCACCTGGCAATGCAGCCAATAAAAAAAACATTAAGTAATACAAAAACAAAAGCAAGCACTTCTTTTTCTACATCTTTGTGCTTCCACACCAGGTTGACGCAGACGTTGATGAGCGAGCGGAGGTGTGGGAGGAACGAGATGATCGGCTGGCGCTGCAGGGTCAGGCAGATTCCCTCGATCAAGCTACTGGCCGCCTCCCACTCCACCTGTCTCCTGGAGAACGAACAAGCACACACCACCACCCCACAACCAAATACAAGCACATTGTCATGATTTAAAACAACAAAAAGGACCGACAGGGAAAAATAATTCTCTTTTTTTTTTTTTACATCTTAAATGACCAGAATGTGGCATATAATCAGTATTAAGTGCCATCAGTCATCATATATATATTAACTCTTCCAACACTGTAAAATCAGATCTTTATACTTACATCAAAGACACCAAATGTTGCAAAGCTCACAAACACTGCCAGCTAAACACTGCAGCAACAGATCCTGGTGTGAAGTCACACCTCAGAGCAGTGTTACCTCTGAGCTCGCTGCCTCCAGTCTATAGTCGGGGAAGGTTTTTGCCCATTTGTGTTTTTGTTACTCTTTATTATAAGTTATATATAAATATTAGTCAATTCGATTCTATTTATGTGGTGCCACGTCACAACAGTTGCCTCAAGGTGCAAAAGTCCCCTCAGTTCTATTTTTTTACATCATTTTTTGTCATCAAGCGCTCTTGGGCAACAGCTCTCCAGGCGTTCTGAAGGACTTTCAAAGGTTTTCTTTGGACATTGGCTGCTTTTTCACTCATTTTCAGAGAGATGAGTTACATTCGCTCCTTCCTGCAGGAAACTTCTAACTTCTTTAGAAAGAGAAAGTTTCTCTAAATATATTCAAAATCTGAGATTCTCTCATTCTCCTAATATCAATTTTTGAGAAAAATAACGACAGCACGGACCTGAAATTTTGCGTAATTACTTTTAAGAAGTGTATCTTTCCCCAGGAATGTTTTCAGGTTAATCTGAAATGGTCAGGTGAGAAGTTTATTTATTTATTCTTTGTAAATTTGATGAACCGAGATGGAACAACCCCTCCATCTTTAACAAAAAATACAGAAGTAGTCCGAAGAATACAGAAAAAAATATATATATATATAAAAAGTTTAACATTTTGATTTAAATGTGAAATTCCAATTTTTATGAATAAATCAAAATTACTATTTTTTCAGTTGAAGTTTATGGCCCAGTGTTGAACATACAAAAGCATGTACTTACTGTGATAACGGTAATATTACACTGGTATTTTTGATAGCAACCAGCTTCTTGGTTGTTACTGTTATAAAGTGCATCAGATCTTAACTAACAAAAGTGTAACTGAAAGCATTAAAAGACTGTTTTAATGTGCATAACAATCTTTAAATGTGATCATCACTAAAAAGACAAAACAACCCGTATGTTGTGTTCCGGGGCCAAAGACTGGACGCCCTCCGGCTTAGAGGAGCGCTGCCGCTGATCCGTTGTTAGAACAAACATCGTCACACACTTTTATGCATCAATGCGTTTAACTCACAGACGGAAAAACACAGTCCACAGAAGCACTTACGGTACAGCACCCACGAAGGCAGCGCCAAGAAGCCGTCTACTCACTGTACACACCACGGCAGCGGCACAGCACGAAACACTCACAGGGAGACGGAGAAAAAAGAGGGATTGTATTCAACAGACCTGCTGCACAAAGCCTGAGGGCGAGCGCACCTGAGCGTGGGCATCTTGTGGATCTTGTTGAACATGCGGTCCAGCCTCTTGAGAATGAGGATGAGGGCGGGGCGGACGGCCTCGGACGACCAGTCGGTGATGGGCAGCATCTCCATGATGTAGCGCCGCAAGCCTCGGCTTTCCATGGTCAGGGTGTCGTAGGGCGCCAGCTTCAGCAGGGCGTGGGCGATCTCTGCCAGCCTGGGGCAGAAACACTCATTCAGTGCAACTTCAGAGTGGTTTTTGAGGCATACGTTTGAGTTAAAGTAGTTTAAAAAGGACTGTTACAGGTATTCCTATTATTAGAATGGATAAAAAATTAAATGTAAAAAAATGCTAAAAGCATTTTGGGATTTCAGCCCATCCAAGTAAAGCCTGTGTGTTTCCCATCCAACAACAGCCTCGTGTAAGACTGGAAGAAGATGTAGGTGCTGAGGATAAATGAGTCTCCTGCAAACTGTTTAAAATCAGTCAGTAATTCATCTCACACCTCATGTGGGACTTGATGTCCAGCAGCTCCAGAGCCGTGACCCGCGGCTCGCCTGCAACGTTCTGCAGGATTTTAAGCCGGGGCCCGCAGTGCTTGTAAAACTCTGTGCAGATGTTCAACAGGGACTCCCGCGGCCGGCGGAACTCCTCCCTGGCGTAGCGCTCGTCCAGCTCCTGGCCCTGGCCCTCTTCCAGCAGGTGGAGATTGTCCCTGACAACAAAAATCTCTCCTCAGTCTCGGTTCTTAAACTCCAGAACTGCACTCATCTATTCTGAGACAGGCGAGACAGCTCGAGTTAAAGTTCTGACCTGGTGTTGACCCCTCCGGACATGGCGTGATTAGCTGTAGTGCCGCCCTTGTGGCCCTGATCACAGCGAGACATCTGAGGGGCCGTCATGGGCCTGCGGAGGATAAATTTATGATGATTGAAAGCAGCTAAAAAGAATAGTGTCGTCATTGGTAGGAGACAAACCTTGTGAGGGCCTCGGAGCTGTAGAGGAGGGCCTGCAGGGACGTAGCCAGAGCAGCGATGGCTGCAATCTCATCTCTGGCAGCCGAAGCAGACTCCATCGTAACCGTGTTGCTCTTCAGCTTCTGGAGGTAGCAGGGAACCAAGGCCTCCAGCACCATCAGCATCTGGAGACTGGAGAGGGAAGCATGCAGAGCATAAGGACAGAAAACAAGAGCTGAAGGATGAAGACGCCTCCTCGATGTTTGCCTGTACCTCCTGAAGGATTCGGGGGCGTATGCAACCACGGTGACGCACAGCTTGATGGCCTCGCTGATAGAAAAGGTCAAGTCCTCATTACCATAACAGAAATCTGAGGGGGAAAAAAGAAACGTGGCACTTATTTTGGTTTTCTTTGAACAGCTCAAACTAAAAGTTACATTTTTAAGGCCTCTTTCACATTTCATGTAATTTTACAGTTTACCCAGAGAGCGTAGAGGCTTCTCAGCTTTGACCAGCTCCAGAGCATCCAGGGCGTCCTGGGTTTCACCTTCCAGAGAGACCAGCAGGTCGAACAGACACTGGGCTGAAACGCCTTTAGAAAGACCAGTGCTGGTGCTGGTCTGAGACGAATAAAAGAGAAATATATTAAAGGGGACAAAGAACTTGCAGTGCTACCTGTCTGCAGATTCATTTGAATCACTCTGAAGCCTTACGGTGAACTCGAGCAGCGGAGCCACGCTGGCAAACAGCTGCAGGATGAAGGGTTTTCGATGGAGGATGTAGAACTGCCGGCAGCAGAACTCAATGCCCTGCCTCAGTAGTGGGTTGCTCTCATAGTCTGCATAGACCTGTCACACCCGCACAGGGGGAAGGGAGGTTAATGACTTCACTCACTGTCTGTAGGCTCAGTGTGAGTGCACAGGTATGCATACCTGCAGCATGGTTGGAAGGATCCACTGGTACCCGCTCAGGGAGAACAGGTGGTTGAAGTGAACGGCGGTGTTGATGGCGGTTGCCGTGTACTGCCTCAGGAGGGAGCTGTCCTCAGGGTGCAGCAGCAGGGCCCCGTTGAAGACGTTTAGGAACAGCATCATCTCATTTCCCCACGGGTACTCACTGGGCATGCCCAGAAACATTTCCTCCAGCAGTTTGATCCACAGCACCTTGTGAAGGGTGTCCAAGCCAAACAGCTCCTTACCTGGACGACGGTGGTCAAAGCAAAGGCACGATTCATTATCCGTAATATCATCGAAACATACTTAATAAGTTGTAATGGTGTTTATTTACCTGCAGGTGTTTTTCTCACCTTGAGGCTCGTTAAAGAGGGAAAACTCTGCGTCAATTGCAGTGCGGGGGAAGGAGGGCAGGCGAAGCAGGTCCTCCTGCAGCAGGGAGACGTGGGATTGCTTGTGCACAGCTGGAATGTGCTGTGTGAGGGAGATGAAGAAGAGAACTCGACCGACTTCTTCCAGTTTACGAGAAAACACCTTAAAACAGACAAAAAAAACCAAAACCTTGGATTATGATTATTTCCTGTAGGACCCTCTTTTAGGGGTTGATTTAATTTTCATATTTGCAGCCTTACCTGTTTCTGGATGAGCTCCTGTCCTTTCTCAGGCAGCATGTGGACCAGGTTGAGCTGAGGAGAGACTGACCTCCGGAAGGGGTAGATGTCTCTAACGTATGTCTGAAGGAAAGAGATAATAATTATAATAAATAACTTAATGTGTACAGCGGCTTTCATGCCAGAGTTACAATGTGCTTCACAAAATTTACAAAACAACGGTATAAAAGGTGTAAAATGTGACTCAGAAACCAGTCTGTACGGGTCTGTACGGGTCTGACCTTCGCAATAATTTCTAATCTTCGCACAGCAAAACCAAGACACTTAATACACTGATGTAAGTTGAGGGATTTACAAAAATAGGTCTCAGGTCTGTAGCTGAGTCCTTCGTGTTGGTGGCCCAAAGTGGGCAGGCACCCTGACAGAATTATCATCAGGAAGTTAAAGGTCATCCGGTCCTTAATGAGGCAGGACTGCAAGGAGCACAGCCTGGAGCTCATGGCTTTCAGGACTAAACAAAGGAAGTCAGTTGCATAACAATAGTAGAACAGAAAGCCCACACCAATTTTGCCCACTATGCCAAGTGTCTGAGTGGGCAGTCCACTATGGGCCTTGGTACGTGGGGCAAGTCTGGCCCCACACCACGGGGCCCAGGTGGGGAGCCACCCCAGTAGGGCAGCCTAATTAGTCTGGGACGAAGTTAGAAAGTGACAGTGGAAAATACACTGCCTGTAAAAACCATGAACAACGTTAGCAAGAGAACTGTTAATTAATTAATTAGAGCAGTCCTGAAATAAAGTTCCCACTTCCCGCTTTGTGAAAATGCACTTTAGATCATTTAGTTTTTTTTATGTAGCTGTTGCTTCTTTGAGACGATAATGAAAGAGTCGTTTCAAATTAGCAGCCCGAAACGAAGTTCATCAGTTCCCACCTTTGAATAGTGGATGAGGTTCCATCGTTTGTCCATGAGGAAGTAGTGTGCTGACCTGGCCTCGGGAATGTTGAAAAATTCCAGACACTCCTGGTTGGAGAAAGAGGAGACGTCCTCGATTAGTCCACTTAGGCTAAAGTACATTCAAATTTCATGTGTTTAGCACACGCTCACCCAGCATAATTACACTGAAAGATGCCCACTCAGTCGCCCCTCGCTCTGTGTGTGTGTTATTGATTGAGATCAGTGTCTTTACCTTCAGCAGGGCTTCAAACTGAGTGTCTTCATGGACTGGTAGCTGTGTTGGGATGTCACATTCGTTCTGCCCGTGCACCACCAGCGTTTTGGTTCCTGCAGCGACAAAACACATGAAAATAGTTCAATTGTGTTGATATATGGTTGATGGAGAAAATTCCCATTTCTTCCTATGCAAAGACACTTTTGTGTCTTTGGGGATACAGCTGGGATACTAAGAAAAGAAAAAAAGTGAGTGGCCTTAAGGTACAACCAGTAAAGCACTTTGAGCTATTTAATAGCATTTAGTATCAGCTGGTTCACCTGGCATGGATGCGGTGACCAGCAGTTTGACCTCACACTGCTCCTTCTTCATGGTCTGCTTCAGGTCCTTAAAGAAGAGCCCCTCCACGTAGCCAACCACCTCCCACAGGAAGGTCAGCGTGGCCGAGATGGCGTCCATGCCCCATTCACAGGGAGTCCGCACAAAATACATGATCAGGCCCACCTTGAAGGGGAAGAGATGATGATGAAGACAATAAACAGAACTGAAGAGGAATAAAAAAAAATAAAGGTAAAGGTAACCGCGGCCCCACCAGGTAGTTAAAGAGGATGTGAGAGGTCTGGGCTGGCAGATCTCCGATGTTGAGCAGGAGCTTCCTAAGCATATACATCAGCTCATCCTGGCATTAAAAAAGAATGAAGACAAGTCACAAAAACTCATTGTGAGTGTTTTTCCTGCGTCTGGCTCTGCAGGTGTTTACCTGTCTGTTGCTCACTGTTAGCTTTTCCAGGAAGTGGCGGAGAACGAGAGCTGGATCTTCAATTAGGCAGTTCCAGAGGATTTGCTGGGCAACGGCACTCACTGAGGAAACATTTTTGCAAAAACAAAACAAAAAAAAGCGTTGACGCACATTCATTTTGTGGGTAAATCTGGCAATATATGTGGAATTTATCTCTTATTTCCAGTAAGAACGGAGCTTAGTGTACTGACACCTACCGGCCACGCCATCCTCTCGAACTTCGCCATCTTCCATGAGGTGCACTATTGGCAGGACGGCAGCACAGATGCACGCTGGGAAGACAGCTTGAGGCGGCTGTAGCATGTGATGAGTAGGAGTGTGTTCTGTTGTGTTTTCTTCATCTGGCGAAAAAAAAAAGGAACATATGAAGATCAAGTTTTTATAAAAACAATTGTTATCAATACTTTGTTTTGTATTTATTTGTATTTATACCTTCAGCACTGGCCAGCGAGCGGACAGACCACACAGAGCCCCGGCGGAAAGAATAGTTCCTGTGGGAGTTGCTGGAGGCGCAGGACGGGCTGACAGACAGACGGCGTGATGCCAGGTTCACCACTTCTTCTGCTGGCAGGATCAACGTCAAACGTAACCAGCAGAGGTGCGGGGGAAAAGACAACATGCTATCAGGGCACAGAGCTGTGAGGAGCATGCTCATTTCTATCGAAACACCGTGTGTTAATGCGGCAACCTCCAGGGCTAAAAAAAAAAAGAAAGAATCTAACAAAACCTGCAGTTCCTGTAGTGACCACATGACCGCTATTTGTAGGATCGAGTGAATAAGTCTGAGTCACAGAAGCCTAGAGACTGGTCTGCAACCATCTGGCAACCACCAGTCACTGGGGAAAAATATGTATTCTCCAACATCCTTGTGAGCATATTGCTGCATTTGTAGTTTAAATGGAAGTTACAGACTCGTGAAACTCCATGCACTTTTTCAAGGTTTGCTCATGCTGGGCTAGTAGCTAACAAGTATCAACTAAAGGCAACCGTGGCACCGAGAGCAGAGAAACCTCCGGGAACCACTGCCAACCGGTTTGGGAATACACATTTTTTCCTGAGCAACCTGTGGGGAAAAATGTGTATCCAGTCCAATATGGTGGACGATTCTCGAGTAACGCGTGCATGACGTCGCGTGAGAAACTTCAGTAGAAGTCTGTGGGAAAACGGCTTTCTGTCTTGACCTCTGTAAACACTTTCTTGATGGGTTTAAGCACTCAGAGTTTTATGTGGGGGGAATCTACCCAAAAGGTTTTTCATCTCTTGACGTTACTCTTGTGTAAAACACAAGTGCCCCTATGCACGGTGGCCCCACCTTCCTCCTCCTGCTCAGGTGGAGGACTGCACGTGGGCTCGTAGCAGGCCTCCTGAGCCACGGGGATGGCCGTGATGATGCTGGCCTCGCGGCCCAGACGCCGCTTCTCCTCCTCCTGCTGCAGGTTCTTGAGGATGTGCTCGGCTCGCTGGTGGGAGCGCGACACCGCCCGCGCCGAGAAGGATTTCTAAAAAGGAGGGGCGTGGATCAAATAGCACAGAGGTAGAGCAGCAGGTGTAGAAATGTAGGAGTTTCAGAACAAATGGGGGGAGGGGGGAATGCACAAATTAGCACTTTAAATCTTTCAGGAATGTGTGCGCACAGCTACTATAGGCTTCTGAGGAGCAACTGGACGACACATTAATACAGTAACTCTCCTCCAGCACATTGATATCATGCTCTAATGCCATCCTGAGCATTGTGAAGAACGCTGTTGAAGTACAGAATGCGGACAAATTCAATCATGGTAAATAAATGTGTTTAGACTGGAATACAGAGAATTTACTGTATCTTGTGCACAGTAAATGCCTCACAGCATTCACACAAGTGCTCAAACAAATCTAAAAACAGCCATGACATGAAAAAACAAACACAGCAAAGTCATTCTCATCCAATGACCATGCATCAACAGCACAACACACACAACATGTCTGTATGCCCGATGCATGCTGTTATTTTCTCCTTACAATCAAAGCATGTGCTGGAAGACTTTTTTTTTTTTTTAAATGTGGAGTGTGTGTCTCTGATCAAGATGCAAAACTATCCGAAATGACCCATGGACCCCCACCCCCCCACCCGCCCACCCCCACAGCTTCTGGTCCATGATGAAAACCCAAAAGGCCGCTTCCCCTCCTGTCTTTAATGGTCTGAGGTAACAAGATGCATCAGCAGCACAAACACCCGGACAGGAATAACAACTTACTATGGCATGGACTGACTGAATTAATGTGGGGTACTAAAAACAAAGACAGTCGATTAAATTATAGAACATGTGCTCGCTCTTCAAAATCTCATATTTCTATTCATGCTTTATAAACCGAAAAAAAAAAAAAAAAAAGACAAGAAATCAAAAGGTGGCACCAAGAAATCTGTGTTCATACTCTCAATGCTCTGTTCATTTTGCTTCTATTTGCAGGTTTCTTGGTGCAGTTTCCCACATTAAACTTGCCACAATAACAAATGTAATTTAAAGCAGTAAAGTGTGCTGTATCTTCTTTTTGGTGCATTGTGGGGTTAAGTGGGATTAGAAAATAATGAAATTATAAACTGGCATATTTTAAAGGGCTCACGAGCTTAGAAAAACTCTCCTGCTTAACTCCCCTGCTGTTTAATAAAGCTTATCTCTCTCTTCATTTATAAATAAACTCTATCAGCTGTCCTTGACAGTTATATAAGTATATTTACACAACTTAGGCAAACCATTTGAGCTGGGCTCAGACTTACAGACTGGTCTTCATTGATTGGATCCTGCACGCTGCCAGTGTTCTGGGGCACCCAGGGAGGGTCAAATATGGGGACACAGGGCATGCCCAGTATTGGAGAAGGCAGAGTGAAGTTGATGCTGGGTGGAGGGATCTGAAACAGAAGAACATCAGCTAGCACAGAATGCCCCTCTGGATGATCTTTTGGGGAAACCAAATGGAACCAAAAGTACCTTAAATATTTGCTGGGCTCCTTCCTCCATGCGAGGCCACACCTGGTAGCGGAAACGCCACAGCGTGTTAAACTTCAGGATGGAGTTGATGCGCTGGCAGGCCTCCGGGTGCTGGAACTCCGCCATCATCATTTCGGTCACTGCGTCGGGGACCTTCACGGCGCACAGGAGGAACATGGCAGCTGGAGGGGCACGGATGAAGAAGGGCAGGAAAGAGAAAGGTGAAACGTGGTTGAGGGCGAACACATTCATGAGCTGAGAAGGGCACGGCGACCTGCGGAGGCGACGCGCGATTCACTGACGCACAGCCCGACTCACCAGCAGCGGCTGCCATATGTTCATCCACACTGAGCAGGAGCTCCCAGGCTGCTGGCTGGATGTCTCCGTACATGTCGTCAGTCAGGATAGGAGCTGCCTTGATCAGCAGCGAAAGAGGAGCTGGCGACAAACTCATTACCTGCAAGAAAGCGAAAATAAAGATGTTCTTATTTAAGATTAAAGGGTAAAGCTCCTCCACATTGAAAAGAGCCAGTTGAGGTGGTTTGGGCATCTGACGAGGATGCCTTCTGGGCGCCTCCTGGGTGAGGTGAACCGGGCATGTCTGCCCCAGACAGACCCAGGACATGCTGGAGAGATTATATCCCTCAGCTGGCCTGGGAACGCCTCGGTGTCCCCCCAGAGGAGCTGGAGGCCGTTTTGTTTTATCCATCTAGATTTTTTTTGGTGTCAAACACATATTGATATAAAGTTCAATTCAATTCAGTTTTATTTGTATAGCACCAAATCACAACAAACAGTCGCCTCACGGTGCTTTGTATTGTAGGTAAAGACCCTACAATAATACAGAGAAA